>JAWMRA010000001.1:23704698-23716652 GCA_035584735.1 Pseudotriccus pelzelni
GGATTGCCTTACAGGGCTAACGAGCTCCACCTGCCCGGGGAGTGTCCCTGGCTGGGAATGGAACCCTTGGCCTCGGCGGTGAAGGTCCCACAATCTAACCACTAGGCCACCAGGGGCTCCCCAAGGACCAATAGTCCCCTTCCAAAAACATGACTGGCCTCCTGTAGTTGGAAGTGGTATTTGACTGGGCCACTTGCTCATAGCGTAGATGTCATCAGGATGAAGTAGATTGTCTGCTGCACCCGCTGGTGCAGAGGTGTTTTAGCCTGGCAGTGTTTTACATGTGTGCCCAACAACAAGAAGTTCAGAAATAAATAGCCAGATAGAGGGCATGGTTAGAGGTAGTCAGAAAAAAATAGTTCTCCTCCCTATTCACTCCCCAAAAGAATTGTAAGCTTTATTTTTTACCTTCCTTAAGACGAAACAATAAAAACAGAAAATCAATATTTTGAAGAAAGCAGAAATATTTTAGGACACCTCACCTTCTCTCCCAAGTCTTTGGCTTCTGGGGCTATCTATCTGCCCAGGAAGCTAAGAGAAGACGGGTAGCTTGCAGAGAACAGTTTTTGAACAGCTGAGATGTTTGAAGGGCTAGCAAAGTCTCAAAGGTGAAATCTGAGAGAAAAATCTACCTACAAAAACTGGGCCTGGCAAACCAGAATCACCCAGCTCAGCAGAAGAATATATAGTGCCTTGAGCCAGATTGGACAGGCAGCATATTTGTGCCTTTTTTAATGCTGCAAGCTTCAGGAAAGCTCATACTCTTCTGCAGAACGTATCTGTTCCAGTGAGACAGTGGTGTCTGAACGAACGAGAATTTCCTTATGAAAAACTTTTCAAAACTGGTTTTGCCTCAGATGTAAGTTTTTTTTGTGGTGCCCCAGCCTAAGTCATGGAAGGTTTCTCCTGGCTACATCTTTGGGCTAACCCAATGCAACTTGAGGTAGTTAAAAATACCTTCTCACTTCGGGGAGCAAATAAGGTACAAGTGTCCAGATTTCTGACAGCACTTACAGCAGTAACTGGGCTGTTTAAGGGAGAGGGAAAAGAGGTGACTGCCTATGCAAGCTGCAAATATTAGCATTCATTCCCTCCACCCTGGCAGAATTGAGCTGTCTTGTCTGAAAGGTTTTTATACTTCTACAGAGCAAGTTTTATCTAGTGCTCTGTAACCACCATAAATTCTTTCACACCACCCCCAACTACTTCTACTAGAACATTTCTCTGTAACTGTTCACCAGTGCTCACAGGTCCATTGTACCAGGCATGGGATAAGCACACACTGAGAAACAGCCCCAGGCCATTAAAAACAGAGATACAATTATTTGGTATTATTGATTTATCTCTATAGAGGAGCAGCTGAGGTTCTGGGGTCCCTAATCAGACACTTAAGGTCTTTTGGGATGCTCATGGAAGAACTGGATACATTCCCCACATTGCCTGAATGGCAGAGCAGCGCTTTTTGCCTGTGCAGGTAAGATTATTCTTCCTAAACTGAGTTTCTATGAAGCTCCAGGTATGTTATCAATGAGGTTTTATTCATTAGAAAGTTATCCAGCCTTTTGTTTCATATTCCAGTGGGCCAAAGAGAAAGTCAGGAACTACTCTAAGCACCAGAATCCAAGGGAAGGGCAAACCCTCTCCTGTCTTTTTTTTTTTCCTTGAGTCTTGAGGAAGAGAAACATATCTTAGCAAGTCTTTCCTTCAGCAGTCTCTTGCAGTTGCCCGTCAAGGTGTTTATGTGAGCCTGGGCCTCTGAGAGACTTCTCCAGGAGTCAAGGATTTTGTCAAGCTCCACCTTTGTGACAAGGAACTCATAGCATTGCCCAGCCCCAAAAGTTTTGGGCTTTCACCATAAAGATTTACTTAACCCCTTTGGGACAAAATAGCAATGTATGTGGACAGCAGGCAGACAGCTTGGAGATAAACAAAAGAGCAGGTTTCAGCTGAAGGTTTTTCCTCCTCTTCATTTTTACACAGGAGACTCTGGAGGGGAAAGAGAGAAAGTGAACAGAAATGTCCACAGGGAGAAGAACATGTGTGGGGGAAGGAGAGGTGAAAGGAAACAAATTAAAATGACAGATAGAAGTTGTGTGTAATAGTGTATTATTTATAAAGACAAGTTCAACTGAAAAACAGTCCTGTCCAGCCAGGAAGAAAGAAAATAACTCTTTTTGGTTCACTATGTTCATTAGTGCTATCATCCCAATCTGAGTGCCAGAGGCATTGTCTGCAAACCAGCCAAGGTTGTGGCCACAGCCGACCATGCTTTGCATGGAACTTCTGTGGCTTGCAGGTCAATATTATGAAAGAAAGCCAAAATGGGTTCCGAAGTTCCACAAGCACATTCAAAATCTCCAAACAGGAGCAGCCTTCAGGTCACAGTGCTTGTTAGGTGAGCCTGCTCTAGAGGAGCACAACAACAGCAAAATTGTCACGTTAAGAGAGACAGATTTTGGGATCTCTTCAGTGATCTTCCAGTGCTACTGTTCCAGGAGTGGAAGAGAGGAGGAAAGTCGCCAGGTAACACTGGCAATCTTCCAAAGAGTAAAGCCCCAAGTTTTCATTTGTATCTTGGGCAGAGATAGTGGAATTCCCCAAAGATATTGCCAGGTCTGGAAAACGATACCTCCCTTGGAGCTGCATGAGCTGTCAGTTTAAAAAAGCCTTGTTTTCAAACTCCCAAGGACAGTTTTCACTCTGCAATTTTCCTCTCAAAATTCACGTAAGTTAATACAGAATTTAAAGCTATCCAATATTTTACAACAATCCACACATGTTATAACTGCCTTTTGTCTTCCAAATTTATATTCTTCCAACACAAAAAGCATTTGGCCATAGAGCTTCTCTGTATACTTGCTATTGCTTATTGTTTCATTATCTATTAACTTTTTGGTGATTTTCCAAATATCTATTATTTTGCTGAAAATAGAAATTAGACTGAAAAGATGATTACTTACAGGATCAGTTATTTTTTGAAGGTCACTTACTTTTCTTAAGGCTTTCATTATCTCCTCAAATCTCCCTGCTTTTTCAAAAATAATTGCCAGTGTTGCAGCAAAGTTAACAACTAAGTGTCCTAGCACACACACTATGCAGCTGTTTGCCTGTGTGTAAGGCAGCTGGGTCAGTTCCTCCAGTCCTGAGAGGACCTGCCAGCAAACTCCACTCTCTGTCACAGCACACTCATCTTTTTTCCATTTTAACCAAAACTATTCTGTTACGGCTCAT
The DNA here is from genome assembly GCA_035584735.1 of Pseudotriccus pelzelni. NCBI lineage: Eukaryota > Metazoa > Chordata > Aves > Passeriformes > Tyrannidae > Pseudotriccus > Pseudotriccus pelzelni. The sequence continues at coordinate 23,707,930 of JAWMRA010000001.1, forward strand.
GCTTGCTTCCCTGCTGCTTTCAAATCTTTTAGGGTCTGGGATTCCTGCAAAAATGGATCATCTCCTGTAGGCATCTGCCAGCTCTGTTTTGAGCCTTTTATAGAGACTGTGTGATGGTCACAGCTGTGTCTGGCTGGGACTGTCTGGGTCCAGCAGAGCCAAAGCATTTTGGTGTAGTATCTCACCCATAGGAGCTGACCTACCACATATCTTGTTACAAGCATCCCATATCTGCTCTTTAACAGCTATTTTACAGTTTGTCCTCTACATTTTCAAACTGTTCTTTTTATTTTTTGGAGGGAAGGAAAACCAAATTCACAATCTCAGCCATTTTTAAGCCATCATTAATTTCTTTCCCATCCTCATTTACTAATAGACCTACTTTCTCCCTGCTGCTACTTTTTCCTCTGATCTCTTTGTAAAAGCCTTTCTTATTCTACTTTAACCCATTGATTTCATTCTGTTTCTCATCTATCAAGCCCTCAGATGGCATGTTTTATCAGCTAGGAATTCATTTAGTTTCTTTCTATTATGCAACATTATCTCAGTGCCTCACTGAAATCCAAGCGTAACAGGTCTCCTGCACTCACTTTCATCATCTAAGGCTCCAATTCAGTAAGGTAATGCCATCAGGCTCACCTGAATTTTGTCACTGAGGTCAGGCACTGAAAGTTAGAAGGATAGTCTTAAGGCCCTTATTCAGCAATGGTAAAAGCTCACTTGCTGATACTCTGTGAAAAAAGTACTATATATATTGAGGGTATATATACTGATATATAGCATGTATTCACATATATTGAGGATAGAGGAAAATGCTTCAAATGAGTTTCCTCTGTATTCCTAATCAAGAGATAACACTATCTCTTGCCTGTCACCCACTCCATCCCCCTGCTTACAGAAGAAATACAGATTCTCCCAGAAGTCCTGCTGATCCTTTAAGGTCATCCATCCCAGAGGAATGGAACAAACTACAGAGAACCGGCACAAGGGCTACTTGCAGTTGTCAGCTCCATCCTTTTGGCATTTCTCTTTGACTGCTGCTCCTAAAACCCAGCAAATACTCTGTGGGTCAAACAGGGCATCCTCTCAGGAGGTGCTAATCCACAAGATGCTTTCCACTGGTGGTAAGGAGAGAGGGGGTTGATGGGGTGCATATGTCTTAAGCAGTCAATGATATTGAAAAATAGCCCTTCAGGAGGATTAATTATGCGATCTGAAGCAAAGAAAATTGAGCAAAACCTGTTTGAAAATCTCCGCCACTCTTCTGTCTTCCCCCCACCTCACTTTCTCATTTGAAAACTCTCAGATGCCTCGCTCTCTCCGATGTTTTGATAAGGGCTTTTCTTGTTTCTTTCCCGCCCCAAGCAAATGTGATTTGATTTGCTTTCTCTTTCCTCCCCTCCCTGGCTTGAGGTGTGCACTGGTGGCTATCTGTTCAATTCCATCTCTCTGCTTGTTCATTTTCTATACAATTCCTTTACACGCCCTCCCTTTAGCCAAATGGATTTTTTTTTTAATCTACCTTGTATTTTAAGTTGTCTTGATATTGTTAGCCTTTGGGCTTATGAGACTGTGTTTTTAATACTTTCCCATCCTCCCTATGCCCCATCTCCAGCTCATACTAGAGGACAGCTTTGCATTACTTTCTATCAACTCCATAATTGGTTTGCAGAAAGTTCTAGCATCCTTATTAGAGATATGTCAGAACCAATACCATAGGACTGATTCCCCAGCAAGAGAAAGTGAAGAACTACCAAGGCAATGTGAACCACTTATCACCTGCAGGGGCAGATTGAAGTCACTACATGCAAAAAACTGTTTGAAATTATGGGGTTAGCCTCCCTCTATAATGAACTGAACCGGAAGTCCCGACAGCAGAAGTGCTTCCAGATCCGTATTCCAGGTCCAGGCTACATTAAGCGGGATATTAATTTAAATCTGGCAATACCTCCAGATGCTCTCACACTCCTGCAAAGTGGACTCTTGGGTGACACGGACAGTGTTCACCTAATTAAGTAAATTTCAACCCTTACTTTCAGCCCACCACAGATACTGCCCTTCCCCAACTTTTCTTATATCCAGCTCAGAAGCCCATTGGTTACAGTATTATTTTCTTTTAATCTCTTGCAAAAGAAAATTGCCAAACACTCAATGTATAATCATGTCTGACAAGATATTTCTTTGCCAACAGTGGGCTTTTTTTCCCCAATAGATGTTTCAGTAATAACAATAAAACTGCCTTATGCTTTGATTCTAAAATACCTGAAAGCTTTTCCATTATTTTCTTATGGTTTGATCTGGCTTTTCTTACTTCTGAACATTTATTTTTTTTTAAAGTGTGTGACCATGGTATAAAATATCTCCTTATTTATTTTTGCCACACTTCAGTACTGAAAGTTCATTGGTTTTTTACAAGTGCAATTGTTATATTCATGCCACAGTGGCCTGTTTCTTTGCCTCATTTAACTCCAGCATACTCCAGTTGGGGTAAACCAGAGAATGTAATGTCATTATCCCAAAAATAACACTGTAGTTTCTCAGTAAATCCAAACCAAACTCATTGTGGGGGTATGTCCAAAGAGATTTACTTTGACCATCAAGTGTGGAAATATATGTTGGGACCTGCCAGGGCAGCTCAGTGCCTTTCACTTTGATGATTTCACACAGAAGTAAAAGAAGTCCAGCTTGTGCCTCCACAGCTATTTTTGGCTCTCAGGGTGCTAATAAAAATAGAAGGCTCTATGTGCCTTACTCTAGGTGAGCCAGTCTCACTGTGGTGATACCCAAGGAGAAGCCAGTTTGATGGAGGAACACAGTATTTGTTTTATTCCTCTGAATTTTTTCTTTCCTTTTTTCCAAAAAGACAACAACAGAAAAAGATAAGATTGTCTTGCCATACATTCACAAAGTATTCTAACATTTCAGCTCACTGTTTTGTTTCTGCTTAGTACAGAGACCATTTGAATTAAAGTCTGTAGCAATGCTTGGATCTTTAATCCCACAATAATTCAGTGTCCAAGCTCTCTGGACATGGGAATTGACCCCATAACACACACCCTATTAGAAGAGATCGGGTTAAAATTTAAAATGTCTGCATAACCATGATAATTGTGAAATGCCAAATAATTTTCAAAACATTTGCTAATGAATCCTCAAAGCCCACAGTGAAGCTTATCACCAGTATTTGAACTACCCAATCATGATAAAAGCAGCAGTGACTTGACCAGGCTCACACAGTCAAAGTGTAGAACAGGCAGAAGTATCTCAATTCCTACCCACTCCTGGGTCAGTCTGCACAGAAAGGGATAAGCTGTGTTGTTTAACCTGTTCTGCTTGTTTCAAGAGCTTAGAGGGAGCCCCAGCTCACTGTTTCAGAGGACAACACAAATTTTTTGCCCTGTACCTGCTGGAATCACAGTGACCCTCTGTTAATCATGCTGTAACTATGAGATCATGCTTACAGGATCACTTAAAAAGGAAACAAGTTTCTAATGAGTATCTCATTTATTAAAAACCATAAAGCCTTCTTTTTATGGCCCACCTTTTTATTTTAAAATATAGTGGGCCTAATTCACATGGGAATGTCAGGTCAGAAGTTCTACACAAGGGAAAAATTTGGCTCAAAAAAATGTTGAATTACCTTTTTGATCCATCATTGTACAACCTCATTTTCTTCTGCCCTAGTTTTTTCTTTCCTCTGCTGTTGATGGTATCTTCTTCCTTTATTGGTATTCGAGTCACACGCATTATCCTACCCGGTTTCTGTAATGCCAACTAAATCATCATTGTTTTCATGCATGAGATCTTCCTGCTTAGTCATTTCCCATATTTCTTGGATTGAGACAATGACGAAAGAGTTCTGTCCACTTTCTTTCACGCCCTTTAGTCTCACTTTCTTTTTTGGTTGAATTGCCTTTTTCTTAGTCCTGGTCAAACCTAGAGACATAGTCAGACCATACCTGCTGCTCACCTTTGGGTGCTTCAATAGCAACTACTATGCTTTTTGCCTGACTGCAGCTTAGTTCAGTCCCTGTGAACCATACAGTTCAGTCTTCCCTGCTGAGAAATCACCAGTGACCTCCTGCTCCCACTCAGTTCTCTTCCTAGACGGCTTTCCAATATCTCCTCTTCTGTCAGCCACCCCAGTGTTCTCAGTAAGGATGGCAATAGGACTTTCACAACCCCTCCCTTTCTCTGGCAACATCACCCTTGAGAAACAGAAAGCAGCATGCAGCTCTCCAAGTGTAATAATAGAAAAATTCAGGTTGGAAAAGACCTTTAAGATAATTGAGTCCAACCATAAGTACCTTCATGCCCTCTTCTCTTGGCCTGCCTCCTCAAATTCTTTTCCCACCTCGCTCCACACCAGGCCTGTGGTTTGCACGTTTGCTTTAGTCTCCTGCATGACCTCTCCCCACAAGGCTTGACTATAATAGGTTAGAGCAACCAAGACTTCAAATTCTCCATTCACCTTTAGAGTCCATTCCCTTTAGAGTCAGTAAAGGAACCCAGAGGAGACTGGAGATGGCTCAAAAGGATAAACCCTTATACCGAACCCTCCAGAGACCCTCACACACAGCTTCTTCCCCAACCACACTATAAGAATGCTCCTGATCCAGGGTTGCTTCATGCCTAGCATTTGCCAAGTTCAGGCTGCTGCCCTCCAGAAATTAGTGATTATTTTCCCCACCATGAATATAACCTTCTGCTACAAAGCCACTGCCATTTCTCGTGATTCCCTTGTGATAGTTTCAGGCCCTGCCTTGCAGTCACCCACCTTTCTCCACCTCCTCCATCCACACATCAGCTCTTGCACCCACAGTAAAAGGAATTACATCTCCATGAAACTGGCAATTGGAATTTTTAATAGTACTAAAATAATTTAGTCCATACTACAGGTAATTTTATTAACAGTCAATACTTTCTACCCTAAATGACAGATTTATTACAGCACATTATTTTTATTATTGAGTGTAATCATATCCCCATGCTACTGAAATCCCTTGGGCATCCACAGTGCTCTAGCAGTAATAAATAACCAATGCACACAGAAAAACTTTGCTAAGGTGAATTTAAGGTTGCGGGCACATATCAGTGGTTTGAGTGCATATTGCCTCTCAAGAACATTGGAGTTAACAAGTTGTTTGCAGGTGACAGCAAAAGTAATTCTCATTTACTTTTCCAGTCCTACGTCCCACATAAGCTGAAGTCATAGGGTTCTTCTCCAGCTATTCTGTTCTATCTCCTATGGACATACTTTATTTGTACTGTCTCCCTGTGTTTCCTTGTAGCAGTTTGCACAAGTTAGGCCTAGTTGACAATGATGTTGGCATATGAACTTTAGTTAACCTTATGGGATAAGGGAATAACTTCAATATAAGAAGAGTAATTTAAGCAAGAACATGTCAAGAACTAGTTGGCCAAATGAGCAGATTGATAGCACCAGCAGGTGGCAATAGACAGATGTAGCGCACTTAGGGAATTTATAAGGATTAGTCAAGCATTGTTTAATCTCTACTGAAACTTATACCTGGTGGACAGAGCCCAAGGGGCCTCACCACTCAGTGCTGGGACTATGCATGAAACAGTTGGAGCTGCTATGCTGTCCCATCCCACTGTTCTCCTGGGCTATGTCATCTCTCCCACTGAAAAGTTGTGTAATGAATAAAAATGCATACATCTGTGATTAAACTGTTCTGGTATCCAAGTCCATTTTGTCTTTGCAATATCATTTGATCCTAAATGGCAGCAGCCCCCTCTCCCTGCACGTACATCTATACAGCATCCCCATGGTCACGTAACCAAAGCTTGGACAAGAGGCAGCACATGCTGTGTTTGCTCTAAGCTATGCACATGCTCATCAGCCATCTGACAGGACACACTGGGCAAGTTACACTTCAGATCTCACCATTGTCTTGTTTCCCAGTGAGGGCGCTCATTTAAGTCTGTTTCCCTAGCCTAGCCAACAACTTCCTTGGTACTTATAGGAAGTTCACGGTTTTTGAATCACCCATCCTGTTAGGAAATTTGGCTGAAATTAGTCAGCTGATACCAGAGGAGATCAGGACTGACAGGTTGACATGCAGGCAGACAGAATGATTGCCTGTATCTTGCTTCTTCAAGAAGCCAGGATATAGAAAACCACTGGAAACGTAAATATTCCCATTCAGATGAACCACTCAAACTGCTTTCCTACAGAGTACCATTTCAGTGTTTCCCCTTCATTGAAGAGTTTTAAAGCAATGCACCAGAGGGCACAGAACTATTTGCTATCTACTCCAAATAACAACCATGCTGCTTTGTTACCACATTAACCTTTGGCCTTTTTCAGGTAAAAACTTAAATCCTGCAATGAGGGAAGATGATGTTTATCTGTGGAGGCAGGCAAGTGCAGCATTTGGGAGCACTCAGACAGCAGGGCACAAGGTAGAATTGTCAAACTTAACCTTGTAGGCTGCTAAATACCTTCTAGAGCAGCTGTGTGGCCTCAGCACCTGGCAAGGTCACAGTCCTATGCTGCCCAGGGAAAGATTGTCTTCCGCATGCTCTTTGTGTAAATGAGGATTTGTGTGCTATATATGACTGCAAATAAAGCAGTAAAGCCCCTTTCGTACATTTGGAATATTCAGGTTTGTTATAGTCACGTGACAGACCAAACCCACTTGCAAATATGTTTAGCTGTGTTTTGCCTTTTGCCAGGGCCTCTCCGTGGTGGAAAAAAGTCAGTTCCTACTGGAGTAATTTTGCTAAGACACTCAATCTTGTCTCTTCATTTTCCTATCACTAGTTGTATTTGTTTTTAAAACACCTGCATGCTACATGTTTAAATCACACCGTCTGCCATAGGAGCTGAGCTAGAGATGGCATGTCTACTGCTGTGAAGAAAACTCTTTTTCCTGCCTTCAGCCCAGTAGAAGCCAAAGCCCTAATGTTCTAGCAATAAGAAATTCCAAGGGAGAGGGGGAAAGAGATTGTTTAACAGAAAAGAAAAACCCAAAACATTCCCTTTGAAGCCAAGCCTGGGTCGAACACTGTCAAATGTTGCACATCTGGGGTTCAAGGCCACTGTTCTTCCCATTGGTCATGCTCCTTGGCTGGCCTGCCTCTGCCATGATGCATGGTAGCTTGTGAGACCACACCTACCACCTTGCTGCCTCTGCAGGATGCTTCATGCCCTTCCAAAATGCAATGCATTATAAAGTAACATAGAAATAACCCAAATGCAGCATCTTTCCCTTTGCAATTCTGAGCTGATACGTTCTGGAACCCAAATTCTGCATATGTTATTAGTCAAGCACACTGGTATGAGGGGGAATAATGCAATTTTAAACTTATTTGTTAATAAACATTGGCTAGAACTTTTCAAATAATTAATATTTTACAATATCATCTATGAGTTAAGCACTCAGTTCAGTGGGATTTGGATGTCTAAGCAAATAGGGTCCTTTAAAGAGCTAAGCCATAAAGAGCTTTGAGATCCTTGAATGAAAGGAGCTATAAGTAGTACAAAGAATCATTGGCTACACAGAAATTGTCATTATCTTATTTTGTGATAGCAAAACCCTGTGTAACAGTTCAACACATTAGGCATTAACAGAGAGATAAAAATACTCCCTTAAATAGGAATCTTCCTTTAGTACGACTGAAAACTGCTGAGCTGATGGAGAAATTCCTATCTTCTTAATGCTTTCTGTATTAGATCTTTGGCCTACTGGTGTATTATTCCTCAGAGTGGAATCTGAAAGAAGGTTCCTCAGTAATAAGTGTTCAGCTGTGTAATGTTCGTGGCCAAAAGTGCTGCACAATACACCAGAATGCAGCCCATATGGAAGAGGTTGGAGTTGCCTCTGGAGCTGTCTGGGGCAGACATCTCCCTCTCAGCCCTCTGGTATCTCCTGCAAGCTTAGCACAGTCCATGAAGCCAGCAAAGGAGGTGGGAAGAAAAGAAGTGTTACAAGATAGAAAGCAAGAGCAGGACATTTGAATTTCATAAGACAAGTTAACCCCGCAGGGCTGAGAGAAGCAAAAACAACTTATTCTGAATAAACATGATATGGAAATTGCAGAGATAGAATTGAGCATGAATTTATCTAGGAAGCTACAGCACAAGTTGGTGAGAGATGCCATCAGGAAAACCTTGCGAAAACTGAAGACAAGAGAAGTGATGTTACCAGCCACATCCATCCAAATCCCATACTCCCTGTTCCCATATTTTTAGTATGAGAGGTGATGGGATAGACATATTCACTCTCCAGAGGCAGCTCCCACTATTGCCCCTTTGCTCAACCTCCAGTATGAAACAAGTCCTCAAGAAACATATTACTTGTGCTTATTTACAAGACCTCAAGAAGCATGTACCTGGCCCGTATCAGGAACAGTGTGGCCAGCAGGATCAGGGAAGTAATTCTCCCCCTCTACTCAGTGCTGGTATGCTGTGTCCAGTTCTGGGCTCCTCAGTTCAGGAAGGATTTTGAGGTGCTGGAGCAGGCCCAGAGAAGAGCAATGAGGCTGGTGAAGGGACTTGAACACAAGTCCTGTGAGGAGAGGCTGAGGGAGCTGGAGTTGTTTAGCCTGGAGAAGAGAAGGCTCAGGGGGGACCTCATCACTCTCTACAATTCCCTGAAAGGAGGTTGTAGCCAGGTGGATGTCGGTCTCTTCTCCCAGACAACTATCAGTAAGACAAGAGGGCATGGTCTCAAGCTCTGCCAGGGGAGGTTTAGGTT
>JAWMRA010000001.1:23716752-23856176 GCA_035584735.1 Pseudotriccus pelzelni
AGGGGGGCAGGGGGAGAGCACTTCCCCCTCTAGGTTATGGGATAACATCCCAGGACCTGGAGCTTTTCCCCGCTCCAATTCAACTGCCACACAGAACAAGGGCATATGGTCTACAGCTTCTCCTTTAACATATCTCTGTGTCATTTAAGCATCTCCAGTACTCTGGACATACCATGTCACTGTAAATCTAAACATCACCTGTCTGCTTAGTTGAGGAGCCACAAGGATACCACAGAGAGGAGTGTGAGCTCATGCAGTGGGAAGGGGGACAGCACATAATGGGGGAAAGGGACATGTGTCATATCCCTTTTTCAGAAGTTCAAAAGGGAGAAGACACGGAGGTGCAAATGTTGAGAGTATCCCTGGTGTACATGTCATTGAGGTCACCCCTCCTTGCCCTGTAGAAACACTATACCTGCCTTTTACTATGCTTGTCCCTTGCCTCCTCTCTGCCTCCCAAACTGTAGCTTCTCTCAGCAGTTTGAATCTCTCAAAATCATACTTCCCAGACACTGAATCCTGTGTAACCACCACATTTTCCACGGCCCAGTATCCTGACAGCAACATCACAGTGAGGATCATGTGCTAACAGCTCTTGTGTAAAATATATTTGTTAATAATACTGCACATCAGTTTTCACTTAAAACTGAATCTTGCCTGAGTTTGTGCAGCCTCCGTTTCTCAGTGCAAACTGTTGTTCTCATTGCCACCTTGTTCCCAATCTCTCTTTTTCCCTGCTGCTTCCTCAAATCAGTTTTGTGCCAAATGCAGCCATAAACACATATAATGGGGTGTGTTCTTCATCACCTGAAACTCCCTCAGAGGTTCTCCAGTGCTGGGAAGTAGGTGAGGAAACACTGAGCCTCTTCAGTGCTCACTCAAGATGACTCTTTTTTTATTTCATTTTTTACTGGCTCTGCTTCCTCCTTGTACCCACCTCCACCTCTGCATAGAGAAAAGTAATCCACTCTGCAATGCTACTTAATCACAATTCCAGCCAAAACATACATGAAGTTAAGGCCTGGCCCAAGGGAGCATGCATGGCTGGGGCTGGGACTAAATCTTAAGTCATTTGCTCTTTTTTTTTTCTGTTTTGCTAAAAGCTGTAGCAGTACATGCTGAATGTCATGGCCAAACTGCTCCCCAGTGACCTTCCTAGTCCTTAGCTCTATTCCAGACTTTCCTTTTCCCTGACTTATTTTCTTGATATTACCCTTAACTAAGTCTTTTCTCACACCTGTCTCTTAATCAGCCATGCATTTCTGCTCGCCCTCCTGTTGCCCGCTGCTTACATGTCTCATGCAGGTGCACTGTGCAGTCACTTCACCTCTCACCAACCTACTTCCATCCCGCTGTGCAGAATAGCAAACATCAGATATAGGCCAGTCTCTGTGAGCACCTACAGAGGGGAAGAAGTGAGGATGCCCCTCCTATTCAGGTGACACTGCTGTTCAGGCACTGCTGTTGCCTGAGCCACCAGACTGTGGTATTTGCATGCATCCAAAGGTACTTACTGCCATCTGGGCAGCTTGAGAATAAATAAAATTTGACTAATGTAGGGGTCTGAGAAGCTGCAAGAGCTGGACAGCAGCTGTTGACTACATGGGAAAGTGACTACATCCTAGATGTTTCACCTTAGTCCTGTTCTGGGCATCAGACAGTGTGGACCATAACATGTCTCTGAACAGCTCACCGAAGAAAGCTCCCTCCCCTGACTCTAAAAGCAGCCAAACCCCTTCCCTACAACTTGTCTCCCCGACACAGAAAGACGCTTGTAGGATTCATCCTGACACATTTTCCAGCCTCGTATCCATTGGCACGGATTTGCCCTGTCTCTGCCACTGGCTGATGATGCCTCTGCAGCCAAGCAGACATATCAGCCTTGATAGGATGCCTGTAGTAAGTAGGCTTGGAGTCAGTTCCCTACAGCTGGGCAGCCAGCAGTGTTTGCTCAACATATCTGGCAAAGCAGAGTCACCCAGCTCACAGCTTCTTTGTCTTTTCCTTCAGGTCCCATCCAGGAGGTATCCATGCTCTATACACTAGCACCAGAAATCAGCTCATTGGCAGGAATCTGCTACCTTGTGCCCACAGTGGTATCCCACTTCAGTCCAAGTAACGGTGCCTGGAGAACAAGGCTTTCACCTTAGTGTTTTGCAGCTTGATTAAGGTGAAATCTGATCTGCTGTTCTGAAGCCAAGAAATGCCAGGATGGCAGATGGCAGGGAAGAAAGTTGAGCAGAGTTCTTTGCTGGCATCCAATATCCTGGGAGAAACCAAACTGCTCCTGTAAGGGTCAATTACCAGGGTGCGTAAGAAGAAAAACTGCCAAGAAGTGTCTTACTCTGCTAGAAAAGTCAACAGTGAAATATTACAGAGAGATAAAAACACAATATAATTACTTGATTTATTGAGAGTTAATGTCCTGGTCCCTCATTGACAGGGAAGAACCAGAAGGAGGTGAAATTGTTAAGCAATATAATTGCCCTCAGCCTGAGCTTAAGCTGTCCTCTTTCCTTTAAGACTTACACAGCTCAGAGAGACTCGAGCCACGCAGCAGAGACAAACACCAGTGAACACAGAGGCATCTCTGCTGGTGAGTGGGTGTGTGAGGGAGGTTGGGCAGGGCTCTGCCTGAGAACCTGACCTTCTTTCCCAATGCCAGCCACTCCTCTAGGCAGCAATAACAGCTGCACAGTTTAGTGCTTCTATCATGTTTGCGCACATACATCTCCAAGCACTTCACAGGAGAGGGAACTGTTGTTCTCTCAGTTCACCCAATGAGAAAGGCTGCAACAAGCAATTAATCTCCAAGACCACCCAGCAGAGAATCATAGTCACAGAATGCCATTAGCTCAGTGTTACCTGCTTCACTAGATTGCCTCTCCTTTGGAAGAAAAAAGGGCAAAGATGAAGCCTTACAGCTCATCAAAAGCCCAGAGATGAATGGCAACCAATGCAAAATACCAGCACCTGTACAGATTCAGGGAAGAGCAGTAAACATGATTAAAGGGCTGGGGAAATTGATTCCCGGGGAGGGAAAGAGAGCTAAATATGTATAGCTGCCTAGATATACCCAGAGGAGCATACTTAACCTGCTACAAGTATTTGATGTAAGAATAATTGTCCTGGGAGGAATAAAGGTCTTACAGCTATGAAGAATAGGGTGAAATTAAAAGGGTGGAGATTTAGCCTCTGATGGGCACACTCGATAATGGAGATGCTGACCTGTCTCCCTGAGGAAAGCCTGTTGCTTCGCTCACGCAGAGTTGTCTGGGAGACAATCATTCTCTGGCACAGCAGTGGACTCTGGAGGTTTTCCCAGCCCTATTTTCCTGGTTTCTGTGGACCAACAGAGGCTTCCTGTCTCAGTAGCCTGTCACTAGGGGTCAGGTGGGTTTTTGTTTTATAAATTCTGAAGACAGCTAAGGGATTCCTGGCAAATCTGTATCACTGGAGAGTCTAACCAAACAGCCGCCTCCAAAAACACAAAGCTCTAGTAGTAATATACAGTGCCTCCAATCCTCTCCTCTAGAGGAAGAGGCATTGTTATTCTTGTCAGAAAACTGAGGAGCTGAACTCTAGCAATTCCTGTCATTAAGGAAATATTGCAGATGGGTCTTTGCTGTTAAACATCATGATGGCAGAGCTCAGAATAATGCTAACTGAAATCAGGAAAAAAAATAGCTGCTGTGAGAAGAGAGCATTGCAGTATATAAAGGAGGCTTCACTACCCAGAGCTGGTGTGCGCAGGTTTCAACCCACTACAGAGTACTTTCAACAAACACTGGCAAGGGCTGTGTCCTTGGAAATGCTCACTGTCTCCTATTGGAGAAGTTACTTTTCCACCCATATCTAGCCTTTAGTCTCCTCTGTTTGGCACCAAGGCAAAGGGACACAATGGTTTAGGGAGAGAGCTGTCTGTTTTCTACACCTACCTTCCACTCCTTTTGTGCTTGTTCTCATACTCATAGAAAAACTACCCTAAGGCCATATGTGTTTTTTATTTGCTTATGGAGTTTCTCATTTGCTTTATGTACAGTTTCCTGACCCAGAGTGCATGTGCACTGCTTGTCGAGGCTGACTTCACTCTGTGTGTGGGGCTCCACATTCACTCTCAGTAATTTTTAGGGAATAACAGTACAAGATTCTGCTTTGCTCTGGTCTATACTCCTTGGCCCAATAAATACTGAGTTTCACATCAGATACACAAAAAATATGGAGCTGGAATAGAGATTGAACTGACAAACTTCCAGTTTTCATCTCCTATGACATCATGAATGTTTCCAGCACTATTTTTGAAATTTTGTCTGATAAAAGAGAGGCCACGCAGATGGGTGCTGTCATTAGAAGACAAAAAATAAGGCTGTGATGGCATGCAAGTATGAGAAACCATGAAGTGAGGAGGTTTGGATTTAGGTTTCCCTTAGGCTTTCAATACCGTATCAGTATAAGTGAGAAGCAGGACTTACCATTTATTTACTTTGGCTAGACACTAACTGGGATCATATTTTCTTGGTAGAGCACTGCTTCTCAGCTAAAATAATTGAGACTAAAGCAGTAAGACAGCCTCTACAGAGCCTGGATGACCAGCCCTGTCTCTTCAGGAGGCCAGTGGAAATTTCTCTTCAGAGCTCCCTGTGGGAAGAACTGCAACATATCTCACCTAGGCTGTTGATAGCTTTGCACAGAAGATGTTTCCAGACTGTGTAGAGACAGGCTAACGATTCTCTATCCTTATTTTCTGTCCCTCACACATCAAGCAAAACCATTATTGGACTTATTTACAATAATATAAAGACTCATAGCTCTTTTTGCCCGGGTTTGGTGACACTTACATGGTTACAAATATCAGGGCTGAATGCCATGTCCTCTTCCAGCTCCAGCCAGGAAGACGTTATTGCTTGGTCAGATCTGCTGACCAAGATGCTCCTGAAACCAACCCCTTCCCCATTCCAAGAAGAATGTGGCTTAGCTTTAATAACAGGTTATTGCAAACTTTGTTCAGATGGCTAAAACCATTTGCTGACAACAAACACACCTCAGGAGGTAGGTATCGAAAGAAACTTACCCCAGGCAGGCAGGCAGGCAGGCAAGCCATGCCAGAGACCTGAAGTCAGTGAGCCCTTACCTGGTACAGCAGCAGCCAGGAAAGCCTGAGTGATTGTGCCTTAGTGTGAGAACACCTGAAAATCAAGGCTCATGATTTCAGGCACATTGAGAACAGGGGCTAGTCTGCTGTAGCAAGCTTCTGCAAACTACTTGCTTTCTTCCTTCCTTCTTTCCCTCCTTTATAATTCTTTCTTCAAGTGAAGGAAAGCCAGCCCACCTGGTTTGCAGAGCCTGTCACCAGGCCTTGAGACTGGAGCAACAAGCATTTCCTTGTAGAATGTCAGCAGCACATGTTTCTGGGAGACTGAAGGGCAGGTGGTACTGCCTTATAAATCATCTAAACATGCCTGGTGTGATAAATGCCTGCTGTATTTTGCATAACATCTGGGACAGCACAGGAGAGACCTTGGGGGTTGGGAAGGAGCAGAAAGTGAATTTTTTCTGAATGTTATGAATTGACAGAGACAGAGATGGTGTCACCATATGGTCAAAGAAACAGTCAGAGATGCCCAGTCCTCCTCCTCTGAGAGGAAAGGCAACGATTGGGGCATGAATGCACAGCAACCAAAGAGTATTCATTCTGTTTGGTTTTGTCAGGATTTGACAGCGTTAAGAATAGTAGGGTCTCTGTGGGGCAGGCTGAAAGGACAGAGGGAGGGTGAAAGAGGAGGAGGAACTGGGTAGCATTCAAATGAACTGACTGGTTAATTCCCCTGGAGTTAAAAGAAGAAAGATCAGAAATAGCATAAAACAGCATGGGGAAAAGGACTTCCGGGAATTGCTAAAACAAAAACAGAGATCAGGACAAAGAAGTTTTAAAGAACTAATCTGAAAAAGAGGTTGAAGCCCAAGCATGATTTTAACACCTTAGTTTGACCAACTATCTTGAACCATCTCCATCTATTCCTGAAAAATAAATGTGATAGGACATCTCTTGTCACAGAAGAGAGCTCTTGTTTCAACTGTCCATGATTCCAGCCCTAGCACCTAGCTCATACTACAACTGGAAGAGAACCCACTGGAGTGTATTTTCAGTAGGCATTTGAGAATATCACTTAGAACAGCCTGAGGGAGCACTGCGTCAATCTTCTTATCACACTCTGCGTGAGCGGATCTTTCTTCTTGCCTTTGATACCAGTGCTCCAACCCACATATGGAGCTGATTGAACCCCAGGCAAATTTGGAACCACAGATTAAAAAGGCATGGAGGAACCTCAGGAAACCATCTAGTTTATCCCTTGCCATGAGGCAAGACGAGAACTAGAACTAAACCATGTGTGGCAAATGGCCACCTAAAGCTCTTTAAAAGTTTTCTCGTGGTGGAGTCTTCACACTCTCACCATGCAACACATTTTGGTTTTTTGCTGTCATGGCCAGTTTATTTCTGGCCTGAGTCTCCCTTACTGTGATCTAAGCCCATTATTTCTTGTCCTATCCACCATGAATGAGAAGAACTGTTTATTGCCTTTTTCCTTGCAGCAGCCTTTTATAGACTGTTACTTCCTTCCCTCTCCAGCCTTCTTTCCTTCAGGCTAATTTACCCAAATTCACTCAACATTTTTTCATACATCATACTTGTCAGAACACTGATTACTCTCACTACTGCCCTCTGGAGTCCCTTTCCAGGCTCCTCTTTTATTTAAGGGGTAGTGCTGGGGAAAAACAAAAGAAAACAAAAAAATCCCAAAACAAAAACCACAAACAAACAAAAACCAACCAACCAACCAAACAACCATCCCCAACAAAAAACAATTAACAAAAATTTTAAAAGGCCATGCCCACGTATTTCTGAGAATGGGCCTTTGGATTTTTTTCTACAGATCCAAAGTCAGCACCATGTTTTCACTGGATTATTTTCTCTGTATTTCTCTTCTATTACTCTTTTGTCCCTTCCCGAAGAGGTTCATGGTAATTCTTGTCTCTTCACAATGCAGTAGCCTCTACTGTGAGGGCCTGCCGAGGCCCTGCTCCGTGTAGTAAAGGTGGACTTACTCATGACTTCACAGTGCCACACACAGGGCAGTGGGTGAAACAAGGGTTTGTCAGCCCAAGCTTAAATAAAGGCAAAGCAGCCCAAAAGGACTTCAGTGTCTGAATGTGTATCCTGTTACTGAGAAATTTGCTTTTTTACCAGGTAAGATTTAAGGATAAAAGAATACAGTCACTTAAAAACATTGATTTTCGATAATGAAAGTGAGTAGTGAAAAGATAGAACAATGTCATTAAGATCATTCTTAACTTAAGAATCCTCTGTTATAGCTTCAGCATAGTTAACTTCAGACTCTATTCCTCTAGATGAGTCAGAATTGAAAGAAAGTGTTTGCAAGATGGGCACTTCCAGGAAAGTTGCTTTGCTATGCATTGTTTGTAACAAAATAGAGTACTATCATCGCTGTAAGTTCTCTTTTTTGACATCTGAATCATGCCATGAAATTAATGGACTTCAACAGTAATTGTAGCAGAGTCAAATGCCTTGTAATGCTTTAAAACCTTCATGCATTTGGAAATGTCTTCACAGTCAAATCTGGGCCATTTATTTCCTGAACCATCAACATTACTAAAAGTAAAGAAGAACAAGAGTATCAGCCAATGTATATTTGCTCTCACTGTCTCCGTTTCTATTTCTGCTGCTATCGTAAACAAGTCTGCAATGGAACATGCTGGATTAGTTAACCCCTGCATGAACCCGGTCTCTGGAGCAGGCCAGGGAGGGACAGGGCAACTGAGCCACAGAAGGTAGATGAAGGAGTGGAAGAGGGAGCAGGGAGCAGTAACAGAATTGGGACATGGAGCAACTAAGGCCAGTGATTGTAAGGGAAGGAAGGCTGAGATCCATCTTTGATAATATTGTGAGAAACAGAGGAGCAGCACAAACTAGGATCCCCACCATGCGGTTTATTCCCTGCAGACACTTGAAATACCACACCCTATATGTTATTAATCTCCAATGGAATCACGTTGTTGCCCCTATAACATTCCTTCTTCACATGATGTCTTTGTGCAGCATGTGTCTCCTCCGAGCTGGACTCGGTTTAGAAGCTTTTGGTGCATGTGGGGGAAAAGAGCAAAAGCAGGATGGGCTTAGCAGAAAGCTGTTCAATGCACCACTTGAAAGTGCTTGCAGAAGTATTATCCGGTGTTCCAACACAAAATGGGAATATTTTCATTTTTATCCTGCATCAACATTTTCTGAGTTACCTTGCCTTCATTGTCAGACGAGATTCAGAAGTCAGCTCCACTTCCAGCTTTGCCAAAGCAAAGCCACTTCCTGCTGCTGCAAAGGAGTGGTATGGAGCAGTTTCTGTTGCCTGTGTCATGTAGAACCACTGAGCTGGTCCCTGCCCATACTACTCACCAGGGAAACCAGGCACTCAAGGCTGCTAGTAAGCATTTGGACACGTGGATAGGAGCCAGCCAAAACCGCCTTGCAGTAAGAGGGCCATTTACAGTAGGACCAGGCTGGTCTCAAAACAGGGCAAAACGGCATCTGGAGGACCACCAAGGAGAGGACAGTTAGGAATACCTCCACATGAACCTGAAAGCATATTCATTCAAGGTGTAGTTAGTGTTTTCCCAGCAGGACTTGTTATTATTGGCATCATGTAAAATGCAATGGAATAAAGGCATAAAGTCATGGTGTACCTGGCTGCAAGGAACTTCCAGGAAGATGAACATTTAGTACCTTGTATATAAATACCTTTGCTATATAACAAGGTTTGAGTTATGTTTCTTAAAGCCTTGGTGAAAAAAATCGATCACAGCTCAGTCTCTCAGTGAATATCATTGCAGAAGCAAAATGACTTTCTTATATGACTGTCATGCATAAGCCCCTCACCCCTTTTGTTCTCAGTTACAGCAATCAGCACAAATGGCTGATTTTAAGCCTTAACTTCTGCTCTGAGGAGACCAGGGATACTGCTGGAATCCAACAGTCTTTTTCAAAGCACAAACCCTTTACCAGGCTCCCTCCGCAGCAGGTGACATTAACACTTCTCCATATATTTGTTCTGAAAGAAATGTGGGGGTTTTTCCACAGACTATTCACTGACATATAGCTCCCACAGCTAATCTTAAAGTGCTTTCTAACACCATAAACTATACGTGTTACAGAGATTAAAGCTGAACAAATATTTCACTATAAATCATTTATTCAATACATTTCATATTTTTCTTTTATCTATTTGTGAATTGTCTGCAAACTGCAAGCCAAATTCCCAAATTCATTCATTAGTCAAAATTGCCCATGAATTTCTCCTGCAGATAGTTTTTACCCTGCAGGCCATTCATGGACAGTTTGTTATGAATAGCCTCAATTCAATGCTTGGTTAGTTTAGCTGCAGCAGTCATGTGGATGCATCTCTGTTCTGAATGAAAATTCACTTCCAAATATGAACCCGTATTCACAGTGAATTTCTCCCTCTGTTCACTTAGCCCTGGGAGAAATCAGCCTGGTCAATATAACAGGGATGGGTAAACTGTCCACATCAGCACAATGGACCAGGAAAGGAGCAGAGCGATGTCCAGTTGAAACTGTTCAGCACTGAACAGTTGTGAAGTGTCAGAGCTGGTGTCCTCACTCTTTCCTGAAGGGTGACCACCAGATATAGTTAGGACCATGGCCACATCTACAGTGCAGCATCACTTTATGTGATGCACATAAATGTATGCACAAGGATGTATGCTCTACTGTTACTCAAGAAAGATAGATGCTTTCTCCTTAGCATTCTCATAATGAAGTAACATGGGTAAGTTCTGAGTTATATCCAGACCTAGTTTCTTCTTGCCAATCTGTTTTCCAGTGGGTTAGTCCATACAGTATATTTCCAGGGTGTTTGTAAGCATCCTTCACCTCTGTGGAGAAGACAGTAATGTGTTGCAAACAGTAGCTTGAAGCTTGAGCTACCATTCCGCAGGCTTCTCTTGTCTTGTTATCTGTCTCCAGCAGACATTCTTCTCATCAAATCACCGTGTTGCTGATGCCAGTACTGACAAATTCAGCTACTACTCAACAGGGGCTCTAAACAGCCACCCAGATGCACCTGCCTGTCCTGTTTCTCCATCATCAGCATGTAAGGGTAGCAACACCCTAAAAATCTCAAGTAGTTAATGACAGGGATTATGTGTGTCTCTCACTACCACTGGTGTGCCCTTCAGAAAAGATTTCACAGGCTCATACAACATTGTGAGACTTCTTCTCGTATTTCTGAGGTTGGAATTTCTCTATGTAGCTATTTTCATAATGGAGAAGCAAATCCAGAGGCCTTTTCAGTTGAGATTTCAGATAAATACATCAACGGCTAAGAGGGAATAGCAAATGTCTTCAGCTGGAGAAAATATTAACTTTATGTTTAGAAACTCAAAGCCAGAACAAATAAGGTGATGGGGAGAAGGAGGCAGAAAAATAGCCAAACCTAGTAAACAAATGCCAAACCTGAAAGCTTTTCTTTTTCTGATGAAAAATGTTTGTGTTCTTTCCCATGAAAATCACACCTTTGCTGTGAAAATATTGCATGAAGATTTCATATGATCTGTTTACCGTCTTTCCTTTTTTTTTGCCAAACAGTTTCAAAGGTCTACTATGGGCTGAATAAGTTATAAACATTTTCAAGCTTCCATTTGAAGGATATTTGCATTCATTGTACAGAAAAGCCCCAATGCAGATCCCTCAGAAAGAACTAAGTATAAAAAAAAATATCTAGACCTGTATTGCCTTGAGCTTTGACCACGAAACACATTGAGCCTCAGTCTATCCAAGACACTGCTGCCATTATCCTCTCCAACACCTTTTGCTCAAAATACCTCCACGCCCATCGTTCACCAGTTCTCTTTCCCCTTTGCAGTCCATTTCAAGCATTTTTGCCCTCGACAACTCACTTTCCACCCACTTTCCTGCACCTGTGTTTTCACTCAGCTTTTTAGGAGCACCTTTGCTGAAGCCTTTTGAGTAGGCAGTCTCTCGCCTCTTCCAAAGGGGTCCCGTGACCAAAGATGCATCCCTGATGTCTTCTGTGAAGCTGTTCTTGGCATTCTACAAGTCTCTCCCTCGATGAGATTTGACTTGCCAAGGTCTTCCCTCAGACACCTGCAGGCATTCCTCTGCTCTTCTAAACACACAGAGATGTCATTGAACAGGAAACTACAAAGGCACACGTGAAATGTGCCCTCTCACTCTTCTTACTGTCAGTCTTCTTGCATCCTTCAGAAGAGCAGACTCCAAACTCCTTGGAACAACTTATACAGCCTTTTTCTACCTTTAAAAGTTCCTTCTTATCATGATAAGAAGCAAACAAAAAAAATCCAAAAGAAAAAAATAAAAATAAACAGTACCTCACCTAGGATGAAAATTAGATGCCGCTTTGTATTGCAGCAGCAGCTGTTAAACAGTGAACAGAAAAGCTGCATCTCAGCAGGGAAGAATGAGAGGGAAAAGCCTGTAGCTGGTTAAAACTACTTTGGTAAGAATTTACAGAGGTGAATATTTTCCTTTTATAACTGTAAAATTCCACCAAATTCATGGGGTTTACTTGCTGGGGCACCATGATACCCCCCCAGGTCATAGCTGTGAGTCTTGTCAAAAACAATCCAAATTAATCTGCAAACAAAACACATGACATGACTTGGAAGAAATTGTGCATTCCTTCAAAATCTCTCTGCTTTCCTCTCTGTGTACTGCCTGCTGCCACCCCAGCCTTGGAGCAGCTCAGCACAGCCTTTCACTTAGGCAAGCCCTTCTCCCTACCAAAGCAGGAAGGTGATGGATCCCAGCTGGAAGTGCACCTGCTACTCAGACTCCTTCACCCCTACCCAGGGCATTTTTCCTCTCTGACGTTGGCCTTGGAAGACAGGAAGGTTGCACCCAAGGGTGCCAGTCCTTCCTACTCACCAAATGAATGATTACAAAGCTATTGTACTAGAAGGTGAAGGTAAAAAAAGTGCGTTGCTGACACCTCTCTTATTTGATTTTATTTTTCCCCTCCAACCCTTTACTTCAGAGCTATGTGAAACGATAAGAGTAGGGGAGAGATTTCGCTTAAATTAGCTTTACAAATAGCCCAGCGAATAGGGAAATGAGATGCATATGCTGCATGTTAAAGTGTCACCGCCACGCAGCCCGATGCGACCGGAGTTTGGAAGGCAGCCGGGGCCCCGCAGATCGGGTGCAGCGCTCTGTCAGTCAGGAGGACGCCGGAAGGTTTCCGGAGCGGGGCTGCGAAGCGCTGGGTGCTGCTGCCCCCCGACGGTCCCTCCCCGCAAGCGGCGCCTGGTCCCGGCTCCGGCGGCTCAGACCGGGCTGAGAGGCGGCTCTTCTGCCCCCAGCGCCGGGGGCCGAGGGGCACAGCGGCCAGGCCAGCGAACCGCGGGGCAGCAGAGGTGACCCCGAGAGAAATCGTCATTTTCAATCGTTTTGAGTGCAGTCATGGTCTATTAAAAATGACAACTCGGTGCTCTCCATTTATTCCCTGTCACTGAGATTTATTTTCTGTCCAAAGATTTTTTTTTTTTTCTTGAACTCCCAAACTTCATCTGGCAGCTGAATGTCAAGATCTGGCTTTGATACTTTGCAGTAAGGATATGTGTTGATGGTTGAAGGTGCTACCTTGGCAGTCTTGGAGACCAAAGCTCTCTGTCCACAAGGTATCCACATAGTCTATCCACAGTCTATAGTACAGTCTATCCACAGGGTATCGTGGCCAACTTCTTCCAAACACTGGCTCCTGCCCACTCAGCTCACACTCTGTGTAGCAAAACGACTCTGCACCAGCTCACGAGGACAACTAGTCTCCACATCCTACCTGGCCTCTTTGCTAAGCCTGCTGGCTAGGGAGGTCAGGATCTTTTCATTACTCCTTTTATTTACTATCCTTGACAAACTACAGCTGACGTGAAGGCCAATTATATTTTATGTGCAGCCCTTTAGAGGGGGGAAGATTTGGGTGTAGGTATCAGCATTTGGGACTTGTTATCAGCGTTTGGGACTTGTTATCAGTGTTTGGTCAAGGGATGTGGTTCTGCCTCTCTGCTCTTGTGAGATCACATCTGGACTACTGCATCCACCTTTGTGACCCCCAACATAAGAAGGATGTGGGCCTGTTGGAGCAAGTCCGGGGAGGGCCACAAAGATGATCAGAGGGCTGGAACACCTCTCCTATGAAGGCAGGCTGAAAAAATTGGGGTTGTTCAGCCTGGAGAAGAGAAAGCTCCAGGGAGATCTTATAGCAGCCTTCCAGTACTTAAAGGGGTCTACAGAAAAGATGGAGAGGGTCTTTTTACAAGGGTATGATAAGACAAGGGGGAATGGCTTTAAACTGGAAGAGGGTAGAATCAAACTGTGAGACACTAAAACAGATTGCCCAAAGAAGTTGTGGATGACCCGCCCCTCACAGTGTTCAAGGCTAGGCTGGATGGGGCTTTGAGCAACCTGATCTAGCGGAAGGTGTCCCTGTCTATGGCAAGGGAGTTGGAACTAGATGATCTTCAAGGTCCCTTCCAACCCAAACCATTAAATGATTCTGTGATTCATGCAGAAGCTCTGCACCTTGGAGGCAGGTCAAATGCTAAGAGACAAGCCCGTTACATGAGCACCACTTTCACTGCGAGGTGTGCTGCCATCACCATTGAATTAAAGAGGTGTGGACAGGACTAAGTTGTCCTCTTAAGAGATGATAGAACAAGATCACTGGGTCCTGGTAAAACTGCTGGATTCACCATTTTTACAGTCTGACAGCTAGCCCTCCGAGTTCCCTCAGGGACTCAGACTGGGGCTAACAGGACCTCAACATGAAACTGGGAACATGGGAAGAGATGGATGAACAGAGGAATGATGGGTGAGGTAAAACCCACAGAGTTGAAAAGGAAAGGACAGAGGAAAAGGAAATTGGACAAAAGGCTTCAGCCACATGGACTTGGAAGGGACAGGGCTAAAAATGGTAGGGGACAGGTTAAAAAAAGGGGGAGGGTTTGGAAGAGAAGGAATAGACTCCACAGGAGGAAACATAAATGTCAGCAGTAGGAGAGGCAAAGCAGAAGTGGGGGACAAGAGAAAAGTCCTCTCTAAGGCAAACACCAAGAGAGGAAATAGCTCAGAGAGGATATGCAGATGGAAGGGAAGAAGAGATGGAGAAAACCGGAGAGGCCTGAGAGCAGGATGCTAAGGGAGTAGGACACTATGCCTTTGGGACTTGGCTTGAAAAGACAGCTGTCTGGGGAATGAAGCATATGAGGAGGGACAGCACAGAGGAAGACACAGCTGCCCCTGTCTGTGCTGTGGCTGTCACTGTGCAAAAGAACTATATTCACTGTGAGGGCTCTCAACAGCTGTTCTCACCTCTGAACACGCTCCACAACTGCAGGTAACCAACATGCTGCAAAGCTACAGCCACCCTGTCAGGAACAGCCCAGGCAGCAAAGCTGATGCTTCTGTCTGGTATCCTGAAAGAAAGCTGTACCACCAGTGCAGCATTGACAAAGGCTTCACACCAGTTTACAGAGAGGACTGTTTTTTGTGCCATTCCCTAGGGCAGCAATGCTCCTTCAGTCAGGGGGCAAGTCTTAAAACTCACCTGCTGCTCTCCAAACCCACTGATTGGATGATGCGTATTTAAAGGTCGTGGCAACCAAATATCTCTACTTTCTATAGGAAGCACCAGAAACGTGAAACCCAAAGTTTCTCTTTTTCTCCAATCAGCAAAAAAAGGTTTATCTTTCCATTCAGGCTTGACGAGGGCTCTGGGGTTAGCTGGGAGCCATCCCTAGGAGTGATAAGACTGCTAGGCAGGTGTACAGTAACCACAGCTCTGCCTGTGAAGGTAATACACTCTCCTGTGCTTAGGGAACTCCCCTGGGACAGGGTTTGTTTGGTGAAACCAGCCCCCCTTTCCTGTCCCCTGGGTGAAGCCACCAGGTTTGCAAGGGTTACTGGACCTGAATTAAATCCCCTTTTGCATCTCATAAGGGCAACTTTGAATGTGACTGGTCACCTACTTCAAAGAGCTGCAATGCTAACAGAGAGGAGGTGAACAAATTAGCTCAGTTCCTTGAAAATGTAGGCTAGGACTAAGGAAAATCCTAGTCTCTGGACACAAAATGAGAAGTACAGGGTTCTGTATATTCCTAGCATACGATCTCTGCAGCATCTGGCAAAGCTAACACTTGGGGCTGGCAATATGCATAAGGGAAACACATAGATTATCCTTAAAATACAAAACTCTTACAAGGCAGTCAGTCAAAACCAGTGTTGGAAGCATTGCCTTTTATCCCTGTGCCTAGTAAGACTGTGGACTCTCTGAGCAGAGATCTTTAAGAGCAAGGTAGCCATCATTCAGCAAGGGATTAAATATAGTTGGACTTCTTAGGTCAGACCCGGTGGTGTTGTGTGTGCACATGCGCATGTGTGTGTAGATTAGATGGGGTTTTTTTTTCAAGTCATCTTCAAGCCTGCTCTTTATGATTATATCAATTTTCCAGGTGGGAAGCAAAAGTCTCAGTGAAACCAAAGCTCATATTTTCACTCTCAGGCTCCTACGTTCAGATTAACCGTTAGGTCTGTCTCTGACATGCACTCCAAGCATCCAGCTGTGGCCCCCCAGGATTGGTGTCTACTTACCTCAGGTAATGCAGCAAGTCAATGACAAGATGAGAGTGAAACCCAGGTCTGACTAGGACCCCAGCAGCACGTTTGCTGGTTCACGAGCAGCCGGTGTATTTGTCTTCATTTAATGTGCTATTTTTTCTATTCTCTTGAGTAATTTCCTTCCCTTAAAGGATATAAATCACATACCTACAAAGTAAAGAATTATTTAAAGAACATTTATATTTAAGCTCAAAAAGGAGTTTGAATTTAACTCCCTAGTGCCTGAGATGTGACTGGTTGGTGAATATAACTTGGCTTCACTACATGAGGATGTTTTATGGCTTCAATACCAGCTAGCCTGCAAACCAGTGTTCCATACTCTGGGGTGCTACTGTGGGTGAATACCCTTGCTGCAAGTTAACTTAATCCTGCCTTCATTCATTTCCCCTAAATCAAACTACGCTGCTCTCAGCCCCAAATGCACACGCACGCACACAGCAGGCTTTGCCCCAACTTAACTCAATCAGTTTAACAGCTCCATTTCATTGTGTGCCACTCACAAGTGGAGACAAGGTAACAGAAGTTTCTTTTTACTTCTCTTGAGTCACACCACAATTTCATTTTGTCCCTGATCTTATTGCTGGTAAAGACTGAGGGAGGAAATGCAGGAGTGGAGCCATTCCCAGTGGAATAGCATTGACTTCAATAGCATTGACAGTAGCAAATGTTAAAGGTAATCTGTTAGTGGGAAAAGGAATACTCTTCCTGCTTATTAAGTACAGTTTAGCAGCAGAAACACCATCAGAAGTTTTAAAGGAATAATGAAAAGGACATGAAAGAAATTAATACATTGGGAGGAATCATAGTGACCATGTTCTAAACAACTTTGCAACTATTCTCTCATACTACTACCTTGTGCAGCAGTTGCATTTGTGTGAGGACTATTCCCTTTCCTCTGTGCTTCACTCTAACAAGCAACGGATTTGCTCTGAATAACACAAGTCTAATGCTAAGACTTCAGTTTATGAGAACTGAAATATGATGCAAAGGTGCATGGCCATTATATGTACAAGACAGACAGTCACTGATAACTTCCAAAATCTTTTGGAAAAGAAAAGAAAACATAAATCTACAGTCCAAGCATCCTTTGTGCCCAACAAAAATAATTTAAAACTGGCAGAGACTGATTTGATCAATTTTAATGCAGACCTCGAACTCCATGCTCAGAAATATGACACAGCCGTCAGCCACTGCAGCTCCTTCCCAGCCAGAGGACAAGGAACTTCATGTCACTTGAAAGAAAGGTTAGATATACTGTGTATCTGGTGTGAGCTGGGGAGAGATGGAGCCACGAGGTTTATATCAAAACTCAGCTGAAGGGCTACCAGAAAAGCCCCATGGGCTGTACGTTCTTGATTTGACTGACAAGACCAAAAATGAGGGCATGACATGGAAATCCTGATTATGAGCTGCATTTCAAAGGAAAACAGTATTTGTTGAGTAGCTGAACTTTGAACTGCAGTTTGGACCATTTCATACACCATCTGTAGTAAACACAAATCTGGAACCAAGCTTTGACTTGTGATATCCCAGGAGTCCACTTCCTGGGGGTGGAGATGGTTCTTTGAAAAGTGAAAAGCTTTGGAAACTTAGTCACATCCAAAATCTATTAGGGTCATGTTTCCTATTTTCCATCAACATGTAGCTGCAAAGAAAATCAAACTTGGGAGGTTTGCATTTAATCACCTTGCCTTTTGAACCAAAGCCTTGCCAGACTTGCATGAGCAAGTACTTTGCTCTCATATCTGCCCCCAAATTCTGCATGACCTTGATGCTGCAACTCATCTGAGCCCATTAATGAGCATGGACATGGTTGCTGGTTTCACAAGGTCACTGCAGCCTTGAATCCTCAGAGCTGGCTGGCAGGCGCATAAGAGTTAGTTTGCAGTGGCTCTTCCACTGAGTGCTCTTCTAAGCTATGAAGCACTGCCCTGATGTGGACGTGGAGGAGCTAGAAAACTCATCGAGGTAGCTCCTCTCAGCCTCAGCAGGGCAGTAGAACAAATTTAAGTCATAAGAAGTCAGTTGAACTGATGGATACAGTTAGGTAAGGAGGCAGCAGCTCTTTACACAATTTTTGTCCAATCTATTCCCTAGCACTGCCCATGTCCCATCCCATTCTCCATTCCCCCTGCCTTTGAACCACAGACCGTCATAACAAGAGGAGGAGCAGGGAAGCTAAAGGCAGACTGTGGTGAAAACCATTTGCTC
Source organism: Pseudotriccus pelzelni (assembly GCA_035584735.1). NCBI lineage: Eukaryota > Metazoa > Chordata > Aves > Passeriformes > Tyrannidae > Pseudotriccus > Pseudotriccus pelzelni. Next base: position 23,734,706 of record JAWMRA010000001.1, read on the forward strand.
CTGGGACACAAAGTACTCAAGCCTCTTCAGCATGGCATAGCAGATACCACAGTACTGAGGGCAGATCCCAAGTAACAATCACAGGAGAGAAAAAGAAAAAAGTGTTCCTACTCAAGGGGGCAGAGCACTTTGTTCTTGCAGGGCTACAAGAGGAAAAAAAACAACCTACGAGTTAGTAAGGAGGTGCAGCCTAACTGAGCAAGTGAACGGGAGTCGATGTAGTTCTTCATCCCTCCAGAGGATGTCATCATAGAGCCACCAAAAAGGGCAATCTTTGTGACCCAAATCTGGCGGGAGAGCGAGTAAATGACTCGTGCAGCCGCTCTTCGGACAATAGTCCCAAACCTCCCTGCTCACTTTTCCAGAAGTAACCAATTTTCTCTAGCCAGTGTGCCACTGGTGGAAGGATAGGAGGAGAGCCGAAACCCGCCGTAATTTGGGAGATATGCAACAGGTTAGCCTGGAAAACAAACGGAATGTGTGCTCTATGTGACTTGACTGAGTAAAGGCATGGGGCTTTCACGTGATTTACAATCCTGCTTTCAACCTGCTTCGGTGTCCCTGAGCGTGGATGGGCATGTGGAGCATGCACTCACACACTAGGAAGGTGAGCAAACAAAACTATGGACATGGAGATTATGTTCACAGATAGCAGGAACAGACTGCATTCTGCAGCCTTGAGCAAGTGCACCCAGGAAAGCACTGGTGGGACATCTATGTGCTTCATCACCCCGTTCACCCATTCTTGTTGTTTGTGCCACAAATGGTAGTCTTTGATTTTGTACATATTTGTCCCAACAGCAAACCACAGCCAAAAGAAAGAAGCATTGATGACATTCATGGCACATTTATGTAATAGTTTCTATCCCTAATGAGACATCTTAACTTTGAGAGTCTAAAGTCACACTGGCTTTTCTGCTGAGCTAATTCTAGCCCCTGCTGCCTTTGGTCCTTCATGTGGGGTACAGGGGCACACGTGCCTTTGCCACAAGGCTCAGTCTAAGAAAAGAGGAGAGAATCCCAAATGGAAAGGCTGCACCACTGATGCCGAGCACTAAAGAAGAGTCTCTAGGCTACTGTGCAGCTTTAGAAACTGCCACAACTTAAAGAAACTGCTGCTGCAACACAAATCACACACCTTTTCCCCATCTCAAGTGTCCACACGGACACCTGAGCAAACACCCTGGTGATTGCTTGCCAAAGGGTCTTGAAATCTTTCAAGAAAAATAGCTACCTGAGAGAAACTCTGCAGATATTGGTAGCATCCAGGACGGCAGACTGTGCAGATCAGCCCTTGTACCAAACACACTAGGTTTAGATACAAGCAAGTAAACTACAGAGCCTCTGCGCTTTACTGTATCAGGTCAATGTTTCTCTTTGTGCATGCACCACATCAGTTTTCCCATCAAAGTTTATCAATTAAGTCATCATTAAGTGTATCATTACAATTAAGTGTATCATTAAAGTCATCATCCCTTCTCAAGTATGATTTAATAACTCCAAATCCAGGACCTGACCCAGACTGCATCCGGTCCTAAAGAATCACTTGCCAGCCAGCCATGCAAGCTGCATCTTAATCTCTCTTCTTTGCTGCTATTTGTTTCGAGGGGGTGGGGGGTTTTTTTGCTTGTTTTTTACATGGATAGATTAAATTTCCTGCCAACCCACTTTCTCATTCAAACATGTTACAGAGGAAGCGGGAGGAAGGAGGAAATCAGGAACAAACAACAAGCAGAAAATGGCATTAGAAGGCTTAGTGAAGAGTCTGATCCTTAGCTGTGCGCATGGCCCCATTCCTGCACATCAGCAGTGCTCTCTACCACAGGGAAAGGAAAAGTGCTTTTTTAGCTGTCCTTGTCTATGGAAACACATCAAAGAAAATACGCCAGAGCCCCAGAGTTGGGAAGTCCCAAGACTACCAAGTTTCTCCTCCTAAAAAAACTGCATTCACCAATCCATGCCCAAAGCTCTTGCCACATATTATCTCCCACTCCCTCTCCCTATGGCTGCAGAGGTGACCTAAGGAAACCTTTCTCTGCACTGCCCACCAGCTGACAAGAGCTCTGAGCTAGTACTAAACCTCAGGAAATGCCTTGCATGCGCACTCCTTTGCTTAGCAGTTCATAGACCTGGTGATTCTTGGTAACTCCCTCCAGGAACTTGCATTGCACAGAGGCAGACATGAACAAATACAGTGTGGAAAAAAGAGCCACAGCCTTTCACTTTCCTTGCTTTGTCCCTGATGTTCACCTGTTCCCCAACCAAGGAGAGACAGCTCAGGGAGCCCAGTGACTTTGCATACTTTGTCAACACTCATATTCCTGATCTTCTTCAGTACATCTTGCCTTTCTTGTGGCAAGAGCAGAATTGTAACAAGAGAACAGTGAGAGAATCCCAGCTCTGCTGGCATCAGGGGAACAAGCTGCAGGTAGCATGGCCAGCAGCTTTTGGAAAAAGCCCAGGGAGAAGATCAAGATACCTGAAAACAGCTCTGCTCCAGGCCTCCCTTTAACAGAGGCCATATGTTAGTTATGAGTTAATGTGAGGGCCTGCTGGCTTTGCTCAGAAGTGAACTTGTGAAAGGCATGTGCTCCCTCAGTTTTTCCTGTCATGGAAATGTTCAAGACCCTCATAAGAAAATCTGCTAAACCATTTTGGGTTCACTTTGTGTTGGCAGACACGCACACACAGAGGCTCATCCACTTGCTCGCAAACTAGTGATGCCATGGCTGGGAAGATCCTGGTTGGAGTGAAAACACAGGAAGGCACTTGCATGCCTGAAGTATATGAGACTGGGATGCAAAATGTTGCTTCTAAGAAAAACGCAGTAACCTGCAAAAATTTACCAATGTACTTGATGAAACCCTGATTATCCTGATCATTCCTCCAATATAAAAAACACTTATTTGATTTCCTCTGCCCAGTTCCAAATTGACCACCCAGTTACCTCAGACCTGGGTGTCCTCTGAGGTACCCTGATTTGTGGTACTCTTCATAAGTGTCTAAACATAACGTAAGGAGGATTAATCTCCTGAGCATTTCCTGTCCTCATGGGAAAACCAGGCAGTCTTGGACAGGACACCATCTGTTAGAATGGGTTCCGCTGAAAACTCATCTGTGTTCCAGCAAGACTGTGTTGAAGTGCATGCATCTGAGCAATTTTATTTTTTTTTTAGTTCAGATGAATCAGCAGATACAAGTCCAAAAGCTGTGTAAGTTAAAAAAAACTTCTGGCAGTCTACGGACTACATTTCCCAAATATTTTAAATTGATCTCTCCTCTACAACAACCTCTAAAAAGATGTCCACTTCAAAGTGTGAAGCATCATCTCATAGCTATTTCTGTCTCAACACTAAAATGTACAGTTAACCCTTGTGTTAGAACAAGTTCCCCTCTGACATTTTTTGGTGGAAGTTGATGTAACTGACAGATGTCAACATTTCAAGTAACATCCGTGGCACCCACTGATGTAGACAATTTCTGCTACACAGCTGGGGTTGAAGACTGTAAGCAAACTCAAGCATTTCAGTAGTGACTTCCACTTACAGCTCTAGTAGCTTGAACCTTTTTTTGATTTTTAATGATAAATTAAAACTCTGGAGCACTACCAAGTTATCTAACTGGTTTGTTTTTTGTGGTTTTTTTTCTAGATATTTGTATTGCAGCAATGCCTCACTAGGTACAACTTACAGATTAAAATGCCATCATACCAGGTGCTGCACAAACCCAGTAAACTGTCCTGCATCTTAGGAAATTCTGCTATAGAACAACAGAGACGTGCAGAAGAATGATGTAAGGGGCAAACCAGTGGCAAGGAATGGATAGTATAGCAGAATACTGACAGTGCTATCATGGGAATAAAATATAAAGATGCTATTAATGTCACATCAAGATTGCACAATCAAAAGATGAACAATGGAAACAGATTCCTATGACAACTTTCTGACAATGGCAATGCAGTCATCTTATTTACAGTAAGGTCCATAGCTGAAAACACATTTACAAGAATATTTTGAAGTAGATGTTGAAAAATGAGAACACGGTGCATGTGCAGCAGGGCTGAATTACCACTGCTGTTGGATCTGTAGGTTTCTTGTTTTAATAATCACTCTCTGAATACCTGGTGGATTTTAGAGAAGAAGCAAGGAAAATGAAAAGAGAGAAAAATGCTAAATCTTTGGCAAAATATCAGATTGCCCTAACTAATAATAACCTTCTGGTTATACAAACTAAGCAGTGTGTGCTTGCCAGCCCTCTTATGCCCTGGAAGTGTGAGTGCTCAGACACTAAAACCTCCTGTGCTCTGTCTATGGGGATTAGCACTTCTGTTAAATTCCTGATGGTTCCCCCCCATCAAACTTATCCAAAAGCCCAAGAAAGTCAGTAACAGCCTTAGATTTTGAATCTGGTACGGACATGCCATTTTTAAGATTGGAAAATCAATATACAAGCAAAAGTTAGGCATTTAAAAAAAAATCTTCTGACATCACTCAAAGCAGTGAAGGGTCTCCCCTGCCAAATGTCAGAAAATAAAACTTACCTTTCTCTAGAGAAGTAGAGACCTTCCACACCTGGGAAATTGTACCTTCAAGGGCAATGTGTCAGACTATTATGAATGAGAAAAACAAGTCTGTAGTACCTGGGCTGGTTGGCCCAATAACATGCAGCTCTTAGTTGCATGGTCACTGCTTACTGCCAGTCAAATCAAGGATGAGTATTAATAGCCAAATTCATTGTAGTTACAAACTTAGATAGGGGAAGGAAAAAAAGCAGCAGCAGGCAGTCAGAAGTCCTTTTTTTATATGAATAGAGTTTTATTGAATTTTATACAATTAGAAAGAACAAAGAAAGAGGAGCAAACAGTCTCATGGAGGGTAGGAACCAGAAGAGCTTTCCCAGTAGAGGAGGGCATCTGCTGAGGGCAGTGTTCCTGTAAATGTCACACAGGGGTTGTTACAAAAGCAGAGAGAATGTGTCTGAGCTTTTCTTTGTTGGTTTTTTTCCCCTCCCACATTAGGGTTTCTAAAGCCACTCTTCTTCCCCTGTTAATCTTACCACCCAGCAGCAAAGTGAGCAGACAGGCAGGACAGAGGACTGCTCCAGTGAAATGTGTGTGCACACACAGAGCAACTGCCTGCCTGCACCACTATGGGGGTTTGCATCCATTCTGGATGGAGCTGTGTAAAGGGGGAAGTAAGGGAAGTCGGACTTTTCTCTCTCTTTTTTTTTTTCTTTTTTTTTTTTTTTTTTTTTTTTTAAGCAAAGAAGGCACAAAATCTCAGCCAAGTTTCAAACCTAGTGCTGCTTGGGAGCTCCCAACCTCCCAAAAAGCCAGTGTGTTCATGTGGGAACCCAGCCCTCACCTCTCCCTCCTCTTCCTCAGAGTCTGTGCTTTCATTTGAAAGGTACTTCTCAGGTAGAAGGCCCTGCCCAAGGTCTGTGCACTGCTAGGGAAAGTAAAGCCGTGCCAGGACAAGGAAAGTGGGGATGGGGAAGAATCTGTTGGCTTGAACAGACCATTTTTCTAACGTGAGAACTATTGAAAGTCACCTGTGACTCCCCACATTGCTTTTCCAAGAGCAGACCTGTGAGGGCTCTGGTGCTTTTGGAGGTGATCATTGCTTTTTCCTGTGCAAGGGGTAGTGTTATGTAGGAGGGCCAAGACATCCACCCAGACATGGCCTCTTTGAGCCAGTGCTCCCTAGGAGGCAAAATCCCAGCCCTTAGTCCAAGCCCTCCAAATGGCGTCAGATTCCTTCAGAGGTTTCAACTCTTGGCTTTGATTAAGGCTATTAAGTTGCAATAGAAAAAAGTAGAGATGCCAGCCACAACCACCTGCCTGACTGCAAGGAGATGGCAGAGCCACTGGCGGATGCCACCAGTACCAAGTCCCAGGACACTGAGGGAAGAAGGGGAGGCAGAGATATAGCATGTGGACCTCCATTAAGCCTCCGCTTTCTAAAGAAAGGTATTTGGATACGAATCCTTCCAGCCTGTCTGTGCACATGGAAGAGCAGAAGTGAAATCTCTGATGCCTCTGAAGGCCCCAAGCCTGCCATGTGCCCTCCATGCTCGCCAGCCCTGGATACCCAGATGAGCATAACCCACCAGGCAAAGAGCAAAGCTGTGGGATTTGAAGTCACTTACCCTAAACCAGAGCAACTCACGGGAGTGGATGCCTCACGAACCTGCCCGGTGCTCTACCACACCACCCTGCTCCTCTCTGCCTCCTGAATAACCCCAGCAACACCCCAAGAAAAGAAAAAAAAGAGATGCAAGCCCTACAGCAGCAGCAGCGGTGACACATGGAGTGTCTCAAGGAAAGATGCTCGCATGGCTTCATCCTCCACAGCTATAAATAGGGCTCTGGTGGCACCCCAACCTTATACAGGAAAAACACCCAGCCTGAGAAGGACCTGCGTGTATCTCTGTGTGTGTGTGTGTGTGTTTGTCTGCGTGTATATTGAGGTGGGAGAAGAACTGCAAAAAATACAGACAAATTCTCCCCAGTCCACGCCCTCACCCAACCATCCCCTTGGCCAGGCTGGTGGCTGTGCCTTCATCTCGCTCCTCCAGCCTGTCTCCCGTGCTCCCTCAAATCTGACCCCAGTTCACTATTCTCCCTAATCTGACAGGCAGAGCCAGGACCATGGAGAGGGAACTGGGGCTGCTCAGCCTTCCCTGCCGAACGCAGGCTGTTGTCCTCTTAGAAAAAAAATAGCAACAACAACAGAAAAAAAATTAATATATATATATATAATCTCCCTGAACCTCCCTGAAAGACCGGAATGGATGGAATCAGTCCCCAACAAAACCAACAGAAAATAAAAGCAAAAGTTCCCCCCAAGGTCAGGTTCAGGGACACATCCCAGCCGGGGCCCAGCAGCCAGGGAGCATGTCCCGACCTCTCTGCTCCTCTGGCCTTGGCACATCTGTGGTGTCCATCAGCATGAGAAGCTCCAACAGCTGTGGGGAAAGCAGCTTGGACAGGGCTTTCCCACCAGCTGGCAGCAGCCTCGAGAGGCGAGGACAGAGTGGAGAGGTAAGTGTGTGCCCCACTGCTGCCTCGCTGCCTTTCAGGAAGGAGTAGGGTCTCTTCACCCCACCAAGTATGAGAGGCTCCTTGCTCAGCTCTCAGCAGCTGACACGGTCCTACACAAGGGAGCCAGCCCGGCTCTGGGCGGGCACCATGACGGGAACAGCCCCAATCCGCTCCAGCGTGGCCTGACTGACTGCATAGGAACGGGTGTGCGGCAGCCGTGGCTTCCTGCTGACTGACCCATTGCTCCGGATCACCTCCTGAGGGGACGGCGCTGTGCTGGCCGTCACCACCAGTGTCTTAGGGGGAGCCGGGGATGGGTGGCCGCCATTGGCATAGACGGGGCGGGCACTCGTGCTCCCTGAGCGGGAGAAGGGGGGCTGGTGAGCATCATTGCTGTTGCTGAAGCGGGTGAAGGAGTCTGTGGCGTGGTTGGCTTTGGGGTCATTCCAGTAGCGGCTGTTGTAGGTGTTGGAGGAGGTGAGGGTGTCGTTCTCTGATGAGGATGCATCAGCATGGAACGTCTTTGCGGCAGAGGAGCATTTGGGCGGCAGGTCATCCTCCCTGGGAAGGAGAAGGTGTGAGAACACACAGAGGATGCTGCCTCACTTGCACAACACCACCCCCACCACCACAGTGCTGGGGTGAAGGACAGCACCAATGTGAATCAGTGTTGCTCCTTGACCTCTTTGCTCATCCCTCTGTGCAGGACCCACCTCTGTGCCCATTAATTGCTCCATGTGACTATCACTGAGGCAAATAACCCATGGTGATGTGTCTAGGGGGACAAAACCAGTGGTTGTCACAGCCACCAGTACTTCGCAGGCAGTCAGTATGACTGTATGATCAATGAAGGGAGCTGCAGGATGCTACCAGAGGGAAACCCTGTGACTGTAACACCAGAGAATATCATAGCTGTATCTCCAGAGCTTTTCAGCTATCACTGTCTGGTGTTGTGGGTCAGGATTCCAACCATGTCACTCTCCTACAGAGCTAACAACATCAAGTCCTCTTCCTGTTGCTGGCAGAGGCATTGGAATTAGATGATTTTTAAGGTTCCTTCCAACCCATGTGATTCTATGAACCCAAAGCTCTCATTAAAGGCAATACTGAAAACAAGATATGTTGTTACCATTCTTCATTTTCTCTCACAATTTTCTGGATGTATATGGATATCTTCCCCTGACCCAGGGCAACATGCCCAGGATTAGCAAGAATGAGATTTACAATTTCCTTCCTGCCAGCCACAGCTTTTACTGCATGATCAGAGGTCCCCTGCCACCAGCTTTCCCCCACCCTTACCTTATCTCATTGGGAATTTCCTCCTCTTCTTCTTCTTTGTGTTTATTTTTCCAGTAGAACAGTGCCACGGCCACCAACACGATGCAAACAACAAGCACGACAGCGCCTGTGGCCACCGCTCCTGCAATCAGGCCGATACTCCGTGGGTGGGCTGTGGAAATGATTGAACAGAGCATGGAAAAGAAATCAGGGATGGGCTGTGGCCATCCATGAGTATTTGAAGCTACTGTAGCTTGGGAGGGGGGAAAGGCAATGTTCCCATTCCAGGGCACAATTATCTTCTGATAGAGGCACATGGTGGCTCACAGCAAACATGGTTACACATTTTACTGTCTTAAGACAGAAACTGGTGGCCAAGCCTCCCCTGGCAAAATACTTACGTGCAATGACTTGCAGGTCCAGAAGGCAAGTGCTGGTTCCAATGGCATTTGAAGCCACACATTGGTAAAGACCTGAGGACACAGTGCTGATATTTCGGAGAGTGACAGTGCCCTGGACTTGGTCTAGTCAGAGAGAAAAGAAGGATTTAAATCCCTCCCCCCCTTGAGGAAAACCATGAAAAGGCAAAGCCAGCAAATAGAGAATTTTGGTGTGAGACTCTTAAGAGAGAAATAAATTAGGAAATAACTTTGAGATGGAAGCATTGTGCGTGCACAGACACACACAGAGACAAGATTAGGTCTTAAGGAGCTTACACTAGATGTTTCTTTTCCTTCTGATAGATGAATTTCATCAAATGAAAGCTTGGCATTCTCAGTATTGTGTGAGAACAGGGAGGAAAGAGATGTGAAATATATATATATATACATATATATGTATATACCCATATCTACTAGCTAAATTCACTGTTGTTCTGCAGAACCCCTGCTCTCCCGTCCCTGGGCTCCCCATCCCCTGCTCTGCTCATTTTCCTTAATTCCTGAATTATGTCAAACTGAAAGCTTGCATATTCCTAAAATACAGTAAGATAAAGGGCAAAAGTACAGCTATCATTTGATCAGGACACCTAGGCTAAGAAATTTTATGGATGGGACTTGAGGCTGGGAAATACCAGTTTGATCAGAGCCTTGCTTTTACACACATCTGAAAAGCAGCTCTGGCAGTAATTTATTGGAGAACGGTGGCCTCAGCGTAAGAAGCTGTCACTATTTTCCTGAGATGATTCTGCCTCTCTTCTTCCAGTTTCCATTCTATGAGCCTTTCATTTGGTTTAAAATGCAGGTGAGTTGGCAGCCGAAATTTCCAGCCACTTGCCGACATCTAGCAACCACTTTCTCTATCTCCCATCCAACTCAATCATTGTTCTTCAGTGGGTAACATGTTTCTGTACAGAAAACCCCCATGATCATTTAGGTGGCCTCTGTAGGGTACCTAGTCCACCATGGGCTTTAGGAATCTTCGTTCCGATAAAATGAGCATGCAAATAATGGCAGACGCTCTATGAGCCATGCCACCTCTGGCAGCGAAGACAAAGGAAAGCCCAGGCTGTCACCTGGGAAATAAGAGGATAATCAACAGAATGAGCACCTTGTGTGGCAGTTGGGGGCAACTTGGGAACATTGTCCAGTTTCTCCCAGAGGTATGTTGGCCGGGGAATGCCTTCTTCTGAGCTGCAGGTCAGTGTGATATCGCTGCCCACGTCCAGGGACCCCTGGATTCTGCAAACTGGGGCAGAAGGAGGAACTGCGAGAGAAGAGGGGAAGGTGATAGCATATCAGGAAATATAACCAAACAGTGGAGTGCAGGCTCACTCTGGACACATGCTGCTGGGGAAAGCAAGGACACTGGCACGAGTTGACAAGGGGACAAGACCGAGGCAGCAGACAAGAACCCATTCAGGTTTGGGGGGTGACTCTTCACACAAAGATTCCTGACCCACCAGCCCATCAAGGTTACAAAGACTTTCACAGGACCCAGCTCTCTTAGATCTCTCCCTTGAGAAAAAGGTGAACATTTCTGTCTTTGAGACAATAAGGATGGTGAGAGCTAACAGAGCTGCAGACAACATTTACTGTGGGTGGGTTTTGCCTTTATATCCCTAAAATGGCACTCACTCTGGAGTATTTAAAATCAAAGGGAGCATCCAGAACCAACTGCTTTCATGAAAAGGAAGCAAAGATCTAAAGTAATCATCTTCTCCTGCTGCTATGCACAAAACTCTTACAGTCCCTTCAGCTGTCCAGGATGCCCTTGTACTTTATTCATGCTTCTTTGCAACTTCATATCACAATTCCACCACAAAAACTTTCTCCACCTTATTTTAAAACTTCATTATATGCTACCAGCATATGAAGTCTGTGTGCCCTACAAACTCACACAGTACCCAAAAGGCAGCCCATCTCTCACCACAGGGTGTCTATGGGCTCCAATACATACGCTAACATATTGCTCTGTTATGATGCACTGCCATGCACAAAGGACCCCTTGTCCCTGTTCCTCCCCTCTCCCCCATAATACCAATAAACACACCCAAGACAGTAAGTCCAATGACTCCAATATTCCTGACGCCTCGGTCGGGAAGATTGTTGACCAAACACTGGTATGTGCCAGTATCCGATAGCTGAGTGTTGTTGATGAAGATGGAGGCACTGGTGGTTGGCATTGTCACAGCAAACCCCACTCGCCCATAGAACTGAGGTGCACCACCAAAGATCTGACCCCCTTGGTAGAGAATAACCTAGAAAAGAAAGGAAGGCTCAAACAACACTCTGCAGGAGCTGAGCAAGGAGGAAGAACAGCAAGCAAAACACGGGCTTCCAAAGCCAAAAGGACAAGTTACTAAAGGATCTTTGAATAAACAGACCTCAACATATATCCTAGCAGACGTGTTTTCTCCAAAAGTGGAACACACCTGTAGCCCATTTTATGTCAGTAAAAATGTTCACAAAGGTAACAGGCCAGAAGGACACCCAAATCTTCTGACATAGCTGGATTGGTAATACCAGCCTACTTCATATAATAGTCACTACCCATCTGGTCAGGACTGATGTACAGAAACAGAGACTCTCCGCAGGTCAGTGAGTATTCTGCTGAAAAGCATCTGCACAGTGGACAGTATCATTTTGAGTTTCAGTCAGTAAGATCCTGCCATGATTTGACACTACTTACTGAAGATCTTTGGGATGAACTGAATGACAGGCATTGCAACCTTTGAACCTGCACAGCCTTCACCAGTCAGACTGTACTCAGACCAAATCCCTGAGGAGCAAGTACTCTTCAGTGCTGGTTCTCATACTGAATACAAAATGCGATGAGGGCAGTGTGACCCAAGACAGATGTATTTCAGAGAAATGACATTCTTCTGTTATCAGAGTATGTGGGCAAAAAACAGGCCAGCAGATCCCAGGTTATGATTCTTGTGCCCACCATGATACACTCTCATTTGCTCATGTTCATAAGAATGGACTTGCACAAGCAACAGGCAGTGAGAAAATAAGAAGGGAAAAGGGGTGACGAGTCTATGAGAGGTTATGTGTTACGGGACATTTTACAGATTTCACAGGTTGAAGACTGTAGCTGCTCCCAGGTCCTCCAAAAACCTGGTTTACATCTCCTGGCTCTTTTGAACAGACAACCCATTAGAAACCCAGGGCAGCAATACAGTCTCACATACACCTGCCCCAGTTGCACATCCAGCCAAGGCAGCCAAGCACACAATGTGCATTCATTAACAAAGTATCAAAGAAATCAGATTCATGTAAGATCCAGGGGGCATGTTCAGCAATGAAGGGATAATGAAATTCTGGGACAGCCAGAGACTCAGTACTGTAAAGGGTACACATTCAGAAAAGGGTAGAGAACAGGAAAGCCTCAAAGCAATAAATGCTCCAGTAAGAAAGAACCTACCTGTTGAGGCTGGTTGGCATTAGAAAGAGGAATGACCATCCAGATGACATTAAGGTTAGTGAGAGCAGCGTTAGTGGTGAAGGTACAGGGCAATACTGCTGTCTGGCCTCGGGCAACCTGGATACTCCCTGAACTGACGGAAACCTCCAGAGGACACACCAGACCTGGAAAGAGAAGGACATACAGTTCAAGCATTTCAAGAGAAGGACACACAGTTCAAAGCACTGCAGGTGGCCCCCATACTTGCAGGTCATGACATCAGCATCCTGTTCTTACACAACTGTACCTTACTGGCTACTTAAGGCTAAAAATACTTATATTGCTTCCTCACAGATCAGGCTGCTCTCATGCAGACCATTTTCACAGGCAAATGCAGATAGGTGGTCCTTTAAAGTGAGAGCACTCTGGTTTCAGAGTCTATGAAAAAAAACTGTGTTGGCTTTGGTGACAGGGAAAGAGGTAGAAGAGCCGCCAAGCTGTGTCTAAGAGACAATGAAATATGTTTTCAAATCCATCAATCTTCATGACACCCAATATCAGTGAAACAGAAAAGGAAACTGCAGTCTTCACCAAGGGATAAGAAGAAACACAGTTCCTCCCTGACTTCTATGCCTCATAAAGTCCAGCATGATCAGAAGTATTTTAGTGACATTTTTAATTTAAAGGGTTAAAAGCTAAAATATTTTCCAGTCCAGGCACTTCTATTTAGCTGGTGAAAAGTTACTACTGATAATAGAGGATCTCATCAAATCTCATTAATTTTCCAACATCTCCACCATTCACTTCTTTGCTTTCCACACAATCTAGACAGATCTCAAAGCCTGATAGTCCTAGCTACCCAGTACAGCAGCTCAAGGCTGCAGTTTTAAGACTGCAAGTCACATAGGGAAATCTCTCTGTTCCTAACACCAAAATCTTATAAAATAAACCAAGGAGTTTTCACCACCATTTTGAGTAGTACTAAAATTCTTTAAAACATTTTTCCCCACAAAATCAAAATACGGACTACAAAAACTATGTCTCTATATGACAGCTCACCATCTTCTTCTTCAAAGCATGTGAGAGGCTACTGGAGGAGAAGGCAAGGAGTTTTTAAGCTCCAAGATAATATCAGAATACTGCTAACACCCAGGTGCAGTCTGTGGACCACCCTATTCTCTTGCTGACTCCAGGAAAGGCTGCCAGCAAAGTTTTTATTTTCTGCCAAGACACACTGGTTTGCTGAAGGTGCAGTGTTTCATGAGAATAGTTTTCTATCTGAACTACAAAGAAATTGAACAGACTAACGTCTGAGAAAAAGCTGAGTGGTCTCCAACATGCTTGTCTGCTGAGGTCCTTCCCACACTACCTTAAAGAGATGGGGTGCTCAGAGGGTGGAAGTGCTGACCTTCAGACACTACAAATACAAATTTTCTAGCACTTGAACAGCCTACAATGTGCTCCAGGGTTTGCAATGACTGCTCTGGAGCTGCAAGCACTTTGTGAATACTCAAACACCTCCTCTGAACTTCTATTCCTTCCTCCATGTCTCCCACCTCCAAAGCCCCAGGTAGTTCAGGAAGGCTCAAAAATGCTTCAGAATAGAGCCAGACAAAACTACACTTCAGTATCTCCAAGTGAAATTCACAAGTTTCTTACTTTGTGGGGAAAAAAGAAAAAAGTCAAATTTTCCTCACAGTTCTGGAACATATTTAAAAATATGGAACATTTTGGAAATTCGTAGGGACACATTTCATTGCCACTGACAACATCTCAGAGAATTAGGTGGCTGGATGAGGAACAGCTGGTGAAACCTTAATCCATCCATCTCCTATGCAAGGCTCTCAGCAACAAGAAGTAAATAACTTGAACAGTCAGTAATAACCATCACCCTTTTTGCAAGGCACCTGCCTTCCAGTTGCGTCTGTCGCCAACATTCTGGGAATGGATTTGGACTCCTCATTTTCTTATGGCTGGCCAGGCAGTGGCAGTAGCCCAAAGCCTAGAAGTGATCCATGTCAACTTTGGAGATGTCTCTTACTGAGTATAACACTGATAAGGAATTGTTTTCTGCAGACTTAAATTTGAAGGAGGTATTGCCATGACTACTCATCCAGTCTGGCACCATCCATGTGCTAAACAGTGTGCAGGGATTCATAATGTTTTGAACGTTTATTGGATTAACCTCTCTCACCAACATGGTGCAGAAAGCTCTTCTGCCACTTTTGGCATAGATTTAATGAGAAGCTATCCACGAGAGGAAAACAAATTTCTCATCCAATTTGGAACAGCAATATGTGTTCTTCAGCCCCATCCCTTATTCCTTTCTTTTTTTACCCTCTAAGAAAAAAGCATACATTCAAATTCTTGTCATTCACAGAAAGTAATATTTAAATGTGAGTATTAACTAGGACTAAATTTACTGGAAAAGTTAGACTTTATAGCTGGCTTTCCAGGGTTAGTTACATCAATCACTCAATCATCAAGAGGATGAGATTTTTCTATCTAATCATCCTCTCGCTACTCCTAATATTTATTATTATTTGATTGTAAACATCCTGCAGAATAATAAAAACACTAAAATATGACATACATAATTTAATCACTGTAAAAATAATTTTCAGTACATTTGAGGACTTCCCAATCTACTTATGAACAATTAAAAAAAAAAAAAAAAAAAAAGGAAAGAAAGCACATATTCCTTTTGCTCTGCCAGTACCCCACTCTCATCCTGCAAGACCCCATAATCTCCTCCCCCTTTCAAGGCTCCACAGCATCCCTTTTAATTTTAATGGCATGGAGCAAGGGAGCACTAAGGAAGAGTGCTCCCTGAGGTCTCCATTAATTTCTTTTGCCAAGAGGAGCTGCTTTGAACCTGGCTTGCAAGATGGACACCCCCACACACACCATGCTGTCCTGTCTCTGTCTTGTTAAAGCAGCGGGCAAGCCAGCTCCTCAGACTTACCTTTGCCTCATGCATCCCAGGGTTGCTCTTTGGCCTGGGATGTATACAAGGCAGGCGGCACCTAAAGACAAGGACTCACTTTGTTAAGCTAAGTGGCACCTGCAGGGCTACGGCTGGGGAAAACACACACAACCACTTCTGACAAGCAAGCTTAGACAAGGCTACGGGAGAGTCAGGAGATCAAATATAGGCAAAGTCTTTTTCCACCAGCATAAACAGGGAGGTGTCTGGTGTATAAACACAGCACTGGGGGGGGGGGGGGGGCAGTACTTTGACACCACTTCTCTCCAAGGGGGACAGCTGAAAGACCAAAGATCAAATCCTGTTCAAAAGCTACAGCATCTCAAGACCACTAGAAAATCTAACACATTTACACGTGCACTTGCTCATCTATGCAAGTATCTGCATGACTGCATCCTTCTACGCCAATACTCATGGCCCAAAACATAGATGGATGCACACAAAGTCACATACACTTATAAACCTGTATGCCTGGGGAGACACCTAGTAGAAAAACTTGGCCAAATGATACATGTTTAAACATTTCAAAATTAGGAGTTGCAAAAATGTGGCTTTGCATTAATGCAAGAGGAGGGAGGCAGGGGAGAGAGGGAGAAAGATATTTCAAATTTAGCATATCTATTGGGATAAGGATTTTTCAATGCAGCCTAAGGAATGAGAAGCTGAATTCCCTTGAGTAGATATAAATGCAAATATAGATATATGCACACACATACAGCCCAGTCTACTGAGTCAAATTACACATAAGAGGTCAGAAAAATCAAGCAAAGGATGTTTTAAAGAGTCTCTTTTTGCACAGTTACACAATCTAGACATTTTCTAAGCATTCAGAAATTTAATGACTTTTGAGAGAAAGGAATCGATCACCACCAAATCGTCTCTCAGAATTGGATTACAATGGCCATTACACCCTCTCTTGTATATGCAGTCTCTCTCTTACTTAGTAATTAAGCATCCCTGTAAGCAGCATGCCTGGAGGAAGAACAGGGTACACCACTGTCAGCAGAAAGAGGAATGGGCCCTTCCTGTACGTAGGACACTTTGATCTTAGCTTGATTCAGCAAACGACGTTCTCCTTTGATCCCAAGGCAGCAAGCTCCCATCACTAATTAGAACAGATGCTCCATTTTTTTGTCCCCTCTCAGGGAAGCAGTCAGCAGAACAATGTTTTGGCTACAGAGGCACTTTCAGAATTTCTTCATATTTTCAGGATCAAGTATTATTCTGGCAACAGATCACTGTGATTTCATTTTTGATGGCTCACTTCTGCTTTTTCAAGTGGCACACTCAGCCCCTTCCCCTGCCTCCATGAAGGAGTCCACGTAGATAGTTCATACAACACAACACAAGCATGTAGGACACAGTCCCACAATGACCATTTGCCTCCCTGCTGGGTATAAGGAGTCAGATGCTGCCACATTTGCTAGCTGCCTTACAAGGGTTGCAAGCCTCAGAACCTTAGGAATATACCAGATACAGTGAAGCTGAAAGGCATGGGCATATCTCACCACTTGACTCCTTCTAGTTTAGCTGAAAATGTTCCCTGCTCTTGCTCACTGCTGCATCTCTCTGCCGGAGATCACCAGCAAGATGAGCAAATTACCTTGGCTGACCCAAGTGTAATGCCCCATGAGTGAAATGAAGACTTCCACCGTGATCACATCCCTAGGCCAGACTGTAACATGAACAGCCAATGCACAGTCACCAGTCCATATCACCGTGATGGCAGATGGTCACAAACCACAAGGCCCACAAGGCTGAGACCGTGCCTTCAGGAATCACTGGGGCTACTTCACCCTGCTGAAGCTGTGCTAAGGGCAAGTCCTCCTCTACTGCTGGATCACACCCACCACCTGGTTTTCAGAGGCAAACATGCTCACCACTGGCTGGCTTGCAGTATAGTGCAATAGAGATGGTCTTCCCCCAGTATATTTATCTTCAGAGTGTTCATCTACCAGGACCTCAGAAAAACAGAAGGTTTTTTGGAGGATCATTCATATCATGAAAGTCAAGTTCCTGCCTTGCCTCACCTTCTGAAGGATGCTCTCTACTTTGCAAGTGCCCCCTAGAAGTGTTGGTAAGTCAGCAGCTTTTGGCACCTGATAGCAGAAAACTCCTGATACTCAAAGGCAGAGGCTGGGGTACAGGTTCACACTGCAGTGCTGGCAAGCCAGGGAAGCAAATGGGCAAGGGAGAAAGGAGGGAAGAAAATGTGAAAGGTATGAAAAAACTCCTCAGCTGTGTCTATTCTGCATCTCTAGACCTCAAGGGAAAACATGCAGAAATGTGTGTGGCTGGGGGGAAATGAGAATAAAGATTCAAGCTCTATCACTTTGCATCTGAAGCCCAGGGAATGGCTGGAATGGCTCCTCCCTGTCCCAGCGCAATTAGCAATCCTGTTGCCACATGCTGAGGAAGATACCTTTGGCAGTATGACATTTTGGGTCCCTCATTAGAGAGGCAAAGATGAGGTCACACAAAAGTTACAAGAAAAGGGTAGAAACACAGTGTTCCATCTGGCAACAGCGGGCTATGGAGGGAGAAACTGCAGAGCAATCTCATTCCTGAGATGAAAAGAAAACACAAGTAGCTGTGCCTTTGGCCTGCCTCACATCTTTGAGTCTGGGAGCAAAGATACTCTCTGTGCCAAAGAAGAGGAATATCTCCCATCCCAAATGAGCTGAGGTCCATTGCCAACTCAACACACTGAGCAGCAGCAAAATCTACAGTCCAGAAAGGAGAGACTCACAGCTGGAGAAGACAGTGACAGATGCTGGCAGTACTTCTGTCACAGGACCTGCTTGTGCAGCAACCATTAAAAAGCACCTGAAGTAGCCTGGCTTGCAGTTGTGAGCACTGATAACACTGAAGTTATCCAGCCTGATATGACAGCATTCAAACTGGCTTCTCATTAAGCTGCTTGAATACTGGTCTTGCCCATTTTCACCGGGGGTTGAGCATCCTACTTCATTCCAGATGTGCTACAGTTGCTAGTTCAGAATCTATCTAACCAAATACAGTCTAGTATCTGAAGGCAGCTTGCAGTAGATTCCACCCTGCTTGTAGAACCGGCATCACCAAGCACTCCAATGGAGCACAGATCTTGAACTTGAGCCCTGCAGCGTTTCTTGCCAAGAACCAGACCAAGTGATCAGGGACGCTGGCTACCCATAAAACTGGTGACACTGACCCTTCTTCCTTGCCATTTATAACCTCATTTGAAATAGACAGAAAACTAGCAGGGAAACGTGCTGCTGACCACCCCACTCTGACCTCAGCTGTTGACCTGGTGAGCAGCTTTCACTATCACCCCCGCCATCTTCCCTTTTAGAAATAGGTCTTTCTCTGCAGGCCAGTTGGGAGGATGATTTCAAACAACTGGCTGATTGAGATGACATAAACCATAACTCCCTGTGCTGACCTCCCCAACCTGCAGCCATAGGCAGGATGAAAACTGGACTTAAAACCAAAAAAAGGCAGGAAAGCTTTCAGCTGTACATGCTTCAAGAATGATGCCAGTTCCCTTCTATGTCCTTGTCAGAGGAGCTGGAGTAGCTATTGCAGGGGTAGAAAAAGGACTCTCATGACACACTGAGGGATTGGATTCCTTTTCCATTTCTGGCACAGACTCCCTGGGTCCTGCTGAGCAAGCCAGTCAGCTTCAGGTATCCTCAGTGGGTCCCCATTAGTGTGAGATTCTCATGTGCTCAGGTTTAGACCTCAAGAGTTTGATTTGCTGAACTGCTGAGCACTCAAACCTGCTAGGGAAATCAGGAGGGGCTGTGCTCTCCAGGTAGCAGAGATCACATGACTTTAAGCTCTCCGAGCATCTGAATGGTGCTTTTCCAACAGATCTTAATGCCTCTGTTTAATTAGTCACAGTCTTGAACTGCAAAAGAGTTTTCTGAAGTGTGAGAAGAACATAATGTTAGAGCAGCTTGCTAATATGTGCTGAGTGGGAACAAGAACCCAAATCTGGTTTACAGATGCAGTGTCAGGGGGCCAATGACCCAAATGGTCCTTCCCAATTCTAGACTCCCGCTGTGCTCCCAGTATAGGCTTCTCTTACGTGTTTCTACCAAGTGTCGCTGAAGCTGCCAGGGGAGCTGCCTTCTTCACAGCTCCTGCTAGCTGGGATGGATGCCTCGTATCTTTGCTGCCTCAAGTGCAGTATGCAGGCAAGTTAGAGGCAGAAAAACAACTGCATTGTATTATAGCAAGATTATAAAAATACAAAGGGACATTGATAGGAACAAAAATAGCGTCTACAATGACATTAGCTAGGATAAAACTAATCAATCGCTGTGCTCTGGGCATGCGTTAATCCCCTTTCCACGGTTTAGTGTTGCACAATTAAGTACATTATGGGAAGTTTAACACTTCCTTCCGATGCATGCAGCACTGGCTGGAAACAGAAACTGCTGCGATCTGAGCTGGCAGTCCTTGAATTTACGGCATTCACAGAGGACTCAAGGAGCAGCTGCACTACTGAGGTCAGGGAATTTTTTGCTTTAGTAGATGAGCAAGGCCAGAGGGGACCCAAGGGGGAACAGAAACTCAAGTGCTCACTCATAGCTTCCCTGAATTGAGAGTGGAGGGATACATAAGCCTAACTGAGCCCATTCGGTGGGACCATTTGGTGTCAATGTTGTCCATTCCTGGCTGTGCCCAGAATTGGAGCCATCAGTGACTCATACCTCCGGGACTGAGGTGGGTAAATCAGAAGCATGCAATCTGTCTACAAAAGGTGGCTAAAGGCCACAAGACAACATACCCAAGGTACAAACAGAGTGGTGTGTCCTTGCAACAGGGCACCAGTAATTTCTTTCCCTGCTTAGGTCCTCCAGAGATGCCTGAAGCATCATTTTCCAAATCACAGGGACAGACAAGGGGGAAAGCAAAAGTTTAGCTGGGCACAGAAAGGTATCTTCTTAGTCTTATACACAGCTGAGACTGGCAAACACAGTTCCTTCTCCTCGACCCCTAGTCCTGTCATAGATCAGCTCTGAGGAATCCTTCTACAGTAACTTAAGATGTTATCCTCTGTTATTTGCCTTTTTGCTCAGCACAAGGTTATTTTGCCCCAAAGCCATCAAAAGCAGAAAGGAAGCTGTGCCTTCCTCTCACAGCCAGGCATGAAGCAGCATAACTTGCTGAGGAAGGTGTAGGTACAGGCTACCTTCCTTTGCTATGAAGAGGGAAAGCTGCATTGCAGACACACTGTCCTGTTCTGCTCACTGCTGTAGTGGAGGCATCATCCAACAGTAATGAATGTCGAGAGATGGAAGCATTTTAGAGGACCACAGCCAGTTACTTTAGCTGAAGTGACTTGGAGATGAAAGCTTATCAAATGTTCATATAAGCACATTTTAAGGTGAGAAGCTCGGCTTGAGTTTGCAAAAAGCCTGCAGCAACAGCTCAGAGCTGCAGACTTTTCCATTCATCTAGCTCAAATGCCAACTTAAACCTCCCACATCCCTCCTCTTAATTATCTCACTGCTTGTCACAGCACACCAGAAAGGAAAATGCACCTTTTACACAAAGATTTTTACCTACGTTTCCTAAAAGAGGAAAAAGGCACAGAATTGACTGAGAGCAGCAAAGGCATACATTGGCTTCATTTTCCTGAAGCGGGTTGCAAAACCTCACAAGAGCCAGCTCTTAACATTTGGAAAGCACCACCATGGCCAGTCATTGTCTCTGAAAGCATCCTCAAGCATCCCCCTGGGTATCTGTAACCACACCTGAAGCCAGATGAGCCCAAACATGAAAAGTACAGAATGAGGATGCATGGGATGAATTGAGAGCTGCATGTAATTTGCTTACCCCAGAGCGTGAGTCTAATTAGAGCTCTTCCCAGGATCTAAAAGCAAAAATAGGCTCAAGTTCCCCCCTCTCTGATCCCATTTCTTTGCTAGTATTCTCCCAGCACAGCCCAGTCAGCAGAGATGTGTCACGCTGCAGATCAGTGCCAAGTGCTGGCAACAGCATGTGACATTGCTGACACAGCAAAGTTGTCTCCTTCGGGAGAAGGTATCCACTGGTGCCTCTGCAAGAGAAATATATCTGCTCCCAAGACTGGGGAACAGAGAGTCAGGGTTAGGAAGCTGAAATTAAAACAGGTCGGCAAAGCTCTACTAAGACACACACTTCTATTTTCTATTTGCCGAGACATAAAAAATACATTAACAGCCCAGCAGCTTTGTAAATGATTTATGGTCAAAAGAATAAATTTCTTCCTTCTCTGCTGAAAAAAAAAAAAAAAAAAAAAAGTTGCAACAGTGATAAACTGCTTAATAAGGGAAAACAACTCAAGGTTTAAATATGTTCAATGGTATATTGAATGGGAAGGACAGAGCCCATAAGGAATAAGATTAAAGTCCAATAAGGGGAGCTGGCACAGGGGAAGGCAGGATGAATGGGTGTGCAGGCTGGAATATACAACTGTTGTGTGATGGGGAGCAGCAGGAGCATGGAGTGCAGCTGCCTGAGACAACCACCATCAGGTCAAATTCCAGTGCAAATATCCCAACCTGTGGTTCAACCAATGACTTTTACCCCAAGCATCAGGAGCTATGTTCATCCTCCTCCAAAAGGAGGAAGAGCAGAGGGTAATTGACAAAAAAGAGACAGAGCTTTCCCCATTAGGCACAATAGGGTTAAGATCCAGGAACATGCTGTGTTGTCTCCCTTCCTGACGGCACCACTGACATCATATGGGAGTCCTCCAGGAACCTTAGGTGGCCACATGAAACCCAGGGCTTGCTAGTGCTGCTGCATCTTCCAGAAGTAACAAGGCAGCAAGACAATATAAAGATAATGCATCCATCCACCCAGATGCTGATGCACTCCACAACAAACAGGAGTACACCCATGCACACAGGGGTGCTGTATGACACAAAGCCACTGAGACCACAGCAGGGCGAAGGCTGGGCCAGACCTAGATCAGGTTGGAGAGATGCTGAGGGCAGGTCCTGGAAGGAAAGGCTCAGAGAGAGGACTGTGGAGCTCTGGTAGCAGTATGGGAGCTGGGATTGGGCTAAAGGAAGTTTAGGGGACCATGTAAAGTGGGATTTGGGGACAGGAAATAATTCCCAAGAAATGGCCTCACTTCTCCAAGACAAATGCAGGGGAGTTCCCCCAAATAATTCCTGTGGTACCCACCTTACTTGTCTTGTTACCTGGATATTCCAGCATCATCACCAACCCATGATTGCTTATGATGATGGACTATGGGGTATTATGATAGGCTGGTTCCTTAAAAAAGGGGTGCTTAAGACAGGACAAAAAAAATTAAATAACTGAAAATAAAAGCAACCCCCAAGGAGACAGAAAGCAGCCCTTTCTGAGAAGAAAAGTTTTCATTTATAGACTGATCCTGTTTTCCTTGAAGTCAGGAAGGACTGTCACTAGAATGAGTGTCAGATTCTTAAAGGATCTGGTCCAGCAACTCCCAAGTTTTGGCTGAGGCAATGCCAACATGTTGGCTATCTGTTTTGTGCCTTGTGCATGAAAAGCTGTCATCCTGTGGAGTTCACAAGCTTTGCAAGTGAAAAGATATTTGGCCAGTGGTCTTTGTTGTTCACCATGCCTTTGAGCTCCCTAAAAATTTTCCTGCTCTGTGACTTTACTGTGAGTCCTCCTTCTCCAAGGCTGCCACCTGCATGGCCAGCAGACTGCCCACATGGAGCTGGGGCTGCTCGGCCAGACACTAATGCCCAAGTGGATTTGATATGTCCTAGAAATTCCACTAAAGGCAGTTAAGTCGGTGGAAATATATTTAATGTTTAAAAACTAAGCACATGTTTAAGTATCTTGCCAAATTAGGGCTTAAAGGTCTAATCATGTTTGCATCCATTTTAATAAAAAAACTCCTGCGGCCGGCTGGTAGGAGAGCCTTTAAGTGACAGTGTGCAAAATCACAATGGAGCTTCCCTGTCTTATACATGATGCTCCTAACAAGACTGACAAAAGCAGTCAAAGCGTCCAAAAGCAGTCAGATTGAAACTATTTTTCATGGACATATTCAAAGACATTAGACTTTCATACCTTAAACTTCATTAATCTCAAACTACTTTGAATTTAAAATTATTAAAATCATTAAAAACAAGCAAACAGAAAGGAAACAAAAAAGGCAGGCTCTTTTTCATTTAAATTGGAAAGAAACGAAAACCCAAATTTGTCTTTTGCTCTGGCAAATGTCAGGTCAGTAATTGAATGTTTCAGATTATGAGTTGAGCTGTCTGAAAGAGGTTGTAAAAGGACAATTTTCCACTGGGAAAAGAAGAGTTTTCATTAAAATCAAAATAGGTTGTAAGAATATCAACTTTGATGACATTTTCAGTGAGTGAATTACTTTGACTTCCCCATTTAATTGTGGTAATATTGGCACACTTCAGTTCAATAAGGTAAAACCACTTTATTTCAATCTGTTTAAACTTTTGCCATATATTTAGATACTACATAAATTCTGACTTTGCATAATTTTATGCAGTAACAGTACAGTGTATACATACGTGCATACTTAATATGCTAGGGCCTTTCAACATCATGTGAATGGTATCTTTTGCCAGTGGAAATTTCCCCTGATTTTTGGTCCTCCTATTAAAAGATCTGCACTCTCACTGTGATGTGAAATGAAACAGAGAGGGTACATTAGGACTTGCCTGAAATAGATGTCCAGTTTGTTGCCAGCTTTAGGTACAAACAACTCCATCACAATCTTCTCACAGGAACACCCAGAGTTCTGGAGGTGTGGATGTTTCTGTGTGAAGTTTGGTCCTCATGTTGCTCAAGTGGCCAGTGTCAAGCACAGAGACTTCCACACATAAACCACAGGAACACATTTACTTAAACCCTTTGCAGTCCTTTCCCAGAACGAGAGTCACTCCATGCTCCCTGTCCTCTGGAAGTGCCACCTTCCCCAGCTCTCTACACCAAAAACCAAAGCTTTGGTGCAAGTGTTGCTGACTAAATCCATTCCCAATTCTCCAGCCACTTGGGCTGTTCATTCTCACATTGTATGGTGGAAGCAGGACAAGTAGATGAAATGTGCAGAGTCAGATTAATACAAGTCTGCTGTCTATCTGCAGTGTGTCCTTTCGGCATGTGGGTAAGTACCAGCACATGGTGCAAAGGGAAACAAATCCCAAAGCCGGGAGGACCTCCCTCCTTATGCTTCATGCTCCCAGGCTTGAAGCATCTGCAGCTCTAAGCATCCAAGCCAAGATCACTGAGCCTGACTTTTCACAAATGCTGTGCATTTTCACCTCCAGCCAGTGCCAGTCCTCAGGCACCCTAGTTGGGTACCCAGCATCGTGCTGACAGAACTCCTGTGTAGAAAGTTGTACTGGTAGCTCCAAAACGTGACAGGAGGTAAGGCACCGGGGCAATGCAGTCTCCATTTGGCAGTGAGGAAAACCAAGATGGAGAGAGGGTATAACTCACCTAAACCCCAAGCAGCAGGTCAATGGCAAGACAGGAACAGGACTTCAGCACCTGATTCATGGCCCCTGCTGTGCCTATTAATCACTCTCTCCACCACTGTACTGAGTATTAGTATTGATTTCAAATTAACACACACACATCTTATCAAGGAGAAAAAAAATAGCCAAGAAGTTTCACTATGTTCAGCTCTATTGAAGGCCAACATGATTCTAAGAGCAAACATTTTCTGCAAGCGGCCCTGCCCCAAAGGTCTCCAGGCTGGGAGGCACAGAGCAGGCACCCTCAAGGACACGTCAAATGCTCCGAACCTGTTAAATAGCTTTTCAAATAACATAGAGTACCATCATAACATGCTTGAAATGCAGAAAAGAGACTTTCCAAATGCAGATACTGCTGTCGCTGTACATGACAACCTGCCTCTCTCCTTAGCACCTTATTTTCTCATGCCAAGATCTGAGTCAACGACAGGTGACCAAGCCTCACAGTGCTGTCTGATTTTATGCTTGCCCTCTTTTCCTCCCCTCCCATGATGTCCTAAATTCCCTTTTCCAACAGCTGCTAACTTTTGCAAACATAAAACTGCTACAAGCTTCCCTTGTCTTTTAGAGTTAAAGTCTCAGGA
Organism: Pseudotriccus pelzelni; assembly: GCA_035584735.1. Classification (NCBI taxonomy): domain Eukaryota; kingdom Metazoa; phylum Chordata; class Aves; order Passeriformes; family Tyrannidae; genus Pseudotriccus; species Pseudotriccus pelzelni. Next base: position 23,759,927 of record JAWMRA010000001.1, read on the forward strand.
AAACACTTTGCAGATTTTCTCTCCGTAACAGATGCAAGAAGTTGCTTATGCCCAAGTAGCAAAGTACACAACTGCTCTGAACTAACATTTTTTTTTTCAACACAGCTGGCTCAGTTTTTCACATAGATGTTGTTTCTCCTTGCAGTCTAAGAGCGCACAGAGCAGCATTAATATGAAAGAGCCCACTTGGACACTGGTTTAACAACAAGTTGAAAATTCCCCAAGCACAGCCTGTATGTTGGGTTTTCCCTTTACTCTGTTTGGTGGGTTTTTTCTCTGGGAGGTGGTGGTTTTTTGTTAGTGGTGTTGTTACTTTGTTTGTTTGTTTTATGCACCCAGGGGGAGATTAAAAAAAACCAAAAAACAAACAACAAAACAAAACATATAAGAAGACACTGAAGGAAGTTTTAACCTTTCGGGGGTAAATTCCCATTCTGAAATTTGAAACACACATGTTAATCTTTAATGTTAAACCATGGATTAAAAATTAATTTGAAAATCTCACAGTTTGGAACAGTTACAAGTTCACTGCATTATTAAAAGCTCAGATCAGTGCTACTCTGCATAAAGAAGTCTCCCCAAACTCTTTCTTTTCTCTCGAAGCCAAAAGCAAGTACTCACTGCTCTCCCCATGTATTCTCAAAGCTCAGAGAAACCTTGTTGTTCCCAACAACTGGGAAAGGCTCATGCTGGGATTCTCCAGGTCCCATTTCAGAGTACTGCCACTCTCTCTGTGGTCCTGGGCAGCAAACTCAGAGCGAGTGGGAACAAGTGGGAGACTTGCAAACAGTACTTTCCTGTTTAGCAGGGCTTTGCTAGTGGGGCAAGTGGGCTCAACTTGCCCAGCTGTACCTTTTTGAAACCAAATCTTATTCACAGGCATCAAAAATATCACTGGCCTCAACCTTCATCCAAGTGCCTTGGAAATGCTGGCATGGACTCACACCAAATCGTCAGGTGAGCGCCAGTGTTGAGCTTATCTGTGCCTGCAAACACCTCCAGTTTTAATAGTGACGTGGGAGGCACAGCCCTGAGGAAAGAACAATCTGTGCTTGACATGATCTGGGCTGCCACAACTCACCGTGGCAGAGCAACTGTTTTAGAGGATTCACCAAAATATTTTTCATCATGGAAGGAAGGATTGTTCCCAAACTGCCCTGCGCCACCCCAATACAAAGGCTCTCATTTAGAAACACAGAGCATGAAACTCAGCCCTCAATTTTCCTTAGTTTTCTGTGCTCCCTTTTTGTTTGCCTGGAGGGGGAACCAAGGGACCAGGCAGCATGTGCAGAGGTGTTGCAGTTTTTACAAGTATTTTTGGAGCCATTTGCTCTCGTACCAGCAGCTGTCTTACAGGTCTGCAGTAGGCTGAGCAGGAGGTTTCCGTCTCTAGAGTCTGCGGTACCACGTTGTTTACCATAAGGGGTAAAACCTTCTTTTTGATCATCACTGTTTTTAACGGCTGCCTCAGCACAGTTACACTAGCAGTTACCATCACGAAGCAGCCTTTCTCCTACCCCCTTTTTTGCACTCTCAGGCTCATTTCCTTCCAAATCCTCCACCTGAGACCATCCTCAGGAGGTTGCCTTCACCTGCAGCCAGCTGGATCCACGCCAGATGAACCACCATGCCAGCCGAGGTGAGCGCTGCTCACCTCACCTCCTGGGTGAGGAAGCTTCTTGGGCAGCCAGCACAGCTCTTGGAGGGGGGTGTCCCCCTCAGGAAGGTGCTGATGCTTCTCTGACCCTCTAGATGCCGTCAGAGGAGAGGACATCTCATCTGAAGTCGAGACTGCTACCTGCTGTGTGGTAGGTACTGTGTGAGAATGAATATGCTGTGTTGCCTCACACAGTGGGCAACCCTGGTATCACCAGACTCTGGGTGAAAAAAGAAGCAATCTGTCCCTAGCTTTAAAGCAGTACTTGTATTCAGAAATAAACAGAAATAAAAGGAAAAAAATGCACAGAAGAGTTTAAACACTTACAAATTGCACTTATCTTTCCCTTTTTTATCATAACTTTTCCTGCCATATCTGCTAATGGAAGTAATACTTGTCACTGTAGTAGAATCACACTCTGACTTCTTTCCCAGGTTCTCTTGTTCACCAGGCAGTGAAGTCATTGTATCATCAAAACTTCACAGAGATCTGGTTTTGCAGGAGAAGCACCACCAAGGAAAGGTTTTAAGAGCTTCCCATGGAAGCTGGGAAAACAGAAGGGGAATGGAGGAGAGGCCACCACCGGGGACAGGGGAGGGACAACCAGAAGGATAAAAAGGTGGCAAATCTCCACTATATTTTCAAGAGTGGAAAGCAAAGCAAACAACAATTATGAATGAATATGGAATTCAGCACACAAAGAGTCCTGCTCAGGAGGCAGATGTGTTCTGCCAGCAGGATTCGAGCACCACTGGGATCCAGGGAAGGCAAGGTGCAATAAACCCCAGTGACTTGCGCATGCTTGTGCAGAGCCAGACTTGAACCCTCACTCTCCAGAGCCCAGCTCAATAGTTCATCTCCCAAATTATTTCTACTTCCATAAATTCAGTCTTCTACTTTTAAACTTGTGCCCATCAAGTCAGATTACACTTAAGACTCTGCAAGTATGGCAAAGTATATTCATGAACATCTGTTTGAATAATAAGCCTGAGTTTGCTTCAACAGTATGCATCCGACCTGGTTTCCTTGCCTTCTGCAAGTGTTCACACCAGCTCTTCCCAGTTCAAAAATGACAACATGAAGGAGATTCTGCTGCACACACTCACATAAACATGAAGGTGATTTTGCCTGGTGGAGGAGGGGTTTTCAGCCCCTGCTGCAATCTTTCAAGGGTTGCAAGCTGCTTCTCGGACTCCATAAAAAACAGCTAACATAAACCAACCTAAAGTCAGAAAGCTAAAGCTTACTTTATCAAAGTGTGGCCTGCCACCAAAAAACCTGTATGTGGGTTTGAATCTTGGGCTCTGCAGTTTGGACCTGCTGGAAGAAAAGGCGTAATAATTTATGCTGAGGCCATACATGCTCCTGCAGCTGGTTACCCCCAAGGTAAGCATCCCTTCCCACCCCTCATCTCACCGTATCCCACTCAGACCTGCCAGCAGAACTGCTGGTGTAATAGCTCTCCCACATAGCTCTGGCAAAATGATCCTTGTTAGTGAGTAAGAGCGATTTTTCTACTGTTGGTCACGCTGAGAGAATCAGGCTCAAGAGCAAGAAGGCAAGAAGGTAACCGTGCTGACAACATGAACAGTAACCTCTGACAGGGAAAGGGGAGCAAGGACAACCTCTGACCTCTCCATCCACCTCAGCAGCAGTCCAGGCAGTACATCTGACTGCCACCTCGCCCCCTGCCTCCACTTGCCTGGCTGGGAACTGGGGCAGTGCCCCCTCACCCCACAAGTGCTTTGTGCTGCTTGGGCATGTGGTATCAAAGGAAAGCAGATGAACAAGCAGGGAGACCAATGGAAGGAATAGAAACCATACCCTGAGGTCTAGATGCCATTTGAAAGCAATAAATACTCAAAGCAATAGATCGCAAAATAGAATATGACCCCAGGGAAAACGCTTCTTGAAAAGCAGAGGGTAATAAACGCAACAGTGTATACTTGATGGCTACTCAGAGAGAGATTGTGGAGTTAAATCAGCATGGCTTAAAACACACACCCCACAGAGATAGGTGGAAAGGCTGCCCACTGGATGCCTCTGCAAGAGCCCCATATCTCCACAGCCAATTTGGTTATTCCTAAACAGGATGTGGAATGGCTAAAGAACAGTGCAGCAGGACAAGAGTAGTCTGTGAGCAGGCAGAACCAAGAGCTGGAGAAAGACCAGCACTACACTGGGTAATTCCTAGAACCACGGAAGCTCAGGAGTTGTCTTTTGATGCTGCCGCAGGGATGCTAGGTATGTTCACAGTAAACACAGTCCATAGGGAAGGAATTCAGCTCAAATGACAAGGTTGTATTGTGGGAGGCTGTGCTGTACTGAGACTGGCACAAGGCTGCTGCCCATCCAGGGATGACTTTCATCAAAGCAACAGCTTTTTAGAATGGCTTGCTGAGCTCTCATTATAGTAGAAGCTACTGATATGTATTTCTGTACTCATGTCACAAAACATTAAAGTCTTTCCCAGGCTCTAGGAAGCAATACAACAATGGACTAGAGCACTTCTGCTAGGCTGAAAAACAGCATTGCTTCAGATAGCACATGCAGCAAGAATACACAACCACAAAGAGGACAGATGAAGAAAATTTGCTACTTTTGAAAAGCAGAAATCTATCATATGAAACCAAGCTTGTGTTAGTCTTTGGCAAGAACATCCCTGCCTCTACATAATTAATTGGGTTTGGTTCATACTTTTTCTTTTAATCAACCAAGAGGAATGGTGGTGCTCTTTCCACACTTCCGTTACATCTAAAATTAGACACCAAACATGGAGGTGTGGGATGATGGGTGGCAGCGTGCAAGCTCCCGGCCATGAGAGTACCTTCCTACCCAGTGCAATGGAGGCAGGGTGCTCGCTGGAGCTGACAAGGCCATGCAGCACCAATTTGGTGGTTTGCATCTTCTGAGAAGTGAAAAACAGGAGGTGACAGAGTGGTTTTTCACCTGCTTTCTGGATCCTTGGGTTTCTGACAGATTTCTCCGCGAAGGGCTACCCAAAAGCTCCATGGAGCTGGAGTGTCAAACGTGAACGCTCAGCACTTAATTTGTGGTGCAAATCCTGTCAAACCCGATTGCGTCTCTTTGCCCCTCTAAGGCATCCCAGGCTCTCTCTAGTTCTGCAGGGGGATGAGGCTTTAAGGAATGACCAACTGCTAAAGAGAGCCTGCAAACCGTCAGGATGCACAGCGTATGCTCCAGAGCCAGGCATGCCCTCTCCTCCCCTCTGCCAGCTCCACATACGTACACATAGTGGGCAGCAGGGAATACACCCCAGGAGGCCTAATTAATGAACATATTTGAAAGCTCCAGGCATCACCATGCTAGAAGAAATGAGTGATAACTCATGAGCATCTGAGCACAAACTTTTTGGGTTGAGAGGAAGGAGATGGGGCCAGAGGTGCTGGCTGGGAGGCATCCTGAAAGCACAGGACCCTCTGCAGGGTTCTGCCATACTCATCTGTACCACACACAAAAGCAGCAGGGAGAAAGGAGCCTTCTAACAATGGGAGATCAGGCAGGATTAAGTAGGAACCCAGAAAGCACAGCAGAGCTTCTTTCTGCTCCCTGTGAAAGGAGAAAGTGATCATCGTGGAAGAAGGAATGCAGGAAATGAGATAGAGATAGGGAGATACATCAAATGGACAGAAAAGAAACATAAGAAAAATAGATAGAAAAAAGCTAAAAGATAAATGTAGTATGCTTTTAATTTGCATGAGAAAAATAGTTCTCTTTTCCCCACCAATCATCTTTATTAGCAACAAAATTTGCAGCGAGGTCTCAGACTAGCTATCTAGCTGTGACAACAGCAAAGCTTTGAAACAAACTGCTCCATGGAGGCTGAGAAAACTCCACCTCAAGCAGCTTTTAAATGCAGGGCATAGAGCTGACTGAGACTTAACCAGGTACTCTGCCTGAGCAGCACACAGACCAGATTGGTAGTACTTGAATTTTCTGGCCCACAGTCCACTCTGATTTTTGGAGAGTAGCTGCATGAAATCACTGAGTTTCTTGAAGTTCCTATTTAGTAATATAGTTTGCTTACACAGTGCTCACCTCAGTCTCCCAGACCACAGTCCACATGTCACCGGCCTAAAAGATGTCCTAAGATCTCAAGCTTCTGCAGCAATACATGCTTCAACTGCAGGGACAGAGTTCAGGAGATGTGAAGGAGGTCACAGGAGAAAAAAAGATGTGTAGGAAGCCCATTTGCCCACAGGGACCTACAGCTTGCTCAGCTTTAGTGGATGTGTTGTATGTAGCCACACTGGAACGGACAATCTCTCCAGTGCTTCCAAACCCCCTTCTCAGTCCACTAACAGACTGCCTGCCATCCACACCAACGTACAACACTGAGCCTGAGATGGAGAACACCAGGCTGTGAACTGCTGTCATTTCAGGTCTTGGCTATGAGCAAGGAAGCCAGTGGCAACACCCTGGGCAGGGGAAAAAGCTGGTAGGAAGCAACTCTTCTTCTATACCTCCTTCATGACACTCCAGGGAGAAAGTACATGAGAAAAGATGTCTCCTTGAAGGTCTTCTGTATCTGAATATCTGCTGCAATTCAGATTCCAACCAGTAGCCCAGTTATGGGGTCTGAGGCAAGACCCAACAAAGCCACTGCTAATTAAGAGGATGGAAAAAGCAGTGGCTGATCTTAGACAGAGAAAACTCATGGCTAGTAAAACACCTGCCAAGTGAAAACATGGATCAGCTCCGCATAACATTTTGGAGATATAGGCTAGCCCCAAACCCACAAGTATCTGCCCTCAGCAAAATCCAGACATAGCATATGTCTATACTAGGTTTAATCCATCTAGCAGGGTAAAACCAGCAGTAATGCCATGCTGGAAAGGACATTGTGTATTTTCCTGATAGCAGCTCACAGCAAGATCTGTGCTACCACATCGTACCTCTGACTCTTACTCATGCTGAACAGAATGGATCCAGTAATGCTATCACACCATCCTTTGCTCAGACAGACAAAATCCCTAAATGCACTGATTCAGTGCTATAATCTTATCCAGTAGGTATATTTACCACCTCAGTTTCCTTCTTAGACAGGCCTTGCTTCACTCATGAAATCACAAAAAGAAGCTGAGCTCTGACATAACACTGCATCCTTCCCTTTATTCTCATCCTTTCCCTCAGCACAATTTGAAGAGCAATGACCTGAACCAACCCCAGCTTAAGACAATGGGTGTCTGTGTAGACTTCAGTGGAATTTGGATTAACGTGGGATTGCAAAATCTCCAAAATTAATGCAACTGTAATGCTGTTAAAACAATGGCTCAAAGGTCAGGAGATCCCTAACTTAAAGGTTTTCCCTGAAATTAGGTAAGCCACACCACACATCCTGCACTGCCTATGATTATACCTTCATACAGAGAATGAAACAGAGTGCTGCACATCTGAGAACAAAATCCAGGAATATGAAAGACCATGTGTGCAAAGCAAATACTAAGAGTAGATAGCAGTAGCTATCTACGCCTTTCTTTATCCCCCAGTTGGTACTGATAGCTTGTTCACGGCAATGCTTTTTGTTCTTGTGTTTTTCTTGAAAAATTCATAAAACAAAAATGTTAGAAGACAGTGCATGTAGAACAAAAGCTCCTCTGACAACAGTTATTCTACAACAACACAGCTCAGAGAGAAGCAAACTCAGACTCAACCTTGGCTCCATGTAGCCGTGGGATACCACTTTTTAGCCTCCTTACCAACTCACCAGAGGCCAGGCAGGAAAGCAACAAGATGCTGATGAATGTGCCATTAACAGTCACACCTTCTTTCAGAGCTTGTCTCCCCACACAGGTAATGTCCTTGTGTGTATTATCCCAGCTGCCCAAAAGAGAAACTGAACTGCCTGGCTCCAGTTCTAATCACAGCACCCACTAAATTGTTAGTGATGACAATTATGGATGCCCATCTTTAGACAAGAGATGACAGCCAGAAGCTGAGTACCTGCTGTTCCTGCTGAAGGCAATGAGGGTTGGCAGTTTGAAGTAGTCCTTTCTGCAGTCACTGTCATAATGCCATGATAATGTCATGTCTCAGTGTGGCCCCACAGCTTCTCTTGCAGGCTCCAGTGGAGTGGGGGTAGATGGATGGAGTCAGAGGGGAAAGTAGACAGACACTATTTCCACTAGTTGCTCATCTTTTCGGACCTGACTATTTTCCCCAGAACTTTACAGGGAAATCCCGGCTACATTTATTTTGGCTGGGCTACAAGGCTATTTTTAGAGAAACAAATAAAGAGATGAAGATCCATTTTTAATTTTCATTTAGATTGAGGATTTATATTTTATTTGTTAATTTTGCTTTAATCTCCTTGTCCTTCATTACTCCCTGGCTTTCACAGCGGGGGAGAGAAGACACAGGGGGAGGAGGGTGTGGAGTAGTGGGAGCAGTGACGAGGAAGGTACTAAAAGGGGGAAGAGAGTGAGGGGAAAGAGTATTGTTGACAGCATCTGATCCTCCGATTAATGTATTTCTAAGCAGATTAACCAAATCCCAACTGCTCTGTGCCAGGTTTCTTCTCTAAGCTTCTCTCTCCACCATGTAAACAAAAAGACATTTCCTCTGAACAAACAACCAACATACTGACCAGAACTCCAGCAGACTCCCTGCCCTCATGTAGCCCAGCACTATGGGGCACAGAAGAAGGGGGAAAGTATGGGTCCACGGAGGTAATCTCTATTTTTAAGCCTATTTTGTGCATTTTTTTTTCACCTCCTCAGGACTTTGGTTGACTCCCAACTTATCCATCCTCAGGAAGTGCATGAAAGATGCCAACTGTGATATGGGAAGATGAAGGCACAATGGCTTCTGGTCACAGAGTCACATGAGAACTCATGATCTTATTATGTTTTGCTTATCCATAGCTGTTCTCCCTGGCACCCACATAGGGAGGAGGAAGGGAGAGAGAAAGGTGGCTAAGAGCACCCCCAAAAGAGGTGGTGAGAACCACTAAATACAACCACTTCTTCCTGCCCCACTCCACCAAAACTTTCCCTCTGACTGTACAGGAAAGAAACATTTACATTTTAACTCAGTTTCTTGAAGCATTTCACAGTCAGGAGTCGGCTAAACCCACGCAACCCTGTGTCACTGTCCCTGTTTTATAGATGGGGAAACTGAGCACAGCAGAGGCTGCTCCAAGGTTAGAAGGCAAGTCAGTGGCACAGCCCCATTCACATGAGCTGAGTCACAGGCATTTTTCCAGGCCACATGATCACCCTTGGCTGAATGGGTTTTCTCCAATGAGTCTCTAAATTTAGCCTCCAGGTTTATTTTTTTCCCAGACCTTCTGAAGCATCTCCTCCACCAGACATTCTCCAGCCCTGCTCCCCAAGATTGGGATTACCATCTCTACTAGCAATAGCCACAGGGGTCATGGGACATTTCTGCCTGCCTAGCGTGCTGATGGAGCTCAGAGACTATGCCTGTCTTAAAGCATGGCACTGTTGCCAACCTGTGTTAAAGCAGACCTTGGAAGGATGGAAAGACCTCCTGCCTCTTCTCCCCTTTTATAATCAGTGTTTCAGTCTGGGTTTCCTCTTGGCTGTCTGCCTTCTGAGCAACAAGTGGCTGAAACACTCACAGATCCCCACCGCCCCCATTGGGTTAGAAAACGCCCCTTAAAAAGGGAGCTTTTTTATATCTCCTACTAGGAAAGGAGAACAGCCCTTAAATGAACAGTCAACACAGCACAGTGGGTGAAACCACTCAAAAAGCAGAGGAATTCCCATTTCCTGAGCTGCCTGTCTTGCCCTGCTCAAGCCATGGTGAGAGCTTTAAAAATTAAAAAAAAGATATTCTAAAACTAAACCACTGTTTTTACCATGGAGTGACTGTTCCTAACATAAACTGACTATGAGAAAGCTCCACAACACACAACTTTTAAATTAAACATTTCAGTTTATAGTATAGTGTATTGTAATGTACAGCATGGTGTTTTCCTACTGATGCCTTTTCATTAAGAAAATCCACAAGAAAAGTCCTATGCTGCAAAGGAAAGTAGAGACTGGGGCTAAACAAGAGTTTACAGAGTCAGTTAAGGATGTAGGGAAAAAATAAGGGCAAGGGAAAAAAAAGCAAATGAATTTATGTTGCCTAAGGCACTGAAGAGAATAAGAAGGGATTTACAAATTCATCAGGAGGAGAAGCAGCACCAGAAAGAAGGTGGGTTCATTAATAAATGAGGATGAGGATGAAATTAATAGTTCAGAAATGTCTGAGCAGCTTTTTTAAATCTGTCTCTAGCCAGAAGAATAACGAGAGGAAGTTTGCACTAGAAAGGATGAAAAAAAGCAAGTTCAAAAAAAGGAAAAGCAAAAAGAACGTGAAGAATTATATGTCAACAAATGAAATAAAGCAAGCAACATCCTAGAAGTTAATCCAGAAAAGACAGAGACATTTTTTAGAAGTATTTTTCGCTTCAACAGAACTAATGCAGGGCTGAACGTTAAGCAATCTATACATATAAGCACCTGCATAAATGTATGCAGGATCAGGAGCCTAATTTGTTATGGCGAGGCATTGACAAACGTGTTATCCCAGTGACAAATAATCTGACAATTTACATTGAGCTAGGGAGGCTCCACGCAACCAACCAAAAAGTAAACATAATAAAGATTTTCAATAAGGAATAGAGCTGGCAATATTTAATTCTAAGTCGATATCTATGCCTAGTGAAATAATGAAAAAAAAAAAGAAAGGTCACTAAGAATCTAAAGAATAAAATCACATGAAATACACAAGTGAAAGTCTTTTGCTTTTTACTACATATGCACAATTAACACACAGAGGAAAGGTAGTAAAGAGAATTTGAAGCCTTAGGAATTGAAGGATTTGACATTGCCCCACTGCATCAGTTTCACAACACTCACCAGCCCATGGATCAAAAACTGTCCAGAGGTACCAAAAGAAAATATGCTTTGCTGGACTGGAGAATGACAAATGATGTGCCAAAGGGTTTGCATCCATGTTGGCCTTATTAAACTGGTGTCACAGGAAAACAATACTAACTGTCCATGAAATTTGCAGCTGTCACCCTACAGAGAAATTGCAACTATAATGGAAGACAAAAACAGAGGCCCTTGACAAACGCGGAGCTCCTTAAAGGTAAGCATGTGAGGGCAATGGTCTGAAAGTTAAAGCAGAGAGTAGCAGGAGTGGGAGAGAGGATGATTGAATCTAGACTCATCAAAGATACAAGCTGAACTCAACAACATAGGAAAAAAACCATGTAATGTCCCTGGAGAGCAATAATCCAAAAGATGGATACTCAGCAAGAGGGAGATAGCATGGAAACGGCTTTGTTCTTTGAGACTTGAGGTTGCAGAAAAGAAGCAAATAAAAAATCGTGATGTGCTATATTAGCGAAACAGGTTTTTGCAATTATGGGTGGTAAACAGAGGGGCATCTCATCATGGCAAAAGGAAGGAGAGAAGGAAGAGCTTCTGCACCATTTCAGTGCAATCAGTCCAATGATTCAAATTAATTAGTTTCATCAGTTTTTCCTCATAAGCAATAGATGAGCAGCAAACTAGAAAAAATCAGAGATGGTTGATAAACAGATATGGAAGAATATATAAAGAAGACCAAGAAGGGTTAAATGTGTACAGTTTATAAAGGAACAAACTAAAGAAGTAAACTGTAAAATATACTTGATGCATTTGAACACTGCAGACTGAGAGGAGGTAATAATTAGGAGTTATGAGATTAAACTAAAAGGAAAAGAAAAAAAATAGTCCTTATACCAGGAAAGGAGGGGAAGTGAACGGGCAAGTACCAATCTCTTCACTCTAGTGACCAGTGACAGAACTGGAGGAAGTGGCATAAAGCTGAGTTGGAGGAGGTTTAGGTTGGATATCCGGAAAAAGTTCTTCCCCCAGAGAGTCTTTGGGCACTGGAACAGGTTCTGCAGGAAAATGGTCTCAGCACCAAGCCTGTCTGAGTTCAAGAAGCATTTGGGACAACAGTCTCAAGCACATGGTGTGACTTTTGGAGAGTCCTGTGTAGGGGCAGGAGCTGTACTCGATGATCCAGTTGAGTCCCTTCTAACTCAGCATGTGATTCTATGAAATAAGTTGGCCTGGTTCTGCTTCTGCATCAGTGAAAATTAGAAGCAACTCAACAAACAGGAAAGAAGGGGCACGGAAAGCAGGTACTACAAGAACATTCAAAAATGAACATTTTTATCTCTCATAGAAATTTAAGCCAGCTCAAACTGCAGGTACACCCACAGCACACTAAATCCAGGGAGAAACAAACTTGAGTCATACAGATTTTCAAAAAGACAAATCCAACCCCCATGTCAGGAGATGTCCATGTCTGTGACTTAAGAGCCAATGAAGGTGAAAAATAGAGTAATAGTACTCAGCACCCCCGAGGACCTTCATGTAAGCTGCTATGAAAGCTCTGCACTACTGCAGGCACAGGGAAGGACAGAGCACACCAGAGAGAAACGTTCTGTTTGGTGGCAGCTTGTGACAAATTTGGCTACCCATTACGCCCACTACTGCAGGATGGAGTGCTGTGATAGGGACTTCGGGAGTCTGTCCACTTACTGGAATAAAAAGGCATTGCCTGCCTGAGAGGCATTTTCTGAAGGTTAATACACTCAACATCCTTATTAAATTTATTCTTCATTTTCTGATGGTTAAATCCTGGCTTGCCCTGCCTTCATACGCTGTAGTGTCAAGCAGACGGAATGCACATGTGCATTCCCCCATGTATTTTGGGTAGGGCCAGCACAACACCAAGTGTTTCCAGGTCACTCAATGGCAACAATATTCAATTGTATCTCATGTTCCCAGAGAATCAAACTCAGCTGTTGGGGGGCTAACACTAGAGACCGGCTTTCCTGTTAATGCCTGGCAGAAGCACTTGAACTGCAATGCTTTTATCCAGCAAGCAGAAAAACTTCTGTACAGCTCACTTGCCCCACCCAGAGGCATTTTGCTCAGCATCCTGCAAATACCAGTGTTCTGCAGCTTCCAAGTTCCAGAACAGAGGGGGCAGATAACAGCTGTATCACTGAATTAAACCCAGGCAGCAGCAATGATGGTAGTGAGGGACTCCTACAGATCTTGACAATTATCAAGTTCAGGCCCTCTGGAGCCTTCCTTCAGTCTCTCAGAGTTGTGGAATTGATCTGGAAACCACTTTATTAATGTTCTTTCTTTTCCTCCCTTCTCCCCAAGCAGCATCATCATTTATTAATTTATGATTAAATGAATTATTGATTCTCACTGCACCTGCAGTATTCGGCATTGTCCTTCTTCCCCAGAGACATCTCTGACTGATGTGAGAATGGCAAGATGTCAGAGAGACAAAAAGAGGAGGAGAAGAACCTCAGTTTGTGGGGGACCTCAGACAAGCGTGTTCCCCACTGAAGTGTCGAGCTGCAGGATGGACGCAATGCACCAGGGCCCAGCGATGGTGCCATCCTCTCTGACAGGAAGGAAAAAATCCCAAAAGCGCCAAGCCAAATCGCTTCTGATAAGGAGGGAATGAGTAGCAGAGCTATTCATAGGCATTCAGCATGTGGGGAGGTATTAAAAAACAAAGGGAAAAAAAAGGTCTGACCCAAAGCAGAAGCTTTTGTTTTTATTCAGAAAAGTCAAGCTGTAGTTCTTTGAATACATCATTGAAAAAACCTTCCAGGCTTTTGGCTTTTGCCTTGCAATTACAATCAACAGATGGTGATTATTTCACAGGCTGGGGCATCTGGTCAGCTCCCAGCCAAACATAAATAAAAGACCTTTGCATGATTGTACCGGGCATTTTAGTCCAGAAACAAAACCAAGGTTGGGAACAAAATAAAAAAAGGTGAAAGACAAGAGGTACTTAAAGTTCCCTGATTTTGGCGATAAAAGAGAAAAGATAGTGGGGAGGGGGCTGGAGAAAAACAAATACAGATTCTTTACAGAAACGTGCCCCTTGCACAGATGATCAGAGTTCAGCACTCCTGAAACTGATGGAAATTTCTGAGCCAGAATCTCTCTGTCATGAATGAAACCTAAATCTTGACTCTTTATCTGGGCTTTGCAGGCCAGATAAACCTTCACCCCATTTTGTTGCATCTTTTACCCAAACATTGCAATATGCCTCCCCCTAAAAAGTCAAGCAAGTTTTACTCCATCTGAGAAAGGGAGGAATGCATCGAGCTGCTGCTTCTGCTTTTCACTGGGAGAAAAGACAACCAAGCTACCACGGGAAAACATCCTCTCCCCATGCATCTTTCCTGGGTGAAAGAGGTGCAATATTCTCCTGAACTAAAAGGCACAGAAAACATGACTCCCGATTTTTGTCCTTCCTGCAGCGCTCACCTTTGCGCAAATCGCTGCTGGCCCCAGCACCAGGTGGTGCACGCTGGCTCTGTGCTCTTGCCTACTGCCCACAGAGGGGTTGAACCCACAGCAGCCAGGGAAGACCTAATTGCAGCAAATTACTCCCTTAGGTGCGAGGTGCAGGGCTGTGTTTTGGTGAAACAAATTCCAGGATGACAGAGGCTTTGGGCACAAATGTGTGCAAACAGCCCCAGAAGAAATGCAATGACCACATCTGTTGTTCCCACACCCTGATTTTGTTGCTCTCTGTCAGTCCATGACCCTGTTTCATCTCAGGCAGACAGGAAAGACTGGCAGGTTTTATCCCTGAGCAGCAGACACTACAAACTTCAGGGAGGTAAGAGAAGGTTATTACTTACTACCTGCATCTCACCCTGCACTCTGATAGATTCTCTCACTGTTTTGCTGCATATGAAGGAGCTTTTTAGCACTTCCCTGCTATCCCCTTTGCTCTTGGTGGCACTGCAGACCTGCCTCACCTGACCTGCAGAGAAGCTTCAGAACCCTCACTGCTATTTTGAACTGCAGAATGATGGCTGGCAAACTGAAAGGCACACGGCCAGAGCACAATTTTGTTAGGAAAACAAGGCAAACACTTTCTGTTCCTGCCTTACACATGCCTCTGGGTTACTCAGCCATTATCTGCTAAATTAAGGCCAGCATGGCTGGCCTTAAGAGCCTGTCCTGTCCCAAAGTCACGGCCAACCGTGACTTCCTAGCCATCGCCGTGGGGTACACGTGGCTGTCTTGAACTCTCGGGCAGCTTGTACAGAATCTTCGCCCATCACTTGCAAACATGCAAGCCCCACTCTCACAGGCAGCGCAAGTAAAGACATGAGGAACTCCTCCAGGTTCCTGGCCATCACAGCTTGCGTCAGGACGTACCACTGAACTGTTTCTGACTCCCTCCCAGGGAGAATCCACGGAATTTGGCCATTTCATTACATGCTCGGCAGGACTACAGGCAAGAGTAGAATTAGATATCTGCTCTCTAGCTGAGGGAGAATGAGAGGGACATAGTCCAGCCCAATTTATATAGCAGCATCAAAAGCCAGTGGCAAAACAGGTCCAAGGTGGGTCAGGGGGCATGGATGGGTAATAGGGGAATAAAATCTCTGCAGAGAACATACATACATCATAGAATGAAGGAAGAAAATTATAGTATGCCCTATATGTGCAGGGAACAAGCTTGGCTGTGAAAGAAAAGAGCAACATGCTACCCCACCACTTCCTATTAAATTGATGGACTACATGGCTATGCCTAGGGCTTCTCAAGATAAAAATGCTCATTTCCTGAGAGAACAAGGTTTTGATCTTCACGACCTTACTGGGCCTGTGCGCGTTTACCCATTTTAATTTCAGATTAGCATCTCTCATTTTCAGTACCTAGGGGATTACTGTTTTCGCCTGTGCAGCAACTGCAGTTCATAAAAGTATCGGTTACCCTCCCCCTTGTTCAGAAAATCAAGGCAGATCTGACCAGATGGCACATGCTCCCGCGCTCTGTGTCAGGCTGCATTAATTCAGGGGAAATGAACTCTACTCCAAAACTATATTTATTTCAGACACCGCCATGCCCAGTTGCAGGGCTGTCCTCAGGAAAACCTAGAGCCAGCTATTTTCCATGAGCTTAGCAGGGGGAAAAGCACAGCAAAGGCCCTGCTAGAAGTCTCAGATGCTATGAAGGAGGAATACCCACAGGTTTCCAGGTAGCTGAAAGTATTTCAGTGGCCCTTCCACCGGGGCTTTGAGCCAATAGTTGCTTCCCTAATGCTCAAAGCATCATAAAGCAGAAAGTGCTTCCACATCTCATTGGACCAGCCCAGTAACTTCTTAAGGGAGTTCTACTGGAACAGGTCAGTCTCCCTGGGAAGGCTGCATTACACTTGCTTGGATCAAGAAGGAGATTCATCCGAGTAACAAGGAAAGGTGAAAGCTGTTCTGGTGGAGGGTATGCAACTTGGGTTACTATCTAGATCCACCTCTTTGACAGGCCACTCCTGCATTTCACCTATTTATAGCTCTGCCCATGCTGCCTGTTGATGACCCATTTCCTCCACCTTCTGCCGGAATAATTGTGCCCATTGCTAGAAACAATATAGCACCAGTGCTGGAAAGAGAGTCTGACTAGGTGAGAAACACCCCTCGGTCCTCTCTACAAAATGCTATTTACCTTCTCATACAGCACATATAACAACACCTAAGTGCTATACTGTAATTAGCAAAATCATGCAGAGAAACTGTTCATGTGGATAATGATACTTTTCGTCCTCCCATGTGGGTAGTTTCAGGTTGAATTAATTCATGTTTGCCCAGCTTTGCGAGATCTATGGAAGAAAGGCTATTGTTATGCAAATAATTATTAATAATGACTGCTCCCATGTTGCTCTCCATTAAATGTGCTCAATTTATAAGTCAAAGGGTGTTTTTCTTCTTGCTGCAAGACTAACTGGGTTCCACAAATGGAAATATTGGTGTCAGTCTACCTGGCAATGGAGGATAACTCCGAAATGAGGGTGGTTTTTTGAGATTAAAAATTGATCTTCTGGTTCCTGCTTTCCATGCTACAAGTAATATATGCGACCCTGGGAGTCACTTGGAAGAGCAGTCACAGCACCTACTCAAGGCTGCAAACTCAGGCACAGTTCAGAAATCTCAAGACAGAGGCAAGCCCCTGCAGAATGAAATTCAGATGACCAAATACCATATAATTTGCCCTGAGGTGAATAATTATCTTCATTTCACAGACTGAAGCACAAACAGTTTGGACAATAAAGCAACTCTTAGAGGTGCAGAGAGTATAAATGTGCCATAGATATAATGCTCAAATACTACACCAAATAAGAACAAAGGCAATTTTTAAGAACATTAGGGTCTCAGTACAATGCAGGCACGAGGAGTTTGATATCACAAGTACAGTGGTTTGGAACAGATACACAAAACAGTTCCACAGTAGCTGCTAAAGTCCCTAAGAGGTCTTCTATCGTGGAGATGAAGGCAGGACCACACAGAGTCAGTAGATAAGGAATTACATATCAGATAAGGCTTCCTTGAATGTGCAGAATATCTCATGAGCCACACATGGGTCACATCAATGCAATACCCCCAGGACTGCTGCATGACCAGGTACCTCTCAAAAATTTCTATTTTTTTTTAATCTCGGAAAATTGGGACAGCAAAAAGAGACAAATTTGGCTATGACCATAGTCTTTTTAGAGCTTCATCAGCCCTGTGCAGGCATAGTCTGATGGCTTACAAAAAGAACAATTTTCTCCACAGCCCATGCAAGGCTGCTTGCAGCCAGGACACCTCAGTTTTACTGTGCTATGCCTGTGTAGGACACAGCCATCAGTGCAGCCCATCTGATACACCCCAAACCCTCGTGCACTTTTACTTTGGTGAGGGATCTCTCAAACAGAAACAAGGAGTAGCAAGAATTAAGTTACACCTTTGGCTCCCAAGGCAGTAGCTTGTGTGCACAGGGCTCCTGGGCAGGATAGGCTCTGGCAGAGGTTAATGGGACTCCCCCAGCTGATCACGCTTCATCACTGACAAACATTATTGCAGGGTTCCCACTGCACCAAAGTTAGCAGATGCCTTAGGCAAAACGCAAGGTAGTAAGGTTTGAAATGGATGTCTTCCTGCATCTTCAGCAGCTGCGGAAACTACAGAATCAAGGAGTATTTGGGGACCACAGGAGGCAAAAATGATGCCTGCTCATCTCCCTGTAATTTTGCAGATGCAGTCCAGTTAAGCATCAAGGAAAGTTGATTTGTGCCACATGAATGAGCAAGTATGAGGTGAAAGCACTCCTGGAACTGATGTGGTAGAAAGAAGGGCCTTCTCCATTTTATTTATCTGCTACCCTGCTCTCACAGTAGCTGTGATAAATAGATACCAATTAAAAATCTTTAAAGATCCAAACCTGTTCTACAATGAGCAAAGTGTGCTGTTACTTACACAGCCACAAGTCTTTAGCTAGAAACTTGTATCTCTCCGAGGTTTTAGTGGGTCTTTAGACCTTTTTGTTTATAATAAAAAATAATACTAGCAAATAATAGAAAATAAGGGTGGTAATTCCAAGCAGGTTAAAAAAATAATAATCTACTCCCCCCCCCCCCCCTTAGACACACTTGTCTAAAGCAGCAAAGAGAATATTCATATGCAAAAAATATACTTACTTTTTTGAAGTTAAGATGCCAAAAACTCAGGTGCAATTAACCTACAGGTAAAGCTCAAGGTTTTCAGAGTACTGTCCCAGGTAAGGATGCAATTAATGATCGTGCATTGTGCTGGTAAAGCACAGAAACAATGCAACTGCCAGGTTCACAACAGGACAGCTACTTTCTGAGTGATCTAGTTAAACTTATTCTTTCAAAGAGGAACCAAAAGCTTCTTAAGAAGAATACGTGAAGTCTGATTTCTTACGACTGTCTGGTAAATTGCTTCCCAGGTGTTCAGGAAGCCATCTGAGCTTCCACTGCAGCCACTGAAGAACTGAATAATACCTTCCCACCCATCTCCAACAACTACAAGTTCTCTGGCTTTCTTCAACAAATTACTCATGAATGACTGATCCTCAGTGATGTTTTGCATAGCTTTTGCTTCTCCTGGAGCCTCTTCTGCAGAGGCCTGTTTTGCCACTGGAGTATGTTTGCTACCCAGAGGCTGTCAGTTTCACTGGTAGAGAAGAGGTGCTTACACACAGCTCCGACCAAGGCACAGGTCGGAACAGAAGCATGCAAGAAACAGAGCAGCAGGCTCTTTCTTGGACAGAGTTAGCTCTCTGATTGCTGTCTTGTAGAACTGGCCCTGGGGGACAGTTGTGACATATGACTGCAGTACAAACATTTCAGGTGTTCCCTAAGCTGGGAGTTACTCAGGATCTAGTACAACTTTCATGTTACTGGTAATACATGAGCAGCATCGGGACAAGAAACACTAATTAGATGACTTATGATCCCTGAAAAGACCAGGAAAAAGTGAAACAAAAGAATCTTTTCCAGCCATGAAGACCAGTCACTGACAAGTGAAGTGGCATCTGCCTTGGCAGTTGTGTCTATCAGCTTTGCACAATACAGCTTAAGATTCACAATGAACCGCTTCATGTAACAGACACCTCCAGCACACATGAAGGCCAAAAATTGCCCATTACCAAGTCTGCCAGGCCATGAGAAATGCCAACACTTTGTGCTGTAGCAGAGGCACAGCCAAGAGGAGGAAATCAGTTTCCAAATTTTACAGTTCAGTGATTCCTTAGACCTGCTGAGGGAGAACATTTCTGCCCTTCGCAAGTTTTGTTGGAAAAGAGGAAAGACCTAAAATATCTCCCACTAGTCCATCCATGGAGGAAATCCCACCACAGCCTGGTTACAGCACACATCAGAAATGCAGGGCTTAAATGTACGGCAAGATGCTTTTCCAAGGAAGGAATGTGCAGTTTAATTTATTTACAGCAATGCTCCACACTATTTTCCTACTCTCATGGCAGCTCAAAAGATGCACAGCCAGCATGAGACAGCTGTTCTGGGATCGGCCTTTGTCACAGAAAAGATGCTGTGAATAAATCATAGTCTCATGTACGTTACTCTGGCCAACAGGATACCCCAGTATAATTAACCCCCCATTTTACAGACTGTTAAACTGAGACACAATGCATTGGTTTGACCTGCCATGATCCCACAGGCCATGAACAATCAAAAAAGGGGCAGCAGCCCTCCCTAGCCTCCCAAGAAGGCACATGGATGTGCAGGAATGAAGAAGGCACATCTGCTTTCTTACTTCTCTGCATTATCTTTTTGAAATCCCTACTTCTGATTGCAGTCTTGCAATGCACTCTTGGCACTTGTGTCAGCCCTCCACATACAACACTGATCATGGACCAGGCTTCACAGGATGCTTCTTGCTTGTTTGTTTGCCAAAGAATATAATTTTTAAAAAGTAAGATGGGGGGGAGGAACATGAGGGAACCCAGAGTGAAAGCTGTCGCTGTGCTCAGTCTCTATGGAAATAATCCACAATGCTAATACATCCTAAAATGGCAATAAAGCCTGTGTTCTCTTATGTAATCCCATAGTAAGAAAGAGCTCTGACGGCTTGCCTGACAAATGATATCTCTGTAACCTTGAAGGGGATTATTGCTAAAAAATACAGGGTGGAAAAACAAAGCAACACACACAGGCACACGCAAAACCATTGGATGCAAAAGAAAAGGACAAACAGCTCCAGCCAGGTTTCTGTGCACTGGCCCTGCAACATTATGTGTCTGCCATCAAACAGGGAAAGGACCTCCTGGCAAAGTAGCAGCCCTGCCCTGACTCCTCCTCTGCTACAGCCTCCACTCCCTCCCCAGGCACCTCAGCACCAGGAGCAGGCAGAGGGCAGGTTTTCCCCTCCTCTGTCCTTCTTTCCCTCGCTCCCTCCCCCAAAATGAACATTCAAAGCCCCGGCAGCTGGCCAAATCCAGTTTGCCTGCGTCACCAATGCACGTGGATTCACATCTGTCCTGCCCAGCGGTGATGGAGCCAGGGCTACGTGCGTCCCCGAGAAGGATTCATGCCCCCAAATCCATTAAGTTGTGTGTCAGCAAGGGTGGGGATTGCACTTTTTTCTGGGCACAGATGAATGGCACTGTAAGGCTTTGAGTTTGCCTTTGACTCACAGGGAGAGGGGAGGGTTGGAGGCAGGGGTTTTAGGAGGTACTCGTTTTAGTGCTGTCTCTAAATTTGGCTGGTGAGCCATAAACCAAAGCCAGGAAGCTCTTTGCTCTTGTGCCTCAGGTGCAGAACAGGAATAAGGCAGTGCCAGATTAAAGCTATGCTTCACAAGGTAAACTACAATGTACAGGTAGCTCTCTCACTGCGTCCCTCTACTCCTCTCTTCCCCTGGAAGCTGTGCCCCCCTGTGAACACAGGAAGGGGTCCAACAGACCACTCTGAGAACTATCAGAGGTACGAGTCTAGCACAGTAATTGCTTGAGCAAACGCTCCAGTCCTCATGTGAACCAGCCAGCTCCGAGCTCTGTCCTCCAGGACGTGGCAACCAGTCAGTCAGCAGGCTGACCCCAGAAGACAACTTACATGCAACAATATGAGCAGCAGAGCTCTTATCTCAGTGCCAGCAACGAATGGTGACTACTCTAGTATCTCTTTCCCACAGATCAAAGCATGGGAACACTTAGTGGAATGCTAGAAAACTTTCTTGGGAACAAGACATGACATCAGGCGGGTTTCCATGCCTGATTGAACATTTACCCTTTCGTGATGGGCTGTGTTTAAGAGAACTTTTATGTTTCCTCAGATAGCAGGAGATGCATGAATACAGAGTCTCAAACCACAGAAGATTCCTGAAGGCTGGAGAAAGTCAATTCTGAAGAAAAAAACATCAATGCTAACACTTAAAATGATGTTATTTTGACATTTAAAAGACATGTTTAATGGAGCACAGCCTTTACCAGTGAGTGCATGCAGAGAGCTCCAATTCATACTAGATATATGCAATGTGACTGTCTGGAAAACAAAGGGTTACAATCATTATTCACAGCAGTCACATTTTTTTAATTAATAACCTTGTAATTGGTATCGACTTAAACCAACTGATGACAGTCTTATGATGAGCCATTCCCAGCCAAGCTTCGTACCCAATTGCCCTCAGGTCAGGAAAACAGTGAACTCCATTATTGGCAGATGCTTTCCGCCCCACACCAGTCTCCTTACTCGTCCACAAAGAGGTCACCCCACACATGAGGCACAGCAGCCACCCACCTCTGCAGCCTTCCTCCAGCCCGCCCTTACAGGCACCATGGCTGCACTGAGCCTCTACTGTGCTGCAGCCCGGTTTCCACAGGCCAGCATCTAAAACACCAGCACTTTCTGCTGCATTGATTTATTTCCCCATGGGGAAACGTGATTAAGAAAGGTGAACCCACTGTCAGGGTCACCAGAGCCCCTTCCCGCTGGCATCCTGGCAAAGAAAGTAAAGGCTAACACACCTCCAAGCATTCACTTCCAGGAAGCAGAAGGAGCAAATCTTGCTCCTCTGTTAAGACACCAGCTCAAGGGATGGAAATTCCCCCTACAAGATCTGCAAGATACGGTAATTTTGGACATCTCTGATATAACTGCAATGCGCAGCTTGGACATGTCTCTCTGAAGCACAGGGAAAGGAAAAAGGGCAGCGCTGACAAAGGGCAGCATTGTCTGTGCAGCATCTCAAGCCACAGCCTCACCTAAGACAGGTCGCAGCTAAAAATAAAGCCCTGGAGCAATATTTCTGACCTGAAGCTCATTTATAGCGAATTTTGGGAGAAGTTTACTCCCAAAAAGAAAAACCCAAGCCAAGTGAGTACAGAAGGC
Source organism: Pseudotriccus pelzelni (assembly GCA_035584735.1). Classification (NCBI taxonomy): domain Eukaryota; kingdom Metazoa; phylum Chordata; class Aves; order Passeriformes; family Tyrannidae; genus Pseudotriccus; species Pseudotriccus pelzelni. The sequence goes on from JAWMRA010000001.1 coordinate 23,782,297, forward strand.
ACCACAGCAGCTCCTCTGTAAGGCTGGAGCACCTGTAAGGCTGCAGCACCAGGCATGCCAAGGGACGGAGAAGCAAAACTACAGGTCTGACATCTGTGCTGGGCTCGTGGCTTCCCCCCAAAACATGCCCTGCTTCTCCCCCTTCCCGGGAGGACTGAAAAAGCCCATTTTCTCCCCTAAGCCTCGAAAGGGCACCCTCCGGACGGCTTCCCTCCTCCACTACCTGGGAGCAACATTAGAGGGCAGTGCGCTGCCTTGGAAGCGGGATGCGTGTGTGTCCCCCACGCCCGGGCCAGGGCCACGGGCACCCACCCCCTCGGGCAGGGTGTCTCCCCGGTTGTCTCTCAGCATCCTCGCCGAAGGAGGAGGCCACCCCTAATCCCCGGGACAGGTTCCCCCGAGCCCTGCCCGCCGCATCTCCCCCCGCAGGCAGCAAGCGGGAAATTCTGCAGGGGCTGGGTTTTAATTAGAAAATGCCGGGGTTTAATTAAATAAATGTTAAGCTGAATAATACAATCAAGAGAATTGCCTGTGCTCTTTTATTTTGCAATTCAATCTGCTTTGTGCTGTCCCCACACTTTTAGTTTTCTTATGCCAAAGTCTTTTGCATTGATCACACGGAGCTGCATTGCAGAGTTTGCCAGGAACAAAGCTGGAAGCTCTGGCTGTTGAATAAAGGGCAGTTGGAACTTTTCACAGCTGGGGATACATTGGAGGCAGCCTGTGTCTGCAGAAGAGGAATGGATTTTTCCAGATTTTTGAGCACCAATGTTCCTACTGACCCTTAAGTGGAGTTCAACAACACTCACAAAAAATAGGTTCAAAAGAAGAGAATAAGCAAAAACACTGTCCCACCTATAACCAAGGAGAGCAAGTAAGTAAGCATGCACACACACAAGCGTGCAAGAGAGCATATAAACCAACAGGGTGCCTTCATTCTGCAACCCTGCGAACACTTCATTGATTTCCTGAGCATGCAATTGTTAATGTTAAGGTTCCAGAAAACAAAATTACAAAACACAACAAAAGGGTTTTGCTTTCAAAAAGCCAGTTCTGGTTGCTAAGTGACTACAGTATACTTCTCTATCACCTTATTTGAAAAACCCACGCACTAAGAGCAAGGAAATTGCTAGGTTAGGACATCAGAAATGCGCCCTAGCAAGATGATGAATTTTAAATATGTATTGGTACTACAGTAGCACTTAAGGACCCCATGGAACCATTGTCTTCAATGGCATTAAGAGTAAAATATGATTCCAAGAAGGTCTTAAGCTAAAACAGGGCACAACAAGTTTAATGTAAGACACTGGAGCACAGACCTGGAAGAAAAAGGAGGGCAAGGAAGCAGCTCTATCAAGACTGAAAAGAAAATCCACTGTGAACAGAAGAAACTGCAAAGGGAGATATCAGCAAGCAGAATTGGTGCCTGAGGCTGTAATAAAATATGATTGGATGGAGAGATGGTGAGGTACTGGAGGGAAAGAACACAAAAAGGTAAAAGCATGAATGAGGGGCTAAAGCAGGAAAGCTTTAAAACCAAGAACAGAAGTTTGACAGAACAGGGACAGGAGAGTAGCACCCCACAGGAAAAAAAGTGCTCATAGTGAAGGCACACGTATAAAGTTACAGGTGAAAATCTGGAGGAAAAAATAGGAAACTTTGATAGACTGCAGGCAAAGATGCAGTAAGAGCTGAATCTATCAGTTGAAACAGCACAATAAGTAATAGCTCCAAGATAGCAGGCACTGGTTCTGGTTACTGTGGCAATCTATACAAAAAATGCTCAGACTGAGAGAATATGATTCCTCTGTACTTTATCAAGCATCTCATAATGAAAAGTATGAAGCAACTTTACTTCCCTTCCCTAATAGCTCTGCAATTCTTAAAAAAGACTATTGATTTTATTTCCTAAATACTATTTTTCAAAATGCTTGTCCATAAAAATCATTGTTAGTGAATAAATCAATCAGCTGACTATGCCTGTGAATAGTCTTTCTGCTTGCTGATTCTTAGGAATGCTGGCATCACTGTCTGGTATAAAGTCTGCATGTAGCCATAACAAACCCCGTTGTTTTGTAAATACCCTTTTATTCATGAAACAGTGCTATGCTTTCCCATAAGGGTCTGTTACACCTCCCTCAAATGGGAATTTCACGTGCAGTGCCAGGCAGGGAACAAAGACAAACAGGCACAGATATTTTGCCATGAGCTTTTGAGCATCCACACACAGAGTATGTGCCTGGGAAATGGGTAGGGGGCTGGCCTATTGCGACTCTGGCTCTGAAAAGATATGATGTCTGCAGTCTTCAAGCCAGAGGATCACAGCAGCACTGAGACGTGGACTCTGGTCCAGGCATAACTGCCCACTAAATACCTGCCACAGAGAAGCTCAGAAAAGACTGAGGGAGTTTGCACAGATAATTCAGAAGGAAAAATGACCAAAAAATTGACTGGTAATGAAATTAGAGATGTGGACTTGGTTTTAAGCCAAAAAGCTATGATTACTGGCTATATATACAACACTTATGTCACTTCTTGAGATCACACCCTGAGTTTGTGTGGGTGTACGTCAGTATTTTGTCACCCACACAGTTTTCAAACCTGCTGGTCAGAAAATTTAACAAAGCAGTAGACATCTCCAAGATATAATTTCCTGTAAGTTTTGTGACGTTGAGGAGATGGGTAAATTTGTGTTGTGACAAACTCTCGTAACAACTCAACAGACAGCTGACTGGTTTCTCCTGACAGGCAGTCGATCACCACACATACAGTTCACAAAGCCAAGTACATGCCAGACCAATACCTGGTCAAGTAAACAGGAAGGAGAGGAGAAAGTAAAGGATATTTGCAAAGGTCAAAGGAGATGTAGGAAGATGTCCAGTGTTACCAGTTTAGGCAGGGGCAGGGGGTGGTGGTGTGGAAAGCTTTGGCAGAGCATGAGGTGCCTGAAGATATGTGGACTCTGTGCAAATGCTGTGGTGCTTGATCCTGGGGATGTCAGCAGAAGAAGATAGCATTGCAGGAGTGTGAGGATGTAGGACAGAACCTGCAGGCAGTCAAATTTCCCAAATGAGCTTTCCTTTCTGTGTCAGCAGTTGAAAATACCATTTTCTTTAAAGGTCTACAAAACAGGGACAAATACCAGGTACCAGGTAGGTACAGATGCAAATCAGTGTAAGCCAGCTCCTTCTAGGCATGCCCACACACTGCACTGTGACAGTAGCTACACATTTCTGTGCAGCACTGTCCTCATTCACCCATATGTCGCCAGCAAGCACAGAGAAATCAAAGCAAGCCAAGCTGAGTACACTTACTCATCACATCCCTGCCTCGTGCCCTGCTCCTAAGGTCATGAAGTCTTTTGTCTCTATTTCCAAACTGAGCTTTTGTACCTCAGGGGCTTAAATAATATGTAGAGCAGCACTTTACATGTGAATGATGCCTGATCACTATCTGTAGATATCCAGAAAAAAAGCAATCTCTGCAACATGCATTACCATCTAGCAGATAAGCTACAGATCTACCAGGCCATCTGTGACCCAAGCTTTGGTCATCCCTGCACCACAACCCACCCCCCACCTCAGACAAGTCACTTCACCATGGCTATTCATGCAAAAACCACACCTGTATCTTTTTCCTCACTGCCAAGGAGGCACAGTAGTGGGGAGTTCCAGAGGAGGAATAATTTAGGGTTACTAGATTAACTTCTCTATGCTTTTTCAGTGCCACTACTTCCTGGCCTCTGACACATTTTACCTCTCTAATTATGTGGGTTAAAAAAAATGAGTCATGAAGCCTTGAAGGTCCTTGGACATCCTCTCCTACTCCCATCTCGCAGCCCCCCTGCCCCAGTACCACACGGCTCCTTGCCAGCAATACCCAAGCGTCTCTGGCATGCCAAGAGTTTGTAGTGGTAATCAAACACGGCTCCTCAGAATAGACACACTCCATGGCTCCCACCCCCCTCCATCTTCAGTAACCCTACCCCAACAGGGCAGGGGCTGGAGGCAGGAAACCAGGCGGGCCAGCAAAACAGGAGATGCTCAAGACTCCAGAGATTAAATCCATCCACCAGACACAACTGCTGCCCAAGTCCTTATCCCCACCCTATCCCCAAATCTTTGTAACAGGTGGAGAAGGAGGGGGTGGCCAGCACCCTCACAAGAATCCCCACATGGATGCCTAAGGGCTGGATATAACCAGGTACAGCCAGAGGCTTCCTGGCAGAGGGACAGAGACAGCGAGCCAAATAAAGACATGGAATTCAGCACCGAAGTGGAGATAAAAATACATGGATGTCACCCCTGCTCTGAGCAGAAGAAAGGGCCAAGAAAGCTTGTTGCCAAACCCAACAGATTTCATTCTGCCCTTCCCAAAAGATTTCAAAAAACACGGCAAATATAGACTAAACTACTACCTGCAAGGCAGGCCAAGCGTGCCAGGAGCCCTTTAGCAGCGTTGGCAGGCACTGCTCACATGTGTTGCCTGTTGTGTGCTCGTGGGGTGTGCAGCCTGGGTCTGCCATAGGGGCTCCAGGCCAGCAGAGTCAGCGTTACTGCTGGAATACACCTCACAAAGGGAAAGACTAGTGCCACATCACAGGTAAAGAGAAACTGAGTGTACAGACCCTGCCATGTCCACACAGACTCAGTGGCTGGGTGTGTGCATGGCACCCAAAGAGCCACTGCTGGGAGGGAAGAGCTGCTCAGAGCTCACAAAGGGTGAGGAAGTGAGGGCAGTCCAGGGCTGCCAGAAGAACATGACAAAGCCTGGGAGATGGCCAGCCTTCTTGGACAGGCATGGCTGAAAAAGAAGGCACTGTCCTCAAGCGTCCTGCCCCGGACACATGACCAAAAGAACAGGAGGAGCATGGAGGAAAGTGGTGGCAGGATGCAGGAACAAGTGTAAGAGTCTCTATTTGTGCACGGCTTGGAGTGGGAGGAATTAGGAGACCAGAGTGGACACAGAGAAAGAATGAGTCTCACAGAAAACTAAAAACAAGCAACAGCCACTAGGCAGAAAACACAGAGTCCATTTTTCTGCACCACTGGACTGAGTCACTTAGTATTTTATGAGACCAATGATGCACTGGAAAAAAAAAAAAAGAAACCCTCCCTTTGCCTGAGCAGATGAGGCATTTCTAGAGCAGAGCTCAAGAGAACAGGTCAGAGGGCTACCCTACCTGTGCAGCTCTTGCAGCATGGAGCATGGCACAGCATCAGGGTGAGCAAGGCACACAGCACAGGTGGGATGGCAGAACAGTGTGCAAGGCAGCGGGACTACAGAGACCTATCAGATATAAGATCTATCAGATTGAGCACACTGGGGAGGGCTGTTAAAAGGCCCAGTTTGGTGGTCTGGAGTCCTCAGGAGCCTTGGGGCATTCAGTCTCAGGTCTGGGCTTTGATGCTTCACCTTCCATGGGGATCTCCGATTATCGCATGACACTCCATCACAGTTCAGACCAGAATCCTGTGTTACATCTGCTCTGCCAGAGACAGAGCTCGCCTGTGGTTGCAGCCCTTTTGATGCAGCCGCTCTGCACTACCTTGGGACAGACCACTGATGCATAAAAACCCAATGAGAACCATAAACAGGAAAAAAAAAAACAAACAAAAAAGCTGTAAGACTCTAAGGAGGTAACTCTAGATATAATTTTTGTGTGATCTACCAGAGTTAGCAGAGGAATGGATCTGCTCCACTACCTGGTGGCTGGTGTATGTCTAACATAACAGAATGCACTTTCCCTTTTATAACAGAGCAATCCAGAAATATGGGGAAGCAGGAGAAGGAGAAACCTGCCAATAACCTGGAGGAACACAATCAAGGTGTCACTTGTGCCATGCACCTCAGACACAGAAAATGAGACATGCAAGATTTGGTAGAAGGTGATACAGACTTAGGTAGAGCTATTCAGGAAAAAAACAACCAGCCTTTGCTAATGGGGCAATAAATGTAATCAGTGCAGATTGCTGGAGCAATCAAGTTTTCTAGAGAAACTAGACCTGCGGATATCATGATCAATAATGCAGGATTCTTTAGATACCTTGAGAACAAGAAATTTTAGTGCCTAGACTGAGCACCTTGGTTTGCTGGCACTGTCTTACTTTGGAGAAACACAGTCCTTTTCATAGACAGGTTTACAAGAAACAGGATTATGTCTAAATTTCACCAGACGCTCTCCACAGCTTCCCGCCACAGGCAGCTTCAAAGCTTCACCAGTCTCATGGTTTCAGGGTGCCAAACTGCATGGGGCAGACCCAGTGTACTCTGCAGCAACTGAGAGCCACGAGAGCATGCTGACATGGGCAGCAGCCATGCCACCTAAAGGCAAGTTTTAAGCAAACAGAATGCAGTGTGAATCGCACGCTCGGGGATGCAGTATCTCTGTTAACTACTTTTATATAAAATGCGCTTTACTTTGGCTTCTTCCTGTATTCCTCCCACACATGCTGTAACTATCAATGACTTTACAAGAAGTCTCTGAAGCAGAGGAGCTGTCAGGATGCTGTAGCAGCAGAGCATGAGACAAGAGGGCTCTTCACACTTCTGCAATATGTTAGAGGCTGTTAAGATTTTGGGTATTCACATATTTGCTGGATATTATTAAGGAGTGATTAAGGAGGTAACTTCACCTATAGTTACATTTTGGGGTTTAGGTCACCCCTGTCTGGACTAACAAGTCTTCTTGCCCTTCTGCAGCAACCATTGCAAACAATTTTTGCAACTCTTGCAGAAAACCTGCTGCAAACTTGGAGCCTCTCACCACATCCTCAGACATCCAGCTCTGTCTCTGAGGTGTGCTATTCCTTCCTCTGTCTATCCTGTGATACGCAGGCAAGTGAGTTGGCAGTGGAGCTTTCCTACAAAGTATGAGGCACTGGTCATTTTGCTTGAAGCAGGGTGCCAAATGCCCTCACATAAAGGAGCACAAGCTCCTGTTTCTAGCTAGTTCTGACTGTGAACTCTCCCTGGACAGAAGACAATCATACCCCATTCTTAGGAGTGAATACTGATAACCTTTGTGCAAAGCAAACACCCTGAGGATACGAATCCAAGAGGCTGAAGTGCAAGAAAGAAGCTCTATAAAAGGACAGCAGCACAGGGCAAAAGGCTCTTACAATCACCAACATACAGAGTTGCATGTTGGACTGCTTCAGCTTCCTACTTCAGTGCCTCAGGCTCAGTAACCCAGCTGCTTAGGAAAGACCAGAGCTCCTTCCTTCCCCCCCTAGACAAGTATCTTCACTGCAAGTTTATCCTTAGCTTTTCTGTGGCTGTTGCTCCAACTCACACACATTTTAAACCTAGTATGTGAGTCTAGTCCTTGCTAGAGGGGCAGGTCAAAGCCCACGTGTTGATTCCACTCCTGCAAATAACCCTACATGTTCAGCAGTGTAGGCAAGGGATTCTCCTGATCCTGCCCATAACTCTACCGACATGACAACTTCCCACCTTACCTATACAATCCCAACACATCCATTATCCCCTACAAGCCTGTCTTCCCCAGACTTGCCCCTAAAGACCACATTTTGCAATGTTGTTCCCCACATTAACACTTCACTTCCAGAGCAGCAGGCAAAGGAAGCTGATGGGAAATCCTTCTCTTTCTCTGCCACCACCTTACTGTGTGAAGGGGCCAGGGACTTGCTGGACACTCAGCCTATGGCCTGGAGGGTCTTGAGTTCAGAGATTTGCACTCAGATCTGCCACTGTATGATTGCCTTATGCAAAGTTTCCATCAGGATTCCAGGCCAGGAAAAATTCAAAGCCCTCAAGCTATGTATCAAAAAGATGAAAGACCATATCCTTCAGCGTCAGCATTTACAAAAACTCATAGCATCCTCAGCAGCAACTTCCAGCTGGGAGACTGACTGATGACCAGCAATGAGGACAAAGGCACCTGAGAAATCACCCAGAGCAAAAGCCACAGCATGCAGCTATCTCTCAACAGCTGCTGATCCAAGAAAACCATCATTTGGGGAATGCAAGCTTTACTTAAGTAAACTACCCTGTACAATGGGAAATCTCCACAGCAGGGGGCCCAGCAGGTACTGATTTACACAAGTTTTCGCTGAAGTTTTTTGCAGTGAAATCCTGGTCTGCCATTCAGATCAACTGTCTATGAGGCTCCCCAGGAGTATGTACCTTGCAGTGTGTGTACAGTGTGCACTCTGTGTAGACAGGATCTGTAAATGTAACCTCTTTTGCTGTTCATACCTCTCCCAGGACAACACACAGCTTCCTTGCTGCCCATGCTGCTGACAGACACTGGCAAAACCAGCTGGCTAGCGGTCCTCCAAGTCCCAAGGGCCTGGCAGAGCAGCTCTATACCCTACAGCACAGAGACAGCAGTGCTATAAGATGTGCCACACTGAAGTACAGGTTATGAGGCCACAAAAGGGACACATCCCTTTGCAAAGAAGGAGCAGCAAGCTGCAAGGTATGTGCAGGGCAAGAATGGTGCTTCCGAAGCTTAGCCTCCAGTGGAGCACCAGTCCTCACAGCACACAGCCACTGGGTTTGGAGTTGTACAGGTGTTTTCCTCTGGCGATAGCTCTCAAGACTGTCCATTCATCTGATTTGTGAGTTACGTAATCAGCAGTGGAAAATAGGGTTTGTTTGTTTGCTTTTTGCTTTAATAGAAGTCATGTAATCACTTTAGGTTTAAGCTCCTGTCCAAATCGGACTATTTTTACATTTCAGGCTTGATCTCTCTGGAAAGAGGATGAGTCCTTTTGCCTGGCTTACAAAGAATGAGTTGTGATAACACAGTGGCTGCTGGAGGACTACATGGAGAGCAGTGCGTCCCTTCTCATCCTGAGCCCTGAGGTGCACTCACGGATTGCTCACCCCATAGCTCCCATGTAGAGATCCCTGGGAGATGGTGTTGGACCCTGAATTGCATGACCTGGACAAACCTTGAATAAATTAATAATTCTTGCTCTAACTTTCTTGCACCTACACATCCCACTGTCCCTGCTCCCCAGAAGCAATTAATTCTCTACTTCATCCCAGGTTGTGAGCTCACCACATTGTTCAGCATTTCTATCTGAAATACAGCAGCCCTTGCTTTCATGATACTTCCCTTGACATTAGCTGTCACTGTGCATGCTACCTACCAGCTAAACATTGAGGTGAAGTTTCAACCAAAGGAACTGACAAAAGATTTGCACACTCTTAACTCCCATTACACAAGAGCTACTCTCCACATAGACCAAGTCTTAATCATGTGGAATAAAGCAGACTTCCCCAGTAGGCTATGCCTGTTCCTCACTACCACCCCATTTCTCCCCATTTGCAGCAGACACTGCCTTCCGTTGAAGACAGTCCACACCTCAGAGGTGTTTAGACCTTGGCCCAAGACACCATAGAAACAAGCTCTGTGTATAGCCCATCCTCAAAATGCAGAATGTTTACAAACTGATTTATTGCCCCAGGCCCCATCAGTAGTTGTTTTTGCTCCTTGTCAAACGATTTGGATTTCACTCAGCACTTCTTCTCAGGCAGAAACGCCCATCATGTTGGCAGCAGGATTAAAATGGCATGTGAGCCAGCCAGGGTGAAAATGTCCCCATTAATTTTTCATCTTTCCTCAGGCAACTCTGCCTATAGATCTACACAGGTATTAAGAAAACTTGTCAATGGAAACCGTCAGCTCATCTTCCTGCTGCATCCCTGGTGCACAGCCGGCAGAGCTGCCGGCACAGAAGGAGAAGGTAGTGACCCTTTCGGAGTAGCTGTGCCCCTGCCATACCACGGGGTCTGGGGCACCTGCTGAGGGTGAGAGCAGGTCCCTGTGGACTGAATGCATGACTTCGATCCACCTCCCTTCGCAGCACCCCTGGGAACAGCTAAGCCAATGCTGGTGGCCAGAGAGTACTTTTCATAGGGAGTCTAAGGCCAGGCAGTGCTTTGTGTTAGCTTCCACTGGGCAGCCATCACTTTGAATCAAAAGTGCTTCCACAGCCTAGAGCATCCCTCCACTGCACACCCTCAGCCTTCTTCAGCAGGGTCCACAGAGGTCAGACCATACTAGGCAATAGTGCGTCTGTGAAGGGGCATCTCACTGAGATACACAAAGATGCTGTGACTGAAACCAACCACTGCTCTGCCTCAAAGCTCTTAACAATAGCAACAAGGGTTACACCACCTTCGAGTTCACAGAGCTGCTTTGCTCCAACCCATACTCAATCCCCTCTTTTCTGACATCAAGTCTCCCTTCAGTCCTTCACAAACAGAGATGCACCAAAAGACATGTCAAAAATTATCATCCCTGTAAACACAAGAAACCTATAACCACCCTTCCTTAGTAGCCTTGACAGAACCAGGCTCCCACTGGCCCTGCTCATTGAGCCTGAACAGTCAAAAACCTTTAGCAAAGCAAGGACACCTCTATGGCGAAAAAAAAACAAATGGTGCCCGAGGAGAGTTGTCAGCAGGTTGTTCTCTATGCCAAGCCCAGGCTGGGAGAGCAACCTCTCCGACAGAAAAGCCATGCTTTTGGAGACCTGGGCTTTCAGGCCAGTTATAAAGCTGAGGACCCAACCAGTTCTAGCTATTAGAGATCTTGTGCTCCTATTTTTTAATAATATTAAAAGTGATAAGCCAGTGTCAAAGCTAAATTCTAGCTCAGGTGATTACATGCTCCCTAGCTTAATCCCCCTATTACCCCTCCACAGGATGAAGTAATAGTAAGCCAATACTTGATCAATAATCTACATTCATTTTACAGAGGAGGCACAGCAAAAGCAGCAAGCCAGGCTCAGGGAAGACTATGCTCAGAGGTATTGGAAGCCAAACAGACTTTGACAAATGCAGATAAGCAAAAAAAGTATTTAAGCCGTCTACCAGTCTGGATGCTCTCTTTAAAGGCTGATGAGAAATTCAGAGTTTTGTGTTCATTTGATTGCATGTCTGATCATATGTCCTATTGCTATAGATCCAGCCTTAAAATATTGCTAAGGATGCAGCCTTACAATACATACTTGATGTGAGGACCATTAGCAATGAGAACTACATAAGTACTAGCCTTGACCAGATGGCAGAAAGATTTTTTTTGCATTTTCTCATCGTACAGTTACCAATGGCTCTGCACCATCATCATAATAGCTTTGTCCTCCAGCTGCATAGTCATAATTGCATTTTATTTTTGTATTTCTTTGCAATTTAATGCTAAGCATAGCTCTCAAAATGGCTGCTTTTGTTCCACATAGGACTCTTCCTTCTCTCTGCTGGCTGGCTTTAACTTCTGTTGTGACAATATGTTTATCTTCTCTAATATTTGTTTATCTTCCATTATTCCATCTATTTTCTTTGACATACATTTTTAATTAGATGCACTCTTCTGTTTTCAGTGCCTGCTAACACATTCATTTAGAAAGTGCAGTGCTCACTGCTGCTGCAAATCTCAGTTGTAAGCCTAAAAGGTCAAGTCTATTTCTTGCAATAACCTTTGCTTGGCCAAGTTATCAGTCATACATCACAGATTAGATGGCACCTAAGGAGACAACTTTTATTCACAATGTATTGAAAGCTTTTTCCTTTGGCAACGAGGATTTGTAAACATGAGGGGTAATTATCACACCAATACAGTAATAAATGATTTTACTTTATAGATAATATACCTTTCAGAAGTGACACTCTTCCTTCTAGACTCATGAAACTTGAAATCTCTGGAGATCTTGCGCAACACATTGCCGATCTCACCTACTGCTGAGCCTCAGATCCTCCAAGCCTCCTAAGGGTAGCAAGTTTGCTCACCCTCTGTACATTTCTCTGAAATTTCTCAGAAAACTGGGAAGCACTGGAGCCACCTCACTCAACCCTCTACCACAGACACTAACCTATTCATTTTCCCCAAGGTGGTGCCTGGGGAGGAGGGCAGGAGACAAAACAGCAGTGCTGAGAGATGAGTGCTTGAGTGCTCCTCCTCTTCCTCCAGCCCTGTGAGTGGGACAGGGGACCACAGCACAGCTGGGGCACTCCAGAGACAGCTTCAGCTTTGCAAAACAAGGCAGGGACCAGATTTATGCAGACAACTGGAAAGGATCTGGGGATACTGACTGCAGCGAGCAATACTGACCAGAACTGCACTTTGCCCCCCTGCCACAGCATGGAGAGGTGACCTGTCTTCACCCAGGTCAGCGGCAGAGCTAGAACCAGGATTTGAGCTGAGAACAGGAATCAAAGCAGACTGAAATCATGCTTTGCTGATGTTCCAACTTTGCCCACACCTTGCCACTGTGAAGCTATCTGAAGAGTCAGTTCTGGGGTGCAGTTTAAAGTTCCAGTCCAAGGCAGCTGGTGAGAAGGCATGGATAGGCAGGCAGAGGGTTGCAGCATGGTCTCAAACCAGCTTACATGAAACAGACCCACGCCTTGTGCAGCCTTGACCCTCAGCTTCATGCATTTGTTACCTCCTCAGGTGTACGACAGTGGGACATCTATCTCAAGCCAAGTAACTGAACTACTTCCAACATAAGCCAGGCTCTCCTCAGCACTGCTTCAGTGCTGTAATTAATTCACAAGCCTTTCCCTTTCCCCTCCCTATGCCAGGTCAGCAAATTCACTGTTATGCCAGTTACTAAAACTGTATCTCGCTCTCTCTGGCAATTTATCAGTTTTATTGGCGTGAATATGTCTTCCCTAGACAGCTTACTGAAGTAAATGAATGGTAGAACAAACAACTGAAGTGCGTGCAGGACAGACAGAGTGAAAAGCTTGCATGATACATGGGGCAGGAGGCCGGGAATGTGCCAGGAGCCTCTGCGTGAGGTGGAGAAGGAAGCCCCTTGAGCAGGAGAGAGAAGCCATCTGAATCCAAAGAAGTGAAACTGCTCCTCTGGAATTAGGGGTGGGCAAGACTGGTGTTGCTTGTGCTTATAGCCACACAGTGGTGAGCCGTGCAACCCCGGGCTGGTTTCAGCTCTGCAATGCCTGTCACAGCACTTACTTTTGCAGCAAGATATTTCTGGTTTCTGGGATGCTGCAGGAAGCCTACTGTGAAAGACAGCAAAATAAGATGCATCCGGGCTGCCTGTGAGATATCACGTACAAGTAGCACTCTTCTGTGATGGAAAACAAGTTGCTAAAATAAAGATATCAGCTCTCCAGCTGGGTAACTAGGGGTCCTCACTGTGAAGGCACATGTATACCAGTCTTCTCTGCTGTCAAAACGCTCCTCAGATTTCATCATCATCTCAAAGCTGATTATATTTACCCTCCAGGTATTGTCTCCATTGTATTTTAATAATCTGCCCACCTGTTACTATTTTCTGTCTCAAATCTGGAGCTCTTTAACAGTGCTGTAATTTAAATCCAGCTGAAGGCTTCTTGGGTTTGGATGACAATGTTTTCTCCATTAGTATCTGCCAGACACAAAGCTGAAGCTCATCAAATGATAAATGATCATAACCACCTTCTGCTCCATAAGATTAATTTAAATCATGATGCAGAGGGAAAAAAAAACCACTGTTTGGCTGTCATAGCACCACTCAGGGCAAACGTCAGTCCCCAGTCATGATATGACCCACCAGCCAGGGATGCCCACTGGCCTCAAAGGTTCCCTAATGACAGTTGTGGCACTATACGTGTCCAGTGTGCTTTTTTCTCCCCACTCAGGGGAAAGTGAAAATCAATACCAGATGCTGTTTTTCAGTCAGTATGGTAAAAAGGACTAGAGGGTTGGTCTACCACATCTCCATGGCATCCAGGCTGTATGAAAGGAAGGCAACACCCTACTTTCTTCTAGAAAAGTCAGTTTGTTTCCGGTGAAAGTACAACACACAAACTCCTCTAATATCAAATGTAAATTTACATGGGAGAAGCAGGTAGGGAAAACTTCTCCGTGGACTTTTTCATTGACCAGCTGAAACCCCAGAGTACCTGGGCCCCTTTTGCAAAATTAAGAAAACTCTAAATCAAGCTGATTCCAAAAAGCCGAGGCTCTGCTGTCCTGAAAACTTGCAATGAAGATAACTCTTCTGTGCAGGCCTCGTATTTTACTTGGCCAGTATCTCCTTCAACTGTGCAACATGACATTTTACATACTCAGCAATAGCATCTTCTCATTGAAAGAAAAGCAGAGGAAAAAAAAAAGTATCATTGCATTAAAGTAATTCTGATCTGGCCTGGGGGTATATTATGACGAGGCTTCACTCTCTGGTATGCTTCCAGACGTTTCCATTTCCCCGCTGTCACTTCCTTTTGCATAAGTGTGCCTGCATTTTTTGCCCAGCTGTCAAGCACTCTGGAGATGCCAGGACACTGACAGCCACTTGCACAAGTGCACTATCCTGCAACACAACTCTCCTTCCTGGCCCCAAATCCCTGCCAGCACTGCCACCTCCCTCCGGCACGACACCAGCCACCAACCTGCTCTCTGCATCTGAAGCTGCCTGCAAGAAGGACCCAGTCAAGGAGTTGCCTCATCTCCTGGCAGCAGGTGAAAAGCAGAGCAGGACTGTCTCTGTGCACACGTCTGTTCCCTGGTGCAGAGTCAGTCCAGGGTTGCTCTCTGCTGGCACACATGTGCTCTCCACTGTGTTACCACCTTGACCAGACTCACCAAAGAAGGCAGCAAATGGCTCCCTGAGCTGACAAGGGATTGGACAGAGAGGAAAGACTACTCTTATTCTGTACCATCTGTCAGCCGACAAGCTGTTGTCTCACATTGTTCCACAAGATCTTGTGGGTGTGGGATGCCTCCAAGAAACAGTCTCAACCTTTGCCTGGACAAAAAGTTTAGTCTTTTGCAGGGTTCTAGGATTCTTTGATCTTTAAGCAATCATCTGCCTTCTCTCTTAGACACAAGATGACCATGACACGATAACAAGCAAGCAGCTTTTCACGAGACCTTATCTGACTAGTAACAAGACCCAGCTAAACTTTGTCCAGACCAGTTGATTGAGAGCATTGCTGAAGCCAGGACCAGCAGCTCAATTGCATGTCTTGAAGGAAGCGAAGACCAGGCTGCATCAGAAGTGAGCCATAAAATGGAGAGAAGGAGCCTCCCAGCCCAACAGGCTGCTGCAAGTCAGCAAACGTTGTAGCACATAGCCAATACGCATTGGCTGTGAAATAGCTGATACAACTCTGCTTGGGAGAAAGGTGTCTCCGGTTTATCAAGACACCAGATCTCAAAATTTGGATGTCTGCGTCAACATAAAGCCAACACAATCAGAGTTTGTAGACCCTGATTTCCTGCATATTGGCACTGACTGCAGCTATTCAGAATTGCCTGCCTGAAGCAAGGAGGCAATGGATCAATCCTGTAGTTGCCATCAGTTGTATTTCATGGTTTTATGGTCACTGTCTGCCAGTGGCAGGATTTTCCTCTAAGAGGGAAGCTTCTACCTCCCTAGCTGGTGCTGTCACCTCCCTGGAAAGACAAGGGTGCACCCCTTTGTTGGTGGTTCCTGAGGTGACAGCTGCTGTCAGACCCTAACAGAGAAGGTGGACTTAACAGTTAAAAGAAACTTGCTATTATTCTGTCAGGTAAAATGTCTGTATGAATGCTGAAACAGCTTGACTGCTCTCCTATCAGTCTTGTTAGGAGCTCATTTTATTATGCTTTGTTATTGATGGGCTGAGTTCATTTTTGGGCCTCTTAATTAAAATCCACTCTGCTTTGGAAATAAAACTTGCAACAATGTCTGCAAACAGTCACAGAATAGAGGATTATACTGGGTAAGCCAAAAACGAATTTTTAGAGGCAAACCTTCAGCTGTAAAAGTCTCTAATTTATGGCCAGGCAGGTTCCTGCAGGGGCATTCAAGCCGAGTCACTCTGTGTTAAGATGATAAAGATGGGGAGCAGCCGCCCCAGGTAAGAACTGCGGCAGAGCATGGGCACTATGTCACAGTGTTTGCCATGCTTAGTACCTGGTGTCACAGCCCTTGGGCAGCTGGTGTGCAAAACAGAACTCATTTAGGGGGATGTCTTGCAGGTTTGGAGAGAAAGGCAGAACGAAGCAGGAGAACAGATGACGTACAAGGTGAAGAATTTTTGTGCATTGCAGATAGGCGTGCATGGGCAGCTTGATAAAGACATTGTTTTGGCGATTTTTGAGATGAGATGATTGCAATTGAAGTTTCCTGACAGCAAAAACTCTGCAAACTCTATGGAAAACATGCAGGCAGGTGCATAGGTGGGGTGGATGTGTAAACATGGATCAACTACATATGAGAAGCAATCCCTAGCCAGTGCACAGGCAGGTTTAATACTGAGCGGGGTGGTGGGGTATAATTAACTAATAAGAAGCCTGCAGCACAGCCATCACTAGAATCACTCAAGTTGATGTTTCACCTGTCTATCACAAGACGAAACCTGCCTTTTTTGCCTGGACACAACCACAGGACAACAAAGGACTAACACATTAGATGGCTGTCACTGTGCTTCAGCTACAGATCATCTGAATGCCTCCAAGAACACAGACTGGGTATGCAACCCCCCCTAAGGAAATTCAGATCTTTCCTGACCAAGATAAGGGAGAGCCTCCCTGCGCTGTGACTGGGGCTCTGCCATCCAAAAGAACAGGTCTGCAATTTTTAAACCTATGGAAAAGCAGAGTGCAAGCCCAACAGCATGATGGGCACACTGATTTGGCAGTGCACACCAAGGAGTACATACAAAATCAACACAGGCATAGTCTGAAGCTTTTCTATCTCCAAGCAACACAGCACCATGAGGGCTCCCCCCATTTCACTGAGGACAGCTGCTCTCAGAAGAGTCTGGGGGTGTTCTGGTGCTGCTAATGTCCGCTAAATCCTTCCCAGACCTTACCAAAGAGACATGAGTACTGACACCCCACTACAGTTTGACAGCAGACAGATTTAACAGTGACAATGTGGGGTAAAGTGTTACTGGAAAACGTAACATTTGCAACATGTCTCCACTGAAAATCACAAGTAGTGCTAGTGCTGTTTGTTTCCTTATATATATATCTATATGTAAAAAAAAAAAAAAATGCAGAGAAGGGGACAAAACATACGTTGTCTCAGGCAGTCAAGCCCTGGCTGCACATAATAATTTACTCGTAGGGGGTCTCATCCAGCATTTTTCTGTCTGTATATATGCATCCCAAAAAAATATGTTCTTACCATTATCATTCATAAGCCAGACCAAAAAATGTCTACGCAGTGTTTTCTTGATATTCTACCTACATTTCTTTCCCTGAGCTATATCACATCACTCCTACTTACATACCTCCTGCTACCCTTCCCAGCAGCTCCTCTACCTCAAGTTCACACCCTCCAAATTACAGGAAGACTGTTAGGTTTCCCCTCTTAATTACCAATTACCCATGATAAACACACTTAGTTGCTTTAATCTTTCCTCATACCTCGGCTCCTCTCCAGCACCCTAATCATTATTGTTATTCTTTGAACTCCTTCTAACTTGCCTGCTCTGTGACAATGAGTTGTCTGGAGCTGAGCACTGAGGTGTGGGTGGGATCTGACCAAAGCTGCATGCTAATTTCATCATTAGGAAGATTAGGTGACTCTGGCAGGATGCGGGTGTTTGTTCATTGCTCCTGGCGCGGCTGTCCTCCAGCCGGCTGCAGTTTCCTACTCTCGCTATCATTTGTTGGTTTTATTTAACCAAGGGATTAAAAGCTTTCAGGACGGTAATTACAATGATCGTTTGAGTGGCATGTCCTCTGGCACGGGAAGTGCCCGCAGGGATGGGTCAGACAGTGCTCCCACGCTCACGAACTCTGCAAGGGATGTCCACCCACAGCCAGATGAATATAAGTGCAAAGGCACATGGCCTGAATGCCGTGACCACAGACGTAAGAGTTTCAGGGGGTGTATGGAGAAACTTTGTGCCCTCTGAAACTTAGGGGACTGCCTTGCCACCACTGGCCCTGCCAAGGAAGACTGCCTGTGCACAGGTCCGATCTAAGCACCATGCCCAAACACAGCCTGAATCTAGGGCAGCAAAGGCACCGAGGGATGTTCTGAAGTGGCAGCTACAGTCTTTTACTGTCAAAGAAAAGGCAGCATAAAAGCCACCCACACGTGGCTGCAGAGCCACATTAGCTCTAGCATACTAAGTCAGAATGAAAAGCAAATCTGGTGCTACATGACCACAGTCATGAGCAATAGCCTGTCACTGAACCACTGGTACCCAGAGCACAGGCTCTGTCTGCAGGTAGACTACCATAGTCATCTGGACAGAAACACAGGGATGTCATATTTTCAATTTGTTGACTTTCTGAATACATTCCAGTAACAAATTTCCATAAAACGGAGCTAATGAGTCTTGCCTGGTTTGAGACGCAGACCTGAAAAGCCCTCCACATCAGGAACAGGCAGTATTAATAATGTATCAGACTTCTCTGCAATACTGTTATCATAGCTGAGAACATACGTGGCCCTGTATAAGCTTCATCATCTCTCATCTCTGTGCCTTAGGGGCTTGAAGGTAGTTTCAAACTTTGAAAGTCTTCCCTTTCACTTGGTCCGATTTCTGTTGTTCCTCGAGAGCCGTCTGAATTTTGCAACATCACCTGAGCAGTAGATAAGTAAAAATTGCCTCAGCCGTAGAGGAGAAATCTAGGTTAATTACGTTGATAACTTAACCCCCAGGCTAATCTCTAGTCCATTAAGGTAAGCAGATGGTCAGCTCACTGCAGGGAAGAGGAAGGGAGGATGGAGTAGCATCTCTCATTCACAACATGCAGGACCAGACATGTCCCCGAGAGGACGGGCATTCCCAACCTGCTCCCTTCCCCCACAGACAGGTTTTGTTTGCACCATGGCTGGCAAGGCAACACAGAAGGGGGAGCATGAAGCCACCAGGAGATAAAAAAAAGCCCACACAAGGTGAGAGCTTTTGCGATTCAAGTAATCAACGTACTGGCATAGATTGAAAGCAAGGAGGGATAGGGAATGGCAAGCAGATGGGTCTTGTAGGCTGGCATACCTGCAATAGGGTGGTTAAAGAAGACAGCCATAGTAATACAGGTCAGACACAACGCCACTGCAAGAATGGAGGAGATGCATTTGCAAAATAGTCTCCTGAGCAAAGCAGACACTCCTTCCAGGAAAGCTGCTGTGTGGGCTATGTCCCTCCCAAGGTGACAGGGAAGGAGGCCCTTGTGGTCAGTGCTCTGAATAGGTGTCCTAACTCCTTGATCCATTCCTGAATTACTGAAAGAATGGGGGACAGAAGCAGTAAAGCATTTAGTCTGGGTTTTTTCATCTCTAAAGAATTCCTCCTACACCTTGCAGGGGGATTTTGTAAAGCTTAAATGCCTGGTAAAGTGCTTTTTATCCCTTGGATGAAAAGGGCCAGTGACACCTCACATCTCTGTTAGCAGTCACCCCATTTCTTCAGTAGAGAGACAGGGAGGCCAGTAGCTGCTCTGCATGCCTAAAAGCTCCCTGGTTTCCACTGAAATTGCAGAAGAGTCTTTATCTGTTTTCCTCCACAGAAACAGCAAATCCCAGGAGCAGATAGATTTGTATGCAAACAACCACAGTGTATAGAAGGGGCTCTCCAAACCAGAAATTTTGGGAATCATTCCTCAGGGCAAAACCACTGCATGCCAACTTAATTGTCCAACCACTGAAGCAAGTGACTTCCCAAACACTGGCACTCTGAAGGCCATCTGCCAGAACACCAAAGGTGTCTGCAGTATGGGAATATTCAACCCTATAGAGAAACAGAAATGGGAGCTTCAGACTAATTGTTATTTTTAAAGGTACAGTTCAAGGCTAATGGTGATGTTGTAACGTTGCATTGTGATATTTGGAATCCTTATGTGAACCACAACATGACTGTCTACTTGCTGTACATTAAACAATTACATCTGAAGGAGATGGGACCAGCTGGTGCACATTAGAGCCGTTTTACTTATTTAGGGGACACGCTAAGCAGCCTTCTCTTAAAACATGCAGTTGGAGGAGGGCTGCACTTCAGGAGAAGCAGGGTTTATAAGAAGAAAATGGCATCTGCAAAGCCACGGATACATTTACCTGGTGTTTTGCAGGCAGAAGCAAGCCTGGATAAAGCTGCATAGCTGTGGTTAGTGTGCTGAGATGCAAGGTGCATTAGCTCATACCAGGGGCTGCACTGAAGCAATCTCGTGGCTTTCAGACCAGCGCTGGCTTGTATCCACCGGCTCGGATAGAAGGTCAAGTGACTTCTGACTGCAATATATCGCGGAGGCATTGCCCACACCATCTCCCTGCGAGGCTATAAATCCCCTGCTCCTCATCTCTCCTTTTCCCCCTCTCAGTTACTTTTCTGTAGTGCAGGTTCTTTTGGGAGGCAGGGACAGATGACACTGAGTGGCAACTCATCACCACTAACATGCACACACACAGAGGGTTGGTTCACAAAGGAAACTGCTGCTTCCCTGAGGGAACTGCACACAGCTTCACCTCCCAGGAGCACCCTCCAGGCAGTCATCCCTTCTCCACTGCACCTCATGGAGCAGCAATGAAAGTGCAGCTTCTGTCAGAAAAATAGCTGTTACCGAAGGACCTCTTTCTCACTGCTGAGACCTGCTGCCTCTGTGTGCACCCACATGCCCAGCGTTGCTCACCCAGATACATTTTAATGGTTCCTTATTCCTTCTGGTACTGCATAACCATCTGAGCTCTTCCTCTTCTTGTTCAAATTTCCATGTTAATAAAACACGTCCTAAAACAACCTGCCTACAGCCAGCAGCACCAGGCAGCCCTTACACAATACTGCTGGATTAGGAACCAGGCATCTCCCCAGATCCTCCAAGTGAGATGGCTCACTGCCTCCTTCCCCACCATCCCAGCCAGCACACCGACTGCTTCAGACTGAGGAACCCCAGGCACGTGCTGTGCCCCTTGGCATGGCAGCACTTCTGCGGGCAGGCAAGTGTCATAACCTCAGTGTCAACTGACAGATGCTTAAGCCACAGGTCCCTAATTCCTCTTCCAGATACAACTGGGAAATATCAAGGTAAAGCTCGCAGCACTCACCCTGCTAAAACTGGCATTACCAACACTGAGATAACAGCAGGAAAGATGCCTTCTTGTGTCTTACAGCCCTGCATGTGTTGGTGGCACAAAGGCACCGAGACTGCTCCAGTGGCTGGGTGACACCGGGAATGTCATGCACCAATCACTACTCACTGAGCTTCACCACCTCATTTTGTGCCCCCTGTGGAAATTATGCCATCAGTGCCGGAAGAAGGGGTGAAACGTTTTAAGTAGCAAGGAAACATTTGACGACTGCAGGCATGCAACAGTGATAACGTGGATGTGAGAAACAGTGCATGGGAAGGAAGTATTTTGTCACCCTCCTCAAAACATTTGGTCTTGCAAAAATGCACAGGCAAGATCAATTTCTCCTTTGTCTCCAGGGAGTCAGACTGAGAATGAGCAAGTCAGGACCCAGGATTTCTCCCACATACACACTGGCATTGAGCATGTTGTTTAGCAAAGACAAGACTAGAGGAGGAACAAGCAGTTGTGCTCCTCTCCCAATACTGGTCCTGCTAAATTGTGAGTGCCATCCCCTGTACACCTCAACACGGCATGGGAAGAAGATGAAAAGATGCAAAGCACAAATCCAGCTCTACCACTCCAGAATGCCCCAAGTTGGGCAGGTGGCAACCCTGTAGAGCCCTGAGATGGAGGGGAAAGACATCAAGTTTCAGTGAGGCTTTCCTCTCCTAAGTCACTCGAAGGAGGAAACCTGCTTAAGATTTGGCCCAGCACTGCATAGTGATAATTTCTAATCCAGCAGCTGAAGGATTACAGAAAGTTCCAGGAGACAGATGGTGTTGCAAAGACGGAGAAGTCTTATTGCTTGGCTGCAGCCTGTACTTCCCAAGGTTACATCCAGGATTTCAGAAAGCTCCACCCCCCACGTAAGCCACCACTCGCTCAGGGCCAGTCAGCCACACCATACCAGTGAGATGCTGGCTCAGTGTGGGAGCAGCAGAGGCTGCTGGCAGGAAGGTTTGCAGATGGGCGGCAAGGAAGAGGGATCCTTCCTCTGCACAGCCTCACAGGGCTTTTTTGGTTTGGGACCAGATCAGGAATAAAGACAGTCTACATCCCTCCAGCACTTTGCAGAGACACGAGCACAACCCCCATTAATTTGAACACTACCTCCCCTCACTACAAGCAACTATATCCCTTCCCAGTTTTCCTGCTGGAAAAGGAGACACTCAAATTTTGCAGCAAGTCAGAGTCAGAACCTGGGACAAACTTCACCCCTCTTGCTCCGCCCCTGCCCTGATCCCAACCGGGGCACAACAGTGGCATAAGAAGGCTCATGTGCCAGCCAACACCAGCCTCATTCCTAGAGGAGCTGCAAGAGAAGGATGCTTCAGTGTTTGTATTTTTGTTTTCATGGGTTTGCAATCAACCTGAGACTTGGGTGAAAATCCATGTGTGGATGGGTTTTTTTACATCTGCTCTTTCAGTTCTTTTTAAAACACATTAGAGATATTAGCTTGCTATTTTTTTCCAAAGACGTCTCCAGTAAGCAAATTAAATAGTCACATCTCAAGAAACAGAACAGAAGCTTGAGCCAGAAAACTGAAAGAACCATTGAAAATTCACCCTCTGCTTTATGTTAACACTTAATTAAACCTGTTGCCTGACAAATGGTGTGAGAGAAAACTGTTTTCCTGAAAGCCAATGTAATTTTCAGGGAAGGATGAAGAAACTTCATGATACACCTTTCCAATCCTTCAGAAACCCTCCAGGAAAACCTGGGAGACAGCTTCCTGATATTTCATATGTGAATATCAAGCTGAGGAAAAAAACATACTCCAGGAGATTTCAGACAGCCATGGATAATGGCACAGGCATTGGCAGCACTGCAGTAACCTCTACAAACCAGCAATGGATCAATGAAATGTGCAGAAGTCTGACAAAAGAAACTTCTCTGCTTCTAATGGCAGCATATTTTTCTTCTTATGGGACACCTTTTAAACAAGGCAACGTGAATAAATCATAGTCATAGCACCCTGGTTCTGCTCTTGGCTTTCTCCAGGCTGATAAAACCTCTCTCTTTCCTACCCCCTAGTCTTGCCTGCTGCCAAACCAGGATCTTGGGGATGCTTTTGAGGCCTACAGAGGAAAATTTATTTTGATAGGTCCAGCAGGAACAAGTAGAACCCCCTAATTTTGCACAAGACACAAGTCCCCCTTCCTGCCCACTCCATGATGTTGCCAGTCACATCCAGGACAAGGCTGACACAGGCTTCTTACACAGCTCCAACAGTTGCAAACCAAACGTGCCTCCATCCCCTTGATTTAATAAATAAAACACTAGAAAGCCCACACAGTGCTTCCTGCCCCCATTCAAAAAAAAAAAACAACAAAGAAAAACAACCCAAAACTTTAAGCTCAGTGGACGAAAGTCCGCGTGGTGAATCTGAGCGTGGTCTGAGAGCAGACGGCGCTTTATACCTCCGTCTTCTGCTTCAGTGGAATGTGCTGAGGGCGTTATTTACAGCAGAGCCATTGTTGAACACCAGTTACTCTTTCTTTGGGAGCTGTGGAGGCTGCAGGAATAATGAGATAATTATCCCCATTATTCCCAGAAATGGTGGGAATGAGACCGCCTTTGTCCCCTGCTCCAGACTGCACCAGCTCAGACGGTTTTGTTCCACCAGCAGAGCCACCTTCGAGGAGGCTCCCGGCACGTTTTTGCTGAAGCAGCACCCTGTTGCTCATGCGGGGGCACAAAGACCACAACAGACCCTGGACACCCACACACAGCAGAAATCCTCTGCCTGGGAAATTTCAGCCTACAGAGAGCCCAGCATGTCCCTGCTCCCCTCAAAACGCACGCTGTGCCCTACTTGGGTGAGGATCGTCGGGAAATGCAGACAGCAGATGGGAGGGAATTAAATTCAGATTGAGGAGAGACTCAGGCCCCCCAGAATTGAGACTTATTCCTGGCAACACACAGCTGAAAAGCACTTAGATATCAGCAGTCCTTGTTAATTCACCAGAAGGTATTATCCAAGCTTGTTACAAGATTGATGTTCACTGTGGTACAATCATTAATAGTTACCCTCAGCACTTGGCCTGGATAGGGATGCAAAATCTAGTAGCCAGAAGCTGTTTCTCTTCCTCGCTTGATCATTTTGCTGATCCTTTGGCCTGAGCATAAAGATCAGGTTAGAAGGCTTTCTTTTCCTTTTTTTTTCCCTTTTGGCTTCTTAGTCTTCTTAAACTAGATTTACATTCATGTGGGCCACTTGTCATCATTGCCAAAAGCATTAATCAGAGCCAATGAGAACCTGCATGGCCTGCTGTGACACAAAAATGCCATCATGGAGGAGCAGCTTGAACCAGGAGCTCAATAGAGAAGCCATTCTCCCCTGATGGCCCAACACATACAATGGCTCCAGACGCATTGAGGCAATCTAGAGATCACTGGAAAGCAAGAGGAAGGTAGTGCAGTCACCAACTCTGACAGCAAAAATGCAGCTGAAAGTCCTTAATGTAAAGCTACATGTTGCACTGCTCTGCCTGGGGGTGGACTAGATGGGCCCTTCCACCTTAATTCTTTTCACCATCCTGAATTTCAGGGAAGATACAGGACTGTAGGTGTCACAGACTACAAAGCTACCATTGTTAGGTAACACCTTGATGCAATATTCCTTTTATTTCAGGTAGCACTGCAAGCACGATGGCTCACTGCTCTCAAATGGCCGAAAAGCTCAGCAACAACAGCAGTAGCTACACCTCCCGCTCGGCAAACCTCTCAGCTGCTGGGTTATTTGCAAAGGGACACAGATCGCACTTGGGGTGATTCTTTCCCACCACCACATCTTGTGGTTTTCACCAACCCCCAGCTCCAAGGAGCCCCTGCGGGCCTGACGTCCGCCTGGGGACTAGTACAACAGAGTCAGTCATCCCGGGGTCACACACAACAGTGGCATTTACAGGGATGGTGCCCGTGACTTACTGAAGCTATTTCAGCTGGAAAACAGAAAGCCTTTTTTTGTGTCCCCTTGTTTTTAAATGAGCACCAGGCACACGGGAATGATGCTGCCTCTGCACACAGCTGTAGCATCCGCGCTCTGTACCACTGGCAGCAGGAAAACCACTTGCTGAGGGACCCACTGTGGCAGGCACTCAACTATGGAGGCACATGCCCCATTTACATGCTCAGCTGCCCAGAAAAGGGCAGCTGTGCTCGAGGGCTCCCGCCTGCTCACTGGGAAAAGCTACCAGGCACCAGGGTCCTGCACCTCCCATTTCTGGGACAGGGAGATGAGGAGGAACTCTTCAGGGCAATGAAAGGGAAGGAGAAGCCAAGTATTTTTCACAAATAGAGAACACAAGCAGAAAAAAATGGACAAAGCATGTAGATGATTCCACGAAAATGATTTTAAAAGAAAAGGCAGATCTACTAGCACTGATTTATTTCCTCTAGTACACCCAGGCTTCTCTGTTCCTCTCTTCCAAAATAACTGAGGAAGAAAATAAAATCAGTTCCTTATGATATCCATGTGGTAATTAGTTCATGAAGGAAAGGGGCATAAAGGTTATGGATGCCAGGGACAAAACTGGAGTTGAAACTCAGAGCATTGTTTCCATCCTATCTTTTATGCCCTCTCTGTCAGCATCCAATGACTAGGTAAAGTAATGCACCTGCTCCTTGCTGTAAAGCAGCAGCCCACACATCCCTTTCTGGGCCTGCCTTTTGTGTCTTTCAAACTAGGTGAAAGTCATCAGCCTTCCAGCTTGATGTTAGCAGGAAAATCCAGCCCCTGTGCCAGGAGAGTATTAGCTGGGACATCTTTTCCCCACAAAAGCCCTCACCTGCCCCAAACCATGACTGCGCTAGCCATGCAAAGCTGTGCTGCTGACCTTTTCCTGGCACAAACCTCTCCACATATTTCATGAGGGGATTGCTGTTTTCTTGTGGGTTACACATTTAAGAACATTATATCTGGAGCTCGGATAGAAAGGATCTATTTAACCAGATCTTTTATTCCCTCTCTCACCCACACGTACACACTTGCCACTCCCCCACGGCCAGCTGTCTGTGCACACACACACCACACATGCCTTTTGGCTGCCTCCCATCACACTGGGTTTAATTAAACACCCTGGAGCCCAGTTTCTAAACGCAGATTATTGATAGATTTTTTTTTTTTTTTAATACCCCGACTGCTGCAATTCTGACCTAAATGAACAACAAAATTCAAAGGGGAGAGAGGGAGGGAGGAGGAGCACAGCAGCCCTCAGATCTGAGCAACATGAGGACACAGGCTGCACTTGGATTAGGATGCAGAAAAACTTTGTGGCAGTTGCTGAGGAAGCCTGATCCCCACCACGGACTGCAAGTGTCCTGCCAGTCCTTACATGAATCACACTCCAGAGTGATTCCAGAAAGGAAGAACTGGAAACATATTGCAATTTCTGGCAGTCTGGCAATGGGCATTTTGATACAGAAAGGTCCCACAAAGAGTAACTTCACCCTCCTCCCAATGGTCTGTGCCGCTGACAGTAGAAGACCGAAAGCTGTAACTGCAGCGCCCAGGGACAGGAAGGCAGATGAAGCATGACACTAACACCCTGCAAGGCTCTGATGTGCCTTCACCATCGGGAAGAATTCATTGGGCAAAAGTGCCCAGTAATTTGAAAAAGTGAAGTGTACCCCGAAGTACAGAGAAGAGGAAAAAACCCAACCAGATCATAGCAGATCTGCCGTGTTGATCAGCGAGTGAAATGCCCTCCTGACCCTACAGATGACTAACAGACAGTCTGAAACATGAGACTAAAGCATGTGCAAGAAAGGCTAGGCTTATGAGTATTGTCCAGGTAAACTGAGAAAGCCTAGAAGGAAATCCCTCCAGGGATGCCAGCACTTAGGCTGGAAAGATCCTTTCAACTCCAGTTGGTGCAGGCTTTCCTGTCCAACTGAGGCTCCTGTTTCCAAGACACCTAGTGCAAATGACACAGTGAGATGAATTGGGTGTATTATTTACTCCAAAATCCTGCCCAGGTTTTATGCTGGCTGCTCATCTTCATGCTGGATCCAAATCCAATGCCCCTGCAGTTGCCAACACTGAAACAAGAAAAAGGTTTTACTTTGTGAGAAGGCAGGATAAAGAAACCACAATAAATCACGTGCCACTGCTGAATATCTCTGGGAGAGCTCACATCATCCCTGCAAAGACAGAGGAATGAGGATATTGGCATAGGG
This sequence comes from Pseudotriccus pelzelni, assembly GCA_035584735.1. Classification (NCBI taxonomy): domain Eukaryota; kingdom Metazoa; phylum Chordata; class Aves; order Passeriformes; family Tyrannidae; genus Pseudotriccus; species Pseudotriccus pelzelni. The sequence goes on from JAWMRA010000001.1 coordinate 23,809,474, forward strand.
GTGAAAGGGAGAAAATGCAGCCTAATTTTGCAGTGCTGGATGTTTGTGTAGCAGGAAAAGCACTTTACTCCCATGCTGCAGCTGCTGCTGCTGCACAGACCTGAAGAGCAGGTGAGGGAGAAGCCAACATGCAATGAATGCTGATAGTTTGATTGCTGCAAAGAAAGGAAGACTGCCCGGAATCTGCCCCACTCTGCCCATCCTGTGACTCCATAAGTGTGACTCCACATGCTCCCCCAGCTTGTAGCACACTTGACCCACCTCCTGGGTTTCTTGCCAGGCTTAACTCAGCATCTGCAACGGCCCGTGATGAAAGCACTGTCTAAAGCAGTGCAAAGCACTGCATCATACGCTGATTTCTAACACTTGCCAACTGTTTTGCTGCATCACAGGGCAGACAAAGGCTAACCACACGCAGCACTGGGAGTCAGCCTCAGCCCAGTCCAGCACCCATGGCAACTAAAGTCCCATGCATGAGTTTGATACTGGGTTTAATGACATACCACAAACTCCAGTTTATGCTTTTGCTAGGAAAATGCAAAATTCTCTCATAGCAGACTGCACCTCATCCTCAGACAGACTGCTTATTCCTTCCACTCCTCCAGAGAACATACCTCTGCCATTCCAACTTTTATGCACTGAAATAAGTGAGATGGCTTTGTTGAGCACAGGGTGCAAGCCAGAAGCAGCACTGACCCATGGTATGGTCCTGTGCCGGGGCCAGAGGGAGCATCTCATCTTACCCCTCAAGGGAGAGCAGAGGATCTCTCATTGCCATTGGGGCTGCCCAGGGGATTAGCCCACAGTTGTTCGTTTTTGATGAGAGAGAAGGCAGGCATGTGAGCCCAGCTCAGTGTGCACGATACCCTCTGTCAATCAAAGGGCTGAGAGTTGCAGCAATCAAGGCCAGAAAATGCCTCATGTGAGCTGAGCTATAACTGGTAACTACAAAACTCAGCTACATTCTTGCTGTGCAGTCTTGTACAAGCTCAGAGACATTAGGTGTACGCACCCATTCCCATCCCAAATAGTCAAGGAATCCCTGAGTAGCAGGACTGAAGCCTAGATTCAGTGCCCTGCTGGCTTGGGTTTTCTTATGCCGAATAATCTACCTAAATTCACATTGTAGACCTTCTTTTCCTCAGTAGGGCTTCCTTTCTTAATCTGGCTGTATGTTTTGATGACTTCTGGCAAATGCAGCATTTTGGAGACTCCCATCAAACAGGGCTAAAACTGGCCAACGAGGTACAAAGCTATAAGGGTGAAGTAGACAGTGCAACTTCACAATTCTTTCCTCACAGTAAAACTGGTCTAAAAAACAGAACCTGCAAGTACATTGTTTAGTTACCACACCAATAAAAACCCTAGAGCCTCAAATCATGCCTGGAAAGGAAAGTTTGGGCTAAACAGCCTTTTCCATTCTTGGCTTCATTTGAGCTATAGATTTTCCATGACTTTGAAATACTTTACACATTTGAAGTAAGCTGTGTAAGACAATATTGATGTTTTTTTCTTCACCTGAATTGATTCCTGAACCCTTCCTGCCCACCCCAGGATACACATGACTGTTAGGAGGTGGGAGTGCAGGAAAGAAAGAAAGTGCTGCAGTGGCAACCCAAAGTACTACTCCCCATCAAAACCCTAGGTACAAGCCAAGGTTTAGGCTGGTGCCTGGGCTGTAATCAGAAGGTCAGAGCTAGACACATCTGTGTCTGGCTCCAGAGGGGTAGAGAGCAAACTCACATCGTGGCATGAGGACACTGCTCTACAGGGCATCAGCGGGGAGAAAGGGGCAACCTGCTAGCAGGGAGCAGGAGCTTCAGCCCAACCCCTCACACTGCCCTTCTCCCCTCTGGAGGTCAGGTATTACAGCACAGGCACCACAAACCAGTTGCTGTGTAGACACAGGAGCTGAAGGTGAAGTCAAAGAGTAGGAACTATTTCAGGTTACGTGAACCCATCTCCACCAAATAGGATTACCAGACACAATCCAATTGGCCGAGGTGGGTCACAGTGCTGAAAATAGTTTTGTACTCCTGCCCTCTTAGCTGGTAAATAGCTTTCAGCCCCTAAAAGTGCTGAGTTGTGCTATTCATTGGTGGAAACAGCTCGCACAAAAGTGAGACGGCTTGAGGACGAGGAAGGGGAAACCTGGGCACTGGGTGAAATGCTGCTGCGGCATATTCAGGTCAAACGGACACCCTGGAAGGAGCCATAAAAAACCCCAACCAACCAAATAAAAACAAACAATCAAAAAAACCCACAAACCAACAGATGATTTTAAAGTTGCAAACCATTCAGTTCCATCTATGATTTTTATTTAAGCAAATCTCATGCACAAAGCCTGAATGGTTAATGTGGGACTAGAAACACAGGAAGCAGCATAGGAATAGAAGCCACTGGTACACAGAGCCTGGCTCTTCTAATACAATCCCCTTCACAGACAGATCGAGACTCACCTTAAAGCCTATCTGGGAGTTTTGACCCCGTTGCTCTGCTTTGGAAGCTGCTTCCCAAACTTCCTTGACTTAACAGTTTGAAATTGTGTTTTAATTCTTAGACTAGATTCCCACAACTGATTTACAGGAGCCTGCACTGATGCAAACATCTTTCCTCAACCTCAAAAAAGTCTTCCCACTTCACACTGTTTACCTGCCGACATACTTACAGAGCAATCTCATACTCCCCCTACCATTTTCCTCAGGCTAAACCGTCCAAGCTCTTCTAATCTCCCCTTGTAGGACAAGCTTTCTGTTGCCTCATCATCCTGACAGGCACTTGCTTCAGCGCAAGTGCAGCTTCTGCTTAGCAAGATGAGCTAAGAGCAACTCCCTCTGCCCAAAGGAGAAGTCAAGGTTTTTGAGAGGTTGCTTCTTTATTGTTGTTGATTGTTTTTTTGTTGGTCAGTTTGATGGCTGTTTGTGTGTTATAAACAAACTTTCTCCCTTCGTTTTGGTCACTAGATTTTTCCATGTCAATATTTTGGCCTTCTGTGACCCCAAAGGAGTTCCTCAAGCCCTCTAAAAGCTGCCTGTACTCAGCTATTAGGACAGCTCCATGTACAGCCCATCAGTTGACTGTCCCCAGACCATGGGCATTGTAATGATCAAAAGCAGGGCTGAGGCTGGAGCAACCTGATTTCTGCTTTCTGGCACAGGCAATTTGAACAGGGATGCCACTGCTAGCTATCAGCACAGGGCAGAAGAAAAGCACGCTCACAACAATACCGAACAGGACCCTCTATCCCACTAAGCTCCCCAGGAAGGAGAATTGAGTGGGGCTCAGCAGGTCTGTCCCTCCTCTGCCTAGAACTTACAGAATGCTCACTCCCTCCTGCTCCATTTCCATTAGCATGGGATGATGCAACCAGATTTTTACTGCAATTTGCTGAGGAACACTGCTGTCCAAACTGATGAAACAGCAATTCAGCAGAGGACACAGGAGGCACTTTAGAGAAGTGGCAGGGACACCAGACAAGCTTTCACCACATTCATCAAAGTGCCTGCAGTTCCATTTCAAGGCGGTAGCGACACTTATAAATAATGAGAAAAGCTACTCTGCATCTAGAGCATTTTAATAAATAAAAATGTAAAAAAGAAGCCTAAACAGCACAGTTAGTTCTGCTTCTGCAATCATTTAGGTCTTCCAGCAATATATATATACCTATCTATATATATCTAGATATATCTATATATCAATTATTTTCTCCTTTGCAGTCCCTGACAGCATGACCCTCCCTGGGTGATGCACCTTTAGCACAGACATGATCTTTCACATGCAGAGGCCATGCTGCTCCACTGCTACTGTTAAATGTAGAGCTCTATGTTTGTGTGTGTGTGTGTCCACACATGTATATGATTTGACTCACCAGCTGCTTGCTCAGGCTTCAGGCACAGACTAAACCAGTCCAGGCCCTTTCCTGCACACTCTAAGTTTATGCATACTCTCTTCCTTCCAATCACTGCTGGCTTTGAGGATGACATTTTGGGGAGGATCCATTTCCTATTTTGTAATCCAACTTCAACTCTTTGTGAAGAATGACAAAGTAAAGAGCAGGAAAAGCGACACAGCTCAACCAGTGCCCCCCTTATCTGCCCTGCCGTATCCCCGCTATCCTGCTCATGAGGCAATTTAATTTAGCTGCACAGTATTTAGCAGTTTTCCAACCCAGGCTCAGGGGGTAATGTGGAGCCCACTCGCAGAATCAAAGCAACATTTCCAACACCACATTTCCTCACACACCTTCAAAACACATCCTGGCCACAATACAAGCACATACAGCAGCACAGGCACACACCCACTGCCCAAACCACATCCCACTCTGCAAGGATTCTCTGCCAGAGTACTCACATCTCTGGAGGTCCTGCACAGTTCTGGTAGTGCTTCCTGCAACCAGGCTCAATTGAGATGCATCACTATAAGTGTTGTGCTTTATTCAGCCTGTGCAAGTCTCAGGGAGCAGAGTCAGGATGGCTCAGTCTCTGCTGCACACCCTGCAGTGCCTGCCCTTTCATGCCCAGCTTGAGTGATGTCCACCGTATGGCACCGTAAGTGTGCCCTCTCTGCTAATGTGATTCACAGCCTAATTAAACCCCTGCGGAAAAAAATACATTTTCTGTGACTTGCTGTGAGTTTTCTGCACAGACTTGCCGAGGTACAGCAGTGGCTGCTGCCACAGCATCCTCTCTGCAAAACAGACAGGAAGGTGCTGCGGGGAAGGAAATAGCTTCTACTGCAATAATTGACTTTACTGATGAATACTTGGAAGTGCCAGTCCACCAGAGCTTCCCAATTCCCACTCCAGCATGGCAAGCAGAGTGAGCTGGGAAAAAGAAAGCCATTCTTACTAGTCACAGGTGCATGAAATCTGAGAGTGCATTGAGATTCCCAGTGCTGATATCGGCAGCCAGGAGACTCCTTGCAGGAGGAGGAATCATCCTCCGGTTATGCCACCAAGCTGGGAAGATGTCAGTACCTCTCCCAGGTACTGCCACCAGTTTGCACAAAGTCTCCACTTATGTCCAGATGCCAAGAATATTTCAGTACCTAATTCCCAACAAAGTCAGTGGAGGTTAGAATAGCAGCTAAGAGCCTCCACACCTCTGCAGATCTATCTCTTACTCTCCCTTCTGCCCCTTTACCCATGGACACAGGCAGGAAGCCACAACAGCCTGTCTTTCACACTCGGCTGAGTCTGTGGCAAGAGCATCGGAGTAACCAAAGAGCATCACTCAGGGCACCTGCCCCAGGGAACAGGGAATGCTGGATTTCTGCTGGCAGTAAAGAGACAATATCTGTTGTGCTCCAAGCCTCCACCTCCAACCTGAATGAGCCCCACACTGCTTGCAGGATTCAGTGCCACCTTCGCACCACCAGTCCTACCTTGCTGCCAGAGCTGAGATACAAGCGGAGGAGGTGAAGGCAAGACCCCCAGGGCCCTGTACATGCTCCCTTATCTGAGTACTGCTGAGGGGTGCAGCTTGTTTGAACTGATGTATTCATCAAAAGAGAGAAATCAGGACTGCAAGAGCTCAGCATCCAAGTGACAAATGAACAACACTGAGAGGAAAAACCAAGAAAGGTAAAAAAGAAGTGCAGATAGACTAAAATTTTAAGAAGTTAACGAAAGAAATCGTTATCTTTTCTTATGAGCAATTTACCCATACTGACGGAAGAGAAAGGTTTCTCCTTGTCTGCTGTGAACTAGCGATTTAACACATTGTAACCAGTTTTAGTGGGCTTTGCTTGCTGCCAGCCCTGGCAGAGGTCTGCCTGGCCTCATCACTGTCCCCACGCTCCAGCTGGCTCTTCCTACAGCAGCCAAGAGGGAAGCCTGCTCTGCTGCTGCCCCTTCTGTGCCTGCTCCACTGAATTTAAATGTCATCAGTGTGACACTATTTGGGGGAAAACACAAACAAACCCGGAGTCCCATACGTCTGCCCACAGAAAAAAAAAATAAAAAAGGAAACTGGTTCAGAAAAGCAGCACCCACAGTCAGGCTGGCACATCACAACATTGGGAGCTCCTTCGTGGCTTGCCAGTTGGGATTTCTCATGCCACCTAGAGCCCCTGGATGCTGAAAGCAATAGAAATAGTTAGGTTCTTTCACACTTCACTGGAAAAGGAAGCTTCCCCATGGTGGAAACCAATCTGTCACAACACCTGCACCAGCATCATCTGGAGGGAAAACTCAAAAAAAAATAGCAGAGAGGGCTGTCAGCCCTCATCCATATCTGACTGTATTAACAAGACTCCAGTGCTTCAAACCCAACCAGTTCACTGTGGGGTCAGCCCTCACAACGGGCTCTGAGTGGTGGGATGCCGCAGGAGGGTTTGTTTTGCTCAGGCTCAGAAGTCCCAGAGCAGGAGGTTAGATGTTCCTCCTCTGTCCTGCCTTTACCCTGAAACCTTGGAGGTGGGGAAGGTGCACCTGCATGTCTGGAAACAAATGCCAATACAGAAAGCTACCTGCATGGCAGGATGTGTTTTTTAGAAGGATATTTGAGGCACAAGGCACAGGTCAGCTTTGATCTGAGGTGTCAGCATGAGCTAGGGAGACAGAAGCCCTGGCCACAATGCACGGTCACCCCCATGCAGGCACCCGCTCAGCATTCAGCCTTTGGCAAAGGACCCTATCTCTTCCCCATCCCTCGCCACCACTCCAGTTTGACTAATCCCTCCCTTTTTTATTACGCTGGTGCCGCACGAAAACCAGCTGCGACTGAAACAGGCCTCTGATAGACCATAAAGCCCGAAGTGGGAACAGGCTGGGGCTGCTTAAAATGAGTGGCATCTTGCCCAGAGCCGGGATCCTGTCCCCCACCAGCCCGGCGCCCCGGGCTCCAGTGGAGGGGCTGAAAAGCCGCATTGAGGACAGCAGGGACGGCAGGGCTGGCTGAACATCCCATCCGTGAACAGTGGGCTCCTTGTTCACTCGCCTGGGCGGTGGGGAAGCCTCAGCAGAAAGCTTGCTATTCAAATGGAAATCAGGGCCTTGCACCCAGCCAGGAGGAGAAGGAGGAGGAGGATTGCTGTCTCCTCACAAACAACAAGAAGATTGCTAGGAGACTTTGGACGGGCAGAAGGATACAGGGGGAAGGGGATGGAGGAGGGGGAGACGCTCTCCAGCACACAGAGGGCACAAGTGGATGCTGGAAGGGGGAGAACAAAACCCTTTGGTGGGGGAATAAAGGGAATCCAGCCTTCCCAGCGAAGGCGAGGGAGGCGCTCGGTGTAACTTGCCCAGTGAAAAGAAAATTAGGTAAGGCTGGGCATCTAACATGCCCATGATCCCAAAAGGACATCTCAAATGCAAATGAGCCACATAAGGAAAAATAACAGCCCCAAGGAATAAGGACTTGTGCCCGTGGGACTTGAACAAGCCTGGTGCAAAGACATGCTGATAACTCCATGCAAAAATGGTTATCAAGTCCTAAGAAATTTCTCACTCTTCTTTAAACAGCAGAACCTGTGAATCCATCCCTTCCTTTGCAATTTCTTTTTCCTCTGATGGAGGGGTGGACAAGGCAAAAGGATGGGGGTAGTATCATCAAGAACTTGTGCTAGATCATTATGTGATAACATGCCTTTCCAGTCTGCAAGAAAATGCAGCAGCTCTTCACACAAGCTGTCTGAGAGAGCAATGGAATAAATCAAGGCAAACCCTCAATAAATTAAACCTGAATTAAATTAATTAAGAGGAGACATTATGACTTCAATCACAGGAAATTCTACAAATCGACCTGTGGCTTTATTTTCACAGCTGTGCTTCTGCTACCCTGTGGTGCTCAGTTGAAATTAATTCTAGATAGAATCACAGAATGGTTTGGGTTGGAAGGGACCTAAAGATCATCTATTTCCAGTCTCCCTGCCATGGGCAGAGACACCTTCCACTAGACGAGGTTGCTCAAAGCCCCATCCACCCCGGCCTTGAACACTTCCAGGGATCTACAGCATCTACAACTTTTCTGGGCAGCCTTTTGCAGTTCCTCACCACCCTCACAGTAAAGAATTGCTTCCTAACATCTAATCTAAACCTACCTTCTTTTCAGTTTGAAGCCATTGCCTCCTGTACTGTCACTATGTGCCCTTGTAAAAAGTCTCTCCCCAGTTCTTTTTTAGCCCACTTCAGATACTGAAAGGTGCTATAAGGTCTCCCTGGAACCTTTTCTTTTCCAGGCTGAACAACCCCAACAAGAGCCTGGGAAACAGTAGCTGCCCTACAGAGCCCCGCACATGAGGTTCAGATCTCTCTCCTCATCCCAGTCTCCAGCCTGGATGAGGCTTGACCAGGAAGGCAAACATCTCTTCCCCCAGGCTTAATGGCATCCTTTTCCCATTCATGTTTTGTCTAGGCAGGGCACTGGAAAAAAGACAGAACCTAAAAACAACCTTTAGTTGGCATATTCCTTTCTCGAGTGGGAGTAAAAACAAAAAGTTGGGGATTGGTTTTGGGTTTTGGCGTTGCTAATGGCATAACAAAGATGAAGTTTCAGAGTAATTGACTGGGACTTACTCCAAAGGTCAATTATTACACGACAAGATCACAGGTGACAAGAAAAAGAAATTATACACTGGACTCTGTTTTTTAACTGGGGTTGCAGGAACCCCCTGAGTCATCCACAGGAAAGATATTCCAAAAAAAAGTGTGAAATGCAAGGAACAAAGAAAAAAATTGAACATATGTGTCCTGCCCACCTTCACTCTTCACTTTAGAAAGTAATTGCTCACAGTATTTCTCATTTGCTCTGTTTCTTAACTAATAGACAACAGGAACATACTTGGAAACAAAACTATGGAGAAACACAGGAAGGCTTCATCTGCCCAGAAACCTGACAGTCTCCAAACTGCCCCAGTGGGTAAGAAAGCTGGTATCTAAACCGTTAAGATAAAGCATAAAGTGCTGTGGACAGCCAGAACAAAATACATCTTTTCAAAGCTCACCGAGGTGGGAGGGAAATTGCTTTAAAAAGCTATGCTTCCCCACTGGGAAAGTCTAACATATTTTGCAGAGAAATGAACCCTCTCTCCAGATGTGTATCACCCCTAGGAATTAAGTGCTACTACCTGCAGGTTTCTTACAACACCACCCATATATTCAATAGATATGTTTACGCAGGTAAAGCACCTGGAAAGCAGAGGACAGGGAAGGGGAGCAGGCTCTCTTGTTGCCATTGATTTTTGTAGGAGAAAGCAGTTCAGTTACTCTCCAGGTAACACCTTGTGTCCATTTCAGCCATCTTACTTATCTGTGATTGCTTCATAACACACGGTTAAAAAAATTATTTACTCTCAATTCATGATCCATTTGAAAATTATTTACTCTCTATTTGCAATCACTTTGTGAATGATTTCAGGAAAGATACCCTTTCTGTTCCAGAGAAAGAGAGTCTGCCTGCACCAGCTCTTTGTGTGGCTAGTGACTTATACCACAGGGTGTTGTGTATTGTCACAGTCTGAGAGCAAGAAACCAGAAAATCCACGTAGAAAATTTTCCTACTTGCTCCTAGGAATGCCCATGCAGCAAACAGCCATCTCCCAAACACTTATGCAACTGAACCTGCCCATACAAAGACTTAGGAGCAAGGAGATGAAGACAGCCAAACCCAGCAGCTTCCCTGCAAATAAAGAGTATTTACAAACCCCACTCTGCAGCAGGACCCAGCTCACTGGAGCTGATAAGACATAGTGATCTTGGCATATGTTTCACATGCCTTAGTGCCTTTTCATTACAGTGGAGAAGTGTGAGAGGGAAGGGAGGGAGAATGCTATGCCATCAACTGTTATTAGCACCATGTTGGATCAGCTTCACCTCGTCCTTCCAGTCAACCTGCTGCCATGCCAGGTACCATGAGAGGCAGGAGGGAGGTGCTCTGGGAACTTCGGTCTCCCTCCTGTTTGCTCTCTCACGCTATACAGATATCTCTCTGCCCAAGCCTTGAAAAACACCACCATCTAACTTGTTTCTGAATGATGGCTTCTGAGCAAAAACCTAGTAAGTTAGTGTGGGTCAGGGGCCCAAGTTCAGGTACTATGAGCCATTTCCATGCAAAAGGCTGAGTTAGACAGCCTCTACAAAATACACATCACATTCAGCCAAGAGACATTTTGTCCTCACCTTCCGCTCTTTTGAATACCAACAAAAGCAGGGTAGAGGGCTATTGGCCCCCAAAGCATCTTCTGACTACTGTGTCCCTACTTCACTCCGTGGCTCCTCTTCCCCTGATGGTTCCATGCTGGGGAAGAGACTAGATGTGCAGGTAACATGGCATATGTGAGCTCACCCATCACACCTGGCAATTCTTGCTGCCAGAGATGCTAACTACAATTCCCCCACTTGGGTAACAAATATGTGCTGCTCAGCAGTGCAGCTCCTGGGGAAATTATGTGCCTATCCCTTTTGTCTGGCAGCCTCCCTACATTTTAAATCATTAACTGAAGCCATTTACTTTATAGTAGAATCATCTCTCTCCTTGTCCTTCCCCGTTTTCATTCCAAAGGAAGAAACAGATGCCAGCAATGATGATTAAATACTTACATTGCAGAAGTCCCACACCATGTTTTCCTGGAAGTGTCCTGCACTAAAACTCTTCTCCTCATCAGTGAAACAGTAGGAAACATAAAACAGTGAATGGCTACCACACCAATGAGTTCTCAACACAGAAGTGACAGGAAAAATTTCAGAAATATAACATACCTGCAAGAAACTGAGAAAGGGGTAATCTACTTAGCAGAAATTTAAACTATCCAGATTTAAAAAATTAATTGCTGTTTATTGTTGTTAATATAGCAATTATTAATAGTTATAACCTTCTTATTATGTTAATTCATCTCCTTTTAAACCCCTGTTGTGCAAGTACCAGACTTCATCAAGGTAGTTTATAATCAAACTGTCTAATCACTCAAGTATCAACACAGCTCAGGTATTCAGCCCAGATGCTGCCAGAAAAGCAACAGCAACAGATGTCATATCCATTGGCACTGCTGATCATATACTAAACCAAACAAATAAACAAACAAATAAATAAATCACTCTGCCCCTGTTTCTTTCAACATCCAGAATAGACAGAAACTGAGCATATATTTAATTCTTTGGCTTACTGACTTTACACTAAATGTGTGACTACAGGTTATATTTGTGGTATTTCCTCAAGTTCCAGCCAAAAGATAGACTCACTGAATCCCTGGGGAAGATTTCAGAGTGCCCAGTTCTTCTAGTTTTTCAGATCCTCTGGGATGGGACACTGGTCTTCTTGGCCAGCCAGTCTCAGACTCATCATACCCCTATCCTCTGAGCATCATTAGGCCAAAGGGTCCCTCACAAAGAAGGGCCCCACTGCCAGCCTTAGTCCCTCTGTGTGACCATTGTCTCCCACAGGAGAGGCTGAGAGAGCTGGTGTAGCCTGAAGAGGAGAAGACTTGAAGGCAGCCCACTAATGTGACTCACTCCCAGTGAGTTCATCATCCATCCAGTCCCATTCGACTCCACTTCCTCTCTTCTTCCCACACCCAATTCTTTGGTGTGTTCCCATTCTCATCATGCCCTTTTGTTCCCAGGCACACCTGCCTTGGTCACCTCCCTGACCAGCTCTGGCTTTGTCCCAGTACCTTCTTAGCATGGTCTGCATGCTGGGGGGTAGCATGATGCACATCCCTCACACACAAACAAATTGCAAAGGGTGAAAATTCAAGGGCTGTTTCCTTGCTGAATTCTCTGTTGCCTCTGCTGAGCACATGGACAATCACACTTGATTTTTCAAAGGCTCTTTATCTAGTCTATTTCAGGTAGATTTTCTCAGAGGTGACAGAAGGTACACCTATGTCACACAGACCACCCTTCTGTTGCATTTTGGGGTCTGGCTGCACAACATGGCAGAAAGACAGCACTCAAAAGAAAATATTTTCATTTTCAAACATGCAGGAACCCATTTTCCCCCCCTCAATCTTATACTCAAAACTAGGAGAGAGGAGGGTAAAAATTTCCATCCAAAGTCAGTCTGAGTTAGAATCCAGGTACAGGAAAATTCCAGGCCGTGTCTTTCAAACCTGGCAAGATAGTTAAGTGTCTCAAAGCAAAGACAGGATAACAATAATGACCACCACAGTTACTTGGGAGGCAGCAATTGTAATCAGGGGGATTGTTAACCCCCATTTACCAAGAGTAAAATTGAGGCAAGAAAAGACGAAAAGCATAACTGAAAATACCAGCCATCCTTAAACATGAGCAGCAACAACCAGTCTCTCCTTGAGGTATCATTATTCTTTTAAATCCTAAAAATACTGTTAGTGTCCCCAGAGAGGACCTGAGCAGGTTGTCAATTAGCCGTGATGTGGGTGCAGAAATACGGCGGTGGCTCCCGTCAGGGTTATGCAGGTCCGGCTGGCCGACGAGCCCTGGCTCTGCCCAGCATGAATGAGGAGAAGCTGCTGCGAGACACAGATCAGGCACGCAGTGGCTCAAAGCCTGAGTGAGGCAGCTCTGCCAAGCAGGCAGCGTGCGGAGGAGCCAGCACGGGTGTGCCTGCACCCCTGAGCTGCTGCTGGTCAGGAGTACTCAAGTGCACAGCACAGAGACGCTCGAGTGACCCTGCGCTGTGCCAGCCAGGTTTGATACAGCCACTCGTGAATCAGAGCGAATAAACCATGCCAAAGCTCCTGTCCTGCAAAGCCAATTAGGTGCCTCTCCACTGTGATCCCTTATATGTAGTATCTGCAAGAGCTTATCCTGACTCCTAAGCAAAAGCATGGAAGCTAGCATAGGTCTGGCACTGCATCCGGGCTGCAAAGCCCTCTCGCAAGCCAGGCTCTGGGGAACACAGTGCAAATATAAGCATGGCCCCAGGAGGTCTTATTATCAGTGGAATGACCCCTGCCATGCCAAACACAGACTGTTTCCAGGGGAAGCTTCCAGATGTATTTGCTTTCGCCTCACTACCCAGTATCTATAGCATCTGTGTGCTTCACGGTCCAGACAACGCTACTCTGCATGACCTCAGTGTAACAAGAGAAGCACTCTACCCTGGAAATACCAGGGGTAACAATTCCCCACGCAGCAACCCTTAGGAAATCACCAGCTTCATCCTCCTGCCCCAAGGCAGGATTTCCTACAGTTCTGTCACCCTGCCAGCTGCTGGATGTACTTATTTCTAGAGGCCTTCTTCCACTGTGCAAACTCCACACCTTCCCCAGCCAGCCTCCTCCAAAAGTCGTTGACCTCTCCCACATGCAAGAGACCTCCAGGGAAGATGCAGATCCCATAGAAGCCAACAGTACATATGGCACTCTGGCACCTGGGGTTAAGGTTAAAACTGTTTGGGTTTCTGCAGGAGAGCATGAGCACACAAGCAAAATGAGCCCTGAGAGCTTTAATAAACTACACACATCCTTACATGGAGAGCAGCCCATAAGATAAAGAACTTCTTCACAGTGTCTCTGAAGTCTTACACATGGTCTATTTGTATATCTGCACTGATGGTAGCGCAGATACATTCACAGAGCACAACACACCCTTGTACATAATGACAAGGGAAAAACATCGCAGTTCTGCCTGGCTGGGCCCCAAGTCAGTGCAGTTTTGCTCCTAACCTTTATCCTCATTATATGTCTTAGTTCATGGTTAGAGTGGTAACAGTAATATAGCACCCACATGTTTTTCCCAGACAAACCCTTGTCATTCATTCCCTTCCTAGAGGTGGGGAAAGCAAGACCCAGGTGTATGCACTCCGCACTATGCAAGTATAAAAAAGGGCAGGGGGAAGACACATAGCCTGATAGTCCTCTGCCATGTTATGCAGGCAGCACCTCCTCCTGCCACCTGCTTCCCAAGGCTGGTTAGGGAACAAAAGCCTGAAAACGGGTCAGAAATTCAGCCACCAGGCAAGAAAGAGAGGAAGTTACCTGGAAGATGAATGGATAACACAGCACTGGTGAGGTGCTGTGTTTCCCCACTGGAGAAAAAACCAAACCACCAGAGTTTTCCTACCCAAGCCCTCAGTACAGCAAAAGAAGTCCAAAGAAATCACACAAAGCATTGCCCTGCTGTTATTTTGCTGGTGTCAACCACTGCAGAACAAAAAGAATGAGATTGTTCAGGCACAACCAGCCTGCTGCCAGAAGACATCCCTTCAATATCTCTGCATGCTCCATAAAACCATGAGTTGGGACATGATAAAAAGCAGACCCTACATCTTTCTACTCTACATCTATCAGCGTGCTTGTGCAATGATAACCAAAACAGCTGTGAACTCCTCCAGTGACTTGAGTACAGCTGCCCCATCTACTTACCAAACCATCTGCAGGAGGAGGTGAGGAGGACATATAGGTCTTAACCATTTTCTTTGGTGCTCATTTACTCTGTGTATCTGCATAATCACAGACAGGATTTGAAATAAAAGCTGGTTCATGCACATAGGGAAATACAAATTTCCCTACCCCACAGAGATAATAGCTTCAGCCCCTACTCATCCCCACATTACCAATGGGAAAAACGTGTGTGGGCAGGGTGGGGGGATAGTCATGAGCACAAGCCGTGATCTGACTCTGTCAGCAGATGACTTCTATTTGCACTCGTTAGCACTGCCCTAGCGTGAGCTAACACCACCCCCTCGGGTAATTTAAATTTATAAAAAAAATAGAAGAGAAGAAGAAAAAAAAAAGCCTGTATTTCTATATTTAGGAGGTTAGGATAATCGGGGTGGAAGAGCCCATCTGTTTGGCGTTCACTCCAGCTGCTATGGATGTGGAAATTTGTCTATTTTCTTTTCTTTTGCCTGTTTCAACTTGTCCTGGCTGACTGTGAGAGACTGAGAGTGAGCCTGATGTATGGCCACAGCCATTTAGGTATGAAACTGTGCACCATCCCATTAGAATCACAGCAGAACCAGTTGGCATAACCAGGATATTTCCCAAGCTAGTGTAAAATAGTTAATAATAATGATTATTATAATATTATATTTTTATTGATACTATCAATAAGTCTGTGTTTATAACACTGGACACAGGACAAAAGAGAAAGGCACAAGACAAGATAAAACACATCTTAGACCTCTATAAAAGTCAGTTTTAAGAAGGCAGCCTCCCCTCTGCCACATCCTTCTTTTGGGACATTTCCCCAAATAAAGCTAGATTTCTGCGGGATGCTGACTCGTCATCAGTGGCACTAGCCACTGGATGGAGACATAGCCACACTTCTTTGCAAACTAACCTTCTCTGCCATTTTCATCTTAAGGCTCTATGAAAGTGAGCCCAAGCTAAATTCAGAAGCGGCCTTTGATCTCCCACCTTCCTGAGCTGACCAGGCTCTGGTCCCAAAATAATGAGCATGCAGTTACCTCATGTAGTCTCTTGATGTTTTTCCTGTCATAGATACAAGTGCCCACAGCCCTTGCAGGATATAGCATCATTGCCCTTTTAAACCTAATGCAGTGCTACTTATTTTGCTGCTAAAGGCATCCCTGTAGTGTGACAGGAAACGTGGCAGACTGTTGGGACCATTTGTGACAGGAAACGTGGCAGACTGTTGGGACCATTTGTTGTTTATCTTGTTTGGTATAGGTGATTGCTTTTTAATTTCACAGTGTTCATCGCTGAGGTCATAAAAGGTGCCAGGGATGAGCAATAAGCTGTGATTAATGTTCAGGAAGCCTTAGAAAGAGGAAAGAAGACTGTTGGTGCAAAATTTCGAATTCCACTGCTGGCTTTTCCGTACAGGACCCTCTCCAGCCCTGGGGCTGGAATCACAGGACGGAACATGCAGGAGGACACTGGATGAGGAGCATGGATCAATAAATAGTAATATAGATTGGGGAACACACAGTCCAGGGACTCCACAATCCTCTCTGCAGCACACTCTGCTTGTCCAGCTCCAGCACTTCTGCCTGACAAAGGTTTCCTCACTTTCCCAGCTACACAAAGCTGAAACTCTCCTGTTGATTTCTGTGTGTGCAAGATTGGGATCTAGACTATCTCCTAAAGGGCAAGACATGTACAGAGGTCCAAAAACCCTCATTTTGGAAAAATCCCTATTCTCCTGTACATGGTGCAAGTCGATTGCATACAAGCATTGGTGGACACCAATGACCACATTTTGCAAGCTTGTCCCTGTGATGCCTCATCTGGGGCTTTGGTGCAGAGCAGAGCTTGGGTGCATTTCTGATCACTGGCATAAGAAACAACACCTTACTCCGTTGACTCTCTGCTCCAGAGAGGTCATTTTAGCCCTTGCAAGTCAGCAGGAACAGTCGCTGTTCTTCACCCAAAATTGACTGCCCATTTCTGTAATTGCATCCCACACCTCATTCATCATTTAGAGATGGCTTTTTCTCTTCCCAGATCCCAGACCACACTGGCCTCAGCCATCTGTGGTCTTCTGCTAGCTACGTCGACTCAATATGTCCATGGGCATTGTGGCCCAGAAACAATTGTTCCCTTGGAACACAAGGCCCCTGCACCCATCCCTCCTCTGACAGAAAAGAAAAAGCCTTAAAGATATTACTTGTCTTTCCATAGGATTCATGAAACTAGATGGGCAGGTACAGGTGAGATACTCACTGCCACACTCAACCCTCTGCTACACATAAGAGACCCCACAAAGTTCAGCCTGAAGGCACAAATGGGAAAAACGTGAGGTCTCACTGGTTCACAAACCCACAAAATTAACTCTTTAACTGTGCCTTTCCGGCAGGCCAGTGAAACACCACCTGCGTTACAAAGCTGAAGGATGTATCACACAACTTCAGAAGCTGCTTTCCACAATGTATAGCTTTCAAAAATTGCACAGAGGAATGTAAACCTTTAGCAGTTTACATTGTTATGACAGCTCTTCAAGATGCTAGAGTAGCTCATACCTATTCCTTGCAGACCCAGAGAAAGTTATCCTTTCTCTGATGGTCACTTTTGTCAAACATTATTTAATATTTCCAAATGAACTCTTTTTAGAGTCATGATAAGTGGATAAAAGAGCATGGAAAATATTCTGAAATATGAGAAATCTTTAATAATGAAGTTATAAATAAAATAGTAACTGAAACTAATGGCTGAGGATTTTTGGGGAGGGTTTTTTATTTGTTTTTTTTTTTTTCAATTCTTCATGTTAATTCCTTCAATATTTAAGGAGAAAAAATACAGAAAATTACATGTGTCGGAAACTTCAGATTAACTGCCTTGTATGTGAGGAAAT
The DNA here is from genome assembly GCA_035584735.1 of Pseudotriccus pelzelni. NCBI lineage: Eukaryota > Metazoa > Chordata > Aves > Passeriformes > Tyrannidae > Pseudotriccus > Pseudotriccus pelzelni. The sequence goes on from JAWMRA010000001.1 coordinate 23,826,650, forward strand.
CGGAAATACTGCAAGTTAATGCAGTATTTAAATCATTGTTTCCACCTCCCCCCCGAAAGATGCAATGCCCCATAATTGCAGATGAGGAAACAAAATTCTCTAGCATGTTCACTTCCATGAAAGATAAATTTGCGCTTTTTTCTCTATTTTGGTCCTTAGTTTGGAAAACCACTTAAACATATGCTGAAGTTCATAATTTGCCACTCTACCACTTATGCATCTACTCAAGAATATGCCTGAAGTCAGGCATATGCACAGCACACTGTGGACCTCACAGCGTTCTGTTCATTTCTGCAACTATTCTAATTCAGTGACGTGAATGTACAAGGAAGTAACACATTTTGAGCAATTTTAGCACTCGCTGACAAAAGTGAATTTTGAACTTGCCTATCCACGCAAACAGTCTGAATAATTATTAAAAAGTAATAGCTTATTCTCGATACTTTTCAGAAACTGCTGAATTCTAACAATTACTTTGAGTTGTCAGGATAGTGAAATACTACGGCATGAGCTTTTGCTCTGTATCATTGCTGAGCAGCCAAACCTGGAGTTGAAATCCTGCTACCCCTCCTACAAAACAGTAAAAAAACCACACCAAACCTGCTCACAAGCTTGCGGTATGTCAAATATTATTTGTAGAAGCTATTCAGTAAGTAATTTCAAATAAGTAAAATGCAAAGAAACCACAGGATGTTCGCAAACAATTTGCAAATAGAAATGGAAGAGGAATTCATTAAATAAATTATTTGCTATAAATTATTCACCTACCTCTAATCTTACTACCACTTAGACTATAAAATTCATGCCATAAAAGATACAGGATTTGTGCCATAAATGATAGAGGATACATAACAAGGCATCATTAACTTATGCATTTCCCAGTGCTGCTTTATTTTGGCTGTCCAGTTATATATGCATTATTATATATTATATATATACACACGCATTAAGACAGCCTTTTGACTTTAATGGACTTTGAGTGTAATACGTTTCTGTTTTAAAAGTTGAGCTAAGGAGACCTGGTCTGATTTTAGACTGTGATTTGATTTTGAGCTCCAAGGCTGAATAACTCTTCAAATCTGAGAGAACAATCCAAGCTGTTCTCTGAGCAAAGCCAAAACAAATGGAAGTCTTACACAGTTGGCTAATTTAATGAGATTTACACAACTTGGGCCCATCTCACATAAATTCACAGTGAAGGCTGGACATTTCTTTGTGTCTATCAAGCAACATATTGAACTCTTTCATAAAGGTGAGAGAGGCAGGAGATGCATCAGAGAGCCAAGGAAAGAGGAAGATCTAGAAGAAGATCACTGGCAGGGGACAGCAGTGGCTTTCTGGGACCTGCTGGCTCTGCACTGGCTCTCAGGGTCGGCAGCATCCCCACTGAATCGTTTTGCCCCTTCTAAAGCTGCAAGACAAGCTGTCAGCTGTGCCCTGACTATATGTCCAGAGCAACAAATTCCAGAAAAAAACCCTAAAATACACTATGAAATTCATTTTAGCCATGAAAAAAAATCCATAAAGAGTTCTTACTCATAAGCAAGGATGAAGGCAGCTTTTTAATCTTGTTCGTGTCCTGCCTTGACAGCTATACTCCACTGCTTGTTTGGTCACCAGCAGTTGTTTTATTTTTTTTAATATCGTAACTGTTTACTTTTAATTAAAAGTATGATGATTGTCACTGAACTTCTCCACTCATAGAAAACTGATGCAAAGTCTCATTCTTTGGTTATGGAGGAAGAGAATAAAAAAAGATTCTTGCAGCTGTAGAAAGAATCTCTCAGTATTCTGCAAAGCAAATTCTAGTGCTGCTGTTTGCAGTGAGTTGCAATGTAATGCTACACCTCACCACCCGTACGCATTTTTACTCCTTGGAAATGGAAGAAGGGTTGGTTTTGCAGAGTTTCACTATTCCAGACTGACTCATAGCAGACTCAGTCCTCAGCCCAGTGGATGTCAGGCGCATTTGTCAAGCCTGAGCACAGCACAGAGGCCCTTCACACAGTGTTATTACACACTAGTATTTCCACAGTACTTATGACTGTTTTAAAAGACCCTCAGCTCAGGGCCAGAGGAAGCAAGGGCATAGGGTCCACTCATATCAGACACCTCTTGAAGACTCCAGTCCTAGGTCCTGACCCAGAGACCTCAAAAGCTAAATAAGCTTTACCATGGCACTTACTACACCAAACACAGGCAGAATACCTGTGGTTCTGCTGACAAGACTGCTTCCACTCCTTGCTTATTTTCAACATAAATTCACATCAGCTAGGCTGTTTAAAAGGAACCTGGGGGAATTGAGCACTTAATTCCCATAGGTACCTTATAAAATCCCAGTTGTAACAGACAGTGCTCTATTTTTTTTTCCATTTCCAGAGTGAAGCCACACCATGGATAGTGAGTGGATAAAGAGGGAGGGCTGCATTAAACCAGATGGAAAGTATGGTTTCCTTGAGCAATGAAGACAATGAATCAAAATACATGAGGACCAGATCCACTCCTCTATAGCAGTGCTCTGGCTAACATATCTCCACGATCCATTGCAAAGCTCACACAGAAACACAAATTGAAGGCAGGTCAGTCACGTAGCAGAGCATCCTGGGCCTCCCAAACCAGCCCTGAGTTCTGAGCTATCCCTGATTGATCTCACAGAAGAATCCAATGGGAAAAGATTTCCTCCAAAGGGTCCTCAAGACACAGATAGTTTAAGATTGCCACTAGTGTCACAGACTGCACCCAGTATGTGAACAGGCAGAGTCAAGGAAGAGAGACATCATCCCCAGTGACCTCAGGGTCACCCCTCTGGGGGTCCTGTGCACGATATTCATTATGAAGGTGGTCGAGACAAAGATGAGGGAAGAGCTGCATTCAATTTAGTCACTGCAGATTTTCTTTAAATGGCTCAAAGTTGATAACCATCCAGGAGCCACTGCCATAAAAACTCAGGATGAAAAGTATCCAGCAGGCCACTAACTAAATCAGTGGACAGGCAACATGATCCTATGGGGAAGGCATGGGCTGGCACTCAGGAGATGCAGGCTTCAACCCCAGGTTGCACGTGGGAATCCTGCATGACTGTGGGAAAGGCACTTCCCATCTCTGGGCCTCAGTTTTCCCCATCAGCTGCATGATGATCTAGATAACATGGCTGTTACCTGAGTCAGTGAAGAGAAAGATTATACAAAGATTAACATTAAAAAAGGGTGGGTGGATTGAGGCATAGATATGAAAGGTTCTGAAAAATACATGGGCCTCTGTCTTCATGCTCCTCATCTCTTTCTACAGAGTGGTTGCTAAAAGCAAAAATAATATGCTCTCCCTTCAAAGGCAGCACAGAGCAGATACATATATTTAGATCACTGTGCAAACAAACACCAACTTTCATCCAAGGTAGAAAAATGGTAGCTGGTGGTACAGAGGGGGAGAAAGACGAAGACAGCTGAAATCACCCTTAAACAAGGAAAGGATTCAGATCTCTGTGACAGATTCAGCTGTAGTATAAACACCGATGCTAGCCATACTCAAGAAGGTCAGGAATAAATGGCAAAGCTCTCACGAGCCTGACCTGGAGGTCCATCAGGTGCTAGATGTATATAGGACAAGCACTCATCTTCCTGCATGTCAAACAAGTAATTTCAAACCCCTAAACAAATGGTAGGACACTGCAGCAGAAGTAACCCTTGGGAAGGACAAAACAAAACACCTTTTCAGTCATTTTATTTTGCAGCTTTTTTGGCTTGCATAGCTATCCCCCTTGCTTGGCTGAGAGTGTCACATGCTGTTTTTCCTCCCTCAGGAGAGATCGATCTTTCACTAGGGCCACTCACTCGACTCTAACCCCAATACGTGTTTTCTACCCCTTCTACTTTGTATGAAGCATAGAAATGGCAGCACAGAGACCCAGTGGCAGCAGGTGGGAATGGAGCCCGCATTTCCTAATCCCCAGTGCTCACAGCCAAAAAAAAACCAAAAAGGAAAAAGCAAAAACTAAAGAGCTCCCCCGCCCCCCTGGTTTCTCCCTTACATGCACAGCATCATCGCTGCTGAGTTGCAGCCTCAGAGAAAGGAAAGAAAGAGGCCCAAAAGGCAGCTAGGAAACCCACCGTCCATTGGCTTCCCTCCACGCAAGGCGAGCGGACTCCTTCTGCTGCAGTGACTTGGCAAGCACACCTCGCTCTGACTCAGCACCTCGCCGGCACCTCCTGTCAATTATTCCCACAAACTGCTGACTCCGGAAGGGCTATTTGCAATTAGGATGCAACACAAGCCGGTGGCGGTGGGATGCCTCATCTCCCCCCTTTCACCCGCAGCAGTCCCCTCCACCTGAGCCCTCTGGCTCAGGGCTGGAGCTCCCAGAGAAGGTGAAGCAGTGGGGGACGAGGGATGTAGCCCAGGAGGGCTAGAGGATGGGGACTACAGGGGTGGGGGAAGCCTGCCTGCGTTGTACCTATTCTGTGGATAAACAGACAACCGCTGTCAATGTGGCAGCTGAAATGCAGTCTCACAAAAGGAAAAAAAAAAAAGCAAAGCAGCCACTGGGAATAGGGATGAGAGCAGCAAGAACAGATGAAACTATGCAAAAAAGCTACTGTAGAGCTAACTAATATAACAGCATTCCCCAAAGAACAAGCAAAACACAGCCTTGCTGCAACTCTACGCAGCTGAGAAACACAAGCCTACTCTCTGTATCCAAGGCATTTTCAGTGCAAAAGAGGGAGGCGCTGATTGCGGATGAGTCCCGTAATAAGGGCCCAGGGCACACCAGCTGTTTCAGGGGCAAAAGGAAGGGCTGCCCTTGACAAGCCAAGGACACAATAATTTTGCAGACAGACGGAGGTTATTCTGTCCCTCTGCCAAGTAGCCAAGGTCCTCCCAACCTCTCCGAGCCACTAGCTTGCAACACACAGTCCAAAAGCCAAGCAGGCTTGCAGTCTAGCAGCTCCACAACCAATGGAGACATCCCGACATCAGACCCCATCAAACAGTGAAACACAGCTGTCGAAGCAGCCCAGAAGCCACACAAGTCAAGCAGTGCCCTGCAGAAGCCCTCTAGCACTTTTTCTCACGCATCTTCACTAAAACAACAGGGCCTTCCACCCAACCCTCTCTCCTTCCCCAAGGGGTATGGTGAGCTTCAGGCCCCACTCACTGGCACAGGCAGCGAGAGGCAGCAGAACTAGTGATACATAAGAACTGGAGGGACTCAGAGCACTCCCTGCAGGAGCACCCAAGGACTTTTTAACCAAGAAACTGGGCTGTACTCTCTATCACTTCTAAACCAAACATTTCATATAGTGCAGCTAATGCTGACAGAGCACATGCGAACACAAGACTGAGCAGGCAGTTGTGAAGCTGGAGCAAAAGGCTCCAAGGAGCATTTCAGGTTTGATGATGAAACCTGCAGTGAACCATTCCCTACGACATGAGGCAACATCCACTTTATACAGCCATACCAACCAACAGTGTCCAGCATGTCTTGTAGTCTGTGTGCCCACAGCTGCAGAATTTATCACAGGCTAACGACCCGCCTGGAAATCCAGAGTGGGTAAAAAGGCAGAGACATCAACCTACAAGATGAATGACACACAAATCCCATCTAGATAGCCAAGGCTGAAGAGGGAGAAAAGCTAACTAAAACCCGAATCTCACTAAAGCAACCCGGATTTACCAATGGCCTGCTGATCAGGTAAGGAATATCTACTTCACCATGTGAGTGAGACAGAAGGAACAAACTCAAAGTAAACAAAAAAACAGTGACTTCAGCAACATGCTCAGGAATTAGCTAAGTGTTACAGCAGGTTACAGTTCTGCAGAGTCTTAAAGAGCGTAGGTAGGACTTGGAACAACCTGTCCCACAGCACTCAGAATCTAAAACACTGCAATTGATGCAAAGATACTAAGCAACGAGAACTGCAACTGTGGCAAAGACACAAAGGAACGGAGACTGCTATATAAACAAATTCAACATCCCTGTGAGAAAAACAGTACCAGAACTTTGCATTGTGCCTCTTGAATGTTAAAAAAAAACAAAAACAATTACAAGTAGACACAGTCAAAACAACCTAAATCCAAAACCAGCAAAATTAAAGTTGTTACACTCTGTATAGTCGTGTGTTGAAGCAATCTCAGCATCGACACTGAAAAGGTAGTTGGTGCCCTAAACAAAAAACTGCTGAGAAGCAAGGGAGCACATTGTGTGGCCAAACAAAAGGAACAAGAACTTATTCTGTCTAAGCAGTTGCTTCATAAAATGGTAGGTAAGACTGAGAGCAAAAGTCAAAAAACAATCCTTTCAGTACTTTCAAAGGACAGGCCCAGAAGTGCTGAACAGGAAGAGAATGAAATTTCTCAAGTGTCTATACTGCTAGCAAAGACAAGTAAGCTCTTTCTAAGTCAGCTGGTTCCTGAAGTTAGCAATGTTCCCCCTAAGAGAGGGTACAGGGCAGCCTGGAAGTTGCAGCAGGGCTTAGTTAAACCAGGACAATACCCTAAGCCCCAAAAAGTAGGTAACAGGAGACAAAACAGCTTGGTTTCTGCTCAGGGGAACTTGTGGACCTTCAATCCACTTGAATTTTGGAAGGAAAAGGACAGGACTAAGTGATTAATTTTCCACCACTTCAAAGTGCACCTGCTAAATTGTTCTGGGCAGGACGCCAGTTCAGTGCCAGACCTGTCCCCTGCTTGCCTGGTGTGGGAACTGCCCCCCCTTGCTTTACACTCAGTGGGGTTCAGGTCACTCGGGGTCAGACTGAGTCCAGAGCTTCTGCCCCACCACTCAGTGCCCAGGCTCAGAGGCATGGGAGCCCCTCTCCCCCTGTCCTTTGTGATTACAAAGGATTACCCCCAGGTTTCATACCACTTCTGGGGTGGTTTAATCTATTCCTTAATATCTGGAAGAGAGACAGGAAGCTGGCAAAGTGATTTGGGCTGGCTGAGACAAAAGAAGATTGAGATAGACTTCCAAGGGATCTGACAAAGCTCAGCAAGTGGGCAGCATAATGCAAGATGAAATTCAACATTGCCAAACGGACAGTAATAAGAACTTGAGAGAATAATCTGAACTACTCACATACCATGGGGCTCTAATTCAAATGTAATCACTTGAGAAAAATATCTTGGTATCACTGTGAACAGCTAAATGAAAACATCTGTTCAACATATAACAGTGGTCAAAGAAGCAGGCAAGCTGTTAGGATGTCTGAAGGCGGAGGCTGAAAAGGATGCTGGAAGTATTCAAATGCCACCATAAACACTGACAGTGCACTCTCAGCTGGAACTGCTGTGGTTACTTCTGGATGACACATTTGAAAATGCAGAAGGCAGAGAAAAGTCTCATTCACTTGTCAAAAACACTCAGTGGTCAAGCACAGTTAAAATTCGTGCAATTAAATTTTAGGTTAGATAGAAAGAGATTATCAAATGGGAAGGAAGAATTGAAACGTGTGCTTCTCTATATTCTTGTTTGTTTGTTTGTTTTTTCAAGCGAAGAAATGAAAGGTTGTTCAGCATAACTGAAGAGCAGGAAACATGACTGGATGTACGGAAAATATTATTTTCCTTTTCTGTTTTTACTTTTTCTGCTTATTCTAAACATAGCAATAATTAACTAGCAGAAGTGATTAGTCCATGTTATAGTAAAATCAAGAGTTCAGCAGAAATCATAGAGGCCTATGCATTTATAAGGATACTGGAAACATCCACAGATATGTCAGGTGGAATGAAAATTTTTTTGAAAATGAAAAATATAGAAAGAAAAGAGTATAGCAGGACTGTACCCTTATGCTTCCAGGCATTAGCCAACTTCTAATTAATGAGGATTAGGAAGTAGTCTCCCCAGTGGGGATGCAGAGAGGGTGTACTAACCCACTTGCTCCTGGCAGACGCTGTTAATATGTCAGGCAGAGGAAGAGCCGAGCCTGGACGGCCCGCCTGCAGTCCACTCTGTTCGGGAGGATGAAGTGTTAGTGCCCAGTGGGATTGCACACCAACCCTTCCAAACACCAACTGAAGAGGCTGCAAGAAGGGGCTTGTTTAGCCCAGTTGAACCTCATGTTCAAGCTCACATTCTCATAGCTCACGAAGGTATGAGAAAATAAGAAAATAAGGTTTTTGTCCCTAAGGAAGCAATCTGATCAGTCTGATACCAAAATTACATTTGAAATTAACTTCATGCAGAGATGCAAACGTACAAGTATACTGTGCTGCCAGGAGGAGACCTGTGGGTCTGCACATGCACTAATAATAAGAGACTAAGCTTGGCCTGCTAGTACTGACTTTTCCAGCGACTGTTCAGAAGGGGAAACAAAGATTAACAAATGGGCTGTAACTTTTAAATAGAAACTTTCCTTACCTCATACGCCATAAACTGCCTCTTTTGGTACAGTGTTCTACAGCACAATGAATAAGGAAAGGACAACAGCAATGCCACATACATGTACATGGTGTTTGCATACATGTGCCAAGATAGCAAAAATAATGGGCAGAGCTTGTGCACTACTACCACTGCAAGTTGGTTTTTATCACTGTTCTTTTTAAATGCCCCATAGAAATAAAAAGTTGCAACCACTAAGGCTTTTACCGCAGTAACTTCCACAAAACCAAAACTTATCAAACATGTGGTGTTCTGTAAAATCAGAACTGTGTTTCAAAAGAAAAAACTGGGGAAAAAAAGTAAAAAATACAGAAACAGCCAACTTAAGCATCTTTGGGATGAAAACTTTTGACTTTTCACATAAAAATACCTTTTTGCTTAGGATACTTTCCTGTATTGTAATAATACAATTCCACAAAGAGACACAATATCAGTGTCCTAAGATGGAATTTCTCTCAAAAATTTCCTTTCAAAGCCATCAAAGCATTTGACTTCTATTTCCGTTTAGAATGAAGCCAAAATCCTCAATCTGGATGAAACAGAGTATTTGTTCTCAGCCCAGCTCAAGCAGTGAAAAAAAGGCAGAATCCAGAAAAGACACAAGTGACCTCCAAAACCAAAAAGATGAAAACTTGTAAGAAAAAAAAAAAAAGAGTTCCCTGTGCACAGTTAAAAATGCTGTGCTTTCTCCCTGGTGCATAAGACATGAAACACTTGCGAGAAAAAAGTAGGGAGGCATATGACTAGAAGCCCTGTAATTGTGACTTCTCTAAAGGAGAGGCTAGGCAGATGCCCTACCTGACAGCAAGAAAATCAGTTCATCTCTGCACACATCAGTTTTCCGTGCTATTAATCAAACTGACTGCCCTCACAAAGTAAGTTTGGAGACTCTCTATTAGTTAATGTTCATAAATGACTGTGCAAACACAAGGTAGTATTAACCAGGGAACAGTCTTTGTTACACCACTATTTGTTAAACAACCAGGAGCTAAATTTCTCTCTGAACATTTACAAAAGTGAAGGCAGCATTAGTGCTCCACAAGGAGAAAACTACAAAGAACAGATTTTTAGTGCATGCACTTCTCCTTGAAATAACTGTGTTAAAAGCACTTTACTTAAAAAGCACGATGATAGTAGCATCCTGCTAAATATAGATGACTCACCACAATTTAGTAGTGAACATCCCTAAAGTGGACCATTACATTATTGCTTAACCTGCTGCATAAATTTAAGCATTCTCCTGTGGTTACAGTTTGTACCAAGACACTCAAGACTACTACCAACATCTGCTGACCTTCAGTGGGTCACGAGGTCTCTCTGGGTCTCACTTTCTCCATCTGCACGATTGATGTAAGAATAAAAACACTACTCCACAATGAAGGAGGAAAAAGGATTCCTAAGTTTCTTAAGAGTTGTTTATTCCATACTTTGTATATCCGTATTAGTACCAAGAAACTAAATATAGCTGCTCTTGAGGCACTTTGAGATCCCTCGAGAATGGAATCTTATAAAAGAAAATTGTGGTTTAGGCAATACTGAAGAAACAGAGATAAAGAATCGGTTTCCAGAATAACGGAATGATGCCCACTTCAGAGATGTAAGAAGTAGTTAATGCATCTGTGTTTACCGCTGGGGACCAAGGTCAGGTCGTGAGCAAAATGATTTATCTACACGTCACAAAACCACACAGCTTGACACAAATGGCAATCTGTTCCAAAAAAACTGCATAAGCGTGGAAGGGCAAGGGACTGACACAGTATTCTCTTGCTAAGGGCTGAGGACCTGGTGCAGGGCTGGGAGGATATGCAGGCTAGTACAAGGGTGCTGCAAGGCCAAAACACCTTCAGCTGTGAGAACCTCAGACTGACAGGAGGGTGACTTCAGGTGAAGACTAGAAAAGTCACGTGAAAAGTTGTGGACTTGCTGCTGCATTAATACACTACTGCCAGGCACTCTCACCCCCACACCCTACCCTGCTCTTGCAAGATCCAGCTGTGGCGGACTGTAACACACTGAAATCTCCCCTGCTGCAATACTATGTCACAGGATCCAAACATCATGCAGTTAAAAAAAAAAAAGACAGTTCTGCAGTCTAACTGTACCCAATGTGTGATTTCTACCACATTTGACAATTTTCAGTATGCTATTTCTGGCTACATAGCAGGATTAATTAGCACTTGCAGGTTTGGTTTCAAAGCTCTAAGCAGAATTCCTTCCTGTCTTTCCCTAAACTTCCCCCGGGAGCTTGAAAAAATATTATTTCCACTATTATTTCCAATATTATTAAGTTCATAATGGTTTAGAGGGAAAACATAGATGCTGCCCCTGCCGCAGGACCATTAACCATGGATATAACAGGCCCAGAAAGCAGACATCTAGTGCCAGTTACAAAGAATCATTGCTATTCTACAAATTGCACAACCATGTAAGAGAATGGGACTGTAATACTTGATTGAAATTTCACTACGAAGTCTGACTGTATTTTATCATAGGTATAAAGTGGAAGAGTTATGAAATGATTCTTTTTTCCCCAACACTTTTCATTTGTTTGGCATTAAGTATTTTGTCTGATTATACACTCTCACAGTTTCTGATCCTTTAACTTTTAAGCCTTTCATTTAGGTATCACTTTGCATATAATCCCTTCATTTTTCTTCTCTATATTCTAAACCAATTTAGAACCTCAAAAAAAAAGAAAAAAAACACAAACAAAAAACCCAAACAACAACAAAAAACCCACCACAAAACAACAACAACAACAAAACAAAAAAAAACAAACAAAACTCACACATAAAACAAAAACAACACACAAAAAAAACAACAAACCCACTAGAAATCACTGCTCTTAACCAGACTTGGCAACTCAGAGCAGAAACACTTACTAATCTTCTGCAAACGTTTAGGAAAAAACTCTCCCAATTTAATTTCAGCTTTCATGAGTATGAGTTCCTTATTCCTTAGCAGGGTTTTCTATTCAAATTTAAGAGCCACTGAAAATATGACCACACTACCTAACACAGAAATAACTGTGTGCCACAGCTATTTTCATCTACCACCAACTTCTAAAGACTTTCCTAAGACAAAAAGAAAAAAGCCAAGCTTGAGACACAGGTGTTTCATTTGGGTAATCTTTAAGTCTTGAAGGAAAGTGCAAGAAAAAGCACTATGCTATTGCAGAGAAACATTTAATGGAAAAGTGTGCTTCTGTACCTAGTTGTCTCCAACGTCATTGCTCCCATACGCCCTCAACCAGAAAAAAAGAACACTAGATATTGAGTCAAGCTTTGAGCGTAAAAAGACAATTAAATGCTCCTTTAATTTTAACCTTAAATCTGATCACCGTTGTATGTTTTTGCAGCAATATCACATCAACAGAAGCATTTCACCACCTACAAGCCTCTAAATCCAGTAAGCACAGAAACGTTCTAGATATTTACACCTTTGCAATGTCTGCAGAAAAAGCCTGTAGCTCTGAGGACCTGAAAGTAATTGAATTCCCTTTCCAAAATGAGAAAAGGTCAAAAAGCAAACAAACAGTGTGAAGTAGGAAAGTTGACATGATTTCTTTCAATTAAAAGCTAACAATTTTTTTCCCCCATAATTTATATCTTTGAAGTCAGCAGGTGCAATTTCCAGTTAATACATCTGATTCTGACTTCCAAACATTTTCTGAGGACAGGACGCAGGGTGCTTTAGCAGCTGAAGCATTTGTGAAAAGTTGATCTTATCCATTACAAGACTTGTTTCTCAGCAGGTCCTGGGTAGAGGGGAATAGCCTGTTGTGCCTCGCAGGGCAGTAATAGCTAGGCACAGCTGCCCAAGCAGCAGACTCCACCCAGATCCACAGACTGTGAGAAGGTTTCATCCAGACCTTGCTGAAACATCTCTGGTCTTCTCATGAGAGATCTCGTAATTTCATACTGTCCTCCCAGTCTCAGGGATCCCTTGCAGAAGGTCTCACAGTGTCCCAGTAGTGAAGGTGGCCAGCAGCCGTGCTCAGCTGCCTCAAAGCTGTGCGGAGACAGGCTGCGGAGCAGACCTCTGCAGAACTGCTTAGCAGAGCTCTGGATAAATCAGCAGAAAACTGCCCTATAGACCTCAGTAAACCACAACCGAGCAGGCCCGCTCTAAAGTTTGGCATTACTTGAAAGAAGTCATTGCCACCTGATCAACAGATGAGTCTGAACATCTTGCACTTTGTAATTTCTTCTGTTGCCCTTATCACAGCACCTCCTGGTGCTCTTCGGCAACGCACTAAGTGATGTGAGTAGCATCTGTCACATGCAGTTTGTTTCCTCTCCGCACAGGGACCAGGGTACACACCTTACTTCGGAAGGGCTTTGGGGGCGGGAGGTGATGAAGTGATTTGTGTGTCTCCGCGTTCCCAGGGGCAGGCACGTATCTTAGAGCTGAAGCAGTGTGCCGTGCGCCTGGAAGGAGGAGGCAGAGGGGAGGACCCTCGGGGGACACAGAGGGCTCCGGGCAGCCTGTCACCATCTCTGCAGAAAGTTCCCTGCTGCCTCAGGGCCTGAGAGATAGACCAGAGTTTTCCACCCAGGTGAGCTTACCAAGGGGCTAGGCCCAGACAACTGAGCCTAACGCGAAGCCCAGTTTAAAGCAAGTTTTACAGCACTGTAAAAAAAAGAATGAAATATGTATACATATAATAACAGTAGGAAGGATGGTGCAGCGGAGGCAGCAAAAGGAGCCGAGCGGAGCAGCGCTCCTTCCCCACGCCTGCCTGCAAAAGCACTCGCCCGCCGCCGCATTCCCGAGCATCACCGGCGGGACCGCAATCAAAACTTACCCACGGACGGGGCATCGCCGCGGGACCGGCGCGGGCGACCCCAGGGCCGCCCGGCGATGCGCCGTCCGTGGGCACCGCGCCCCGCTCCACCCGAGCAGCACTCACCTCGCAGGGCCAGGAGAGCGGCCAGGGCTACCGGCACCCACCTCCCGCCGCCGCCGGGGCGCCGCCGCGTCATGCCGGGCCGGGCGAGGGGCGCGGACGGGCCGCCGAGCCCTGCCTGTCCCCGCCGCCGCAGGTGCCGCCGCCGGTGGTGCCGCCGCCGCCGCCGTCCCGGGACCGCCCGCTCGCGGCGAGGCTCCGCCGTGCCCCAAGCCCCGGTCGCCCGGGGAGGGCGGCAGGCGCGGCGGCCGGACCGAGAGCGCAGCCTGGCGGCCCCGAGCCGCCCCCGCAACCCGCCGGGCTGCGGCTGTCACCCCCCGCACGGCACCGTCCCGGCGCGCAGCGGCACGTCCCACCACCCTCCTCCTCTCTCCGCACAAACTGGGGGTTCCCCCCCCCCTCCACCTCCTCCCCTTCCTCGCCAAGCCGGTGCCGCTGCATCCGTAGGGATGCTACACGGGCCAGGGTGAGGAGGTGCGGTCCAACACAGGGCTGGAGATTGCACCCCCCACTGCTTCTCTCGATCATCGCGGCAGCGTGGGGGCTTCTTCTCTCCAGAGCCTGCCTACAGCTGCATTGAAGACGACAGCAGCAGCACACAGCAAAATAATTTGGGATGGGCTGCATGGCACCGGTCACTGCTGCAGCGCTCAGTATAAACACTGCAAAGGTATGAGCCACCCTAACTGCCATTCAAGAGGCTGGGAAACACGGGTATTCATCACTCCTAAGAATCCAGCCGAGGTATTTCTGAAGGGAGCAAGGCAGTTCTCGGAGTCGGGGAACCGCAGTACTGTGTAAAGCAAGAGTCGCCAACAAGTTGTGTCACAAGCTTAAGTAATTGCAGTCCTTCAGGCTACACGGAAAAATTAATCAATTGAAAATCAGCACACATCAAGTATGTGTGTAGAGAGTGGGAAGGCAGAAAAGGGGCCTTTTATGAGTTTAGGGTGGTCATCTGGGGAAAGGATCGCAGCAGAAAACTCGCACAGACTGACTCCTCACACGTGTCCACCTCCCTGTCCAAGTCTGACTACGGTAGTTTTGCTTTGTGAAAAAAGCAATTTCACTAAGAAAATCCTCTAACAATACTGCCAAATGTCCAATTGCTTTATTTCCCTACCCAAAGTTTCGTCCCCACCAAAGCACAGCCATGCAGCCTTTGCATCCTGCTGGCAGAAGCTTCTCACTACCTCCCTTCCCAGTCACAGTCTCTGGGAGCATCCCCATGCCCAGCCTACCCTATTGCTCAGAACTGCTCAAGTTTCTGCCTCAGTTGCCTCAAAAGACACTGACCCTTTACATGGCTGCACTACCACTGTGATGGGAGGGGGGGGAAGCTGTATCTGGAAGTCAGGACAACAATGAAAAGTATCAGGGGTGGCAGAACAGAAATCGCTATAAGCAACATGAAAAAAAGTAAGATGGTGCCCATGAAAACAGTAGGTGGCAAACTAGGCACCAGCTCACCAGCCTAGGTTTAGCTCTGCCATCAAGCTTTGGCACACTTCTAATAGAGGACCAGGTAAAAGTGTCACCCCAGCAGTCTAGGTTTACCAATTATCTTTGTTCTAAAAAAAACCCAAACTACTAATTCTATTTATAAGGAGCAATGGTTAACCTGTCGTTATCAGGAAGCAAAATTGCTGACTACCATGTGGGCTGGGGTTTCATTAAGTAAGGGGTGGCACAGAGGGGTGAGAAGGCACCAGATGGTGATTCAGGGGCTGTACCCCCCATTTCCTTCCGGGTTTGTCAGGTGCCTGCTGCATGTCCTCAGGCACGAAGCCTGATAATGTGGATATCTGACAGTTCTAGCACTCTTGCAAAACACCCTCCACTCCAGCCCTGCCATGGGCAGGCAGACTAAGAGTTTTGCTCCATTAAGGAGCCAGCTCTTGGCAAAAGCTCAAGCAGCTGAAGCATAACACTTCAGAAAAGCATAGAAGGGAGAGTCATAGCCCAGCTGTTTCCCTCATTCTCTGGCAATATGGGAATTGAAGTTTTCTCAGACTCTCTCAGACTGCTTCTCTTTCCTCCAGTTGACTTGCTGTTTTTTTCTTCTAGCAAAAGGACAGAGGAACATGATGATATTACTGATCAGAAGCAGTTCCAGGAAACTCCGATCCTTGCGGGTACATACAGTGACCACCTGCAGGAATACAACGGGTATGTCCACACACATTGGTACGTCCACCTACAATGAAAGCCCATGAATGTTTCTTACCAAATCTAATCTCCCTCACCAAAGTCAAGGGCAAAGAGCACACAGCACATTGGACACCAGTGGCCTGCCAGTGGCTTTACTCCTCAAGATAACTTCCAAGACTGAAAAGATGCAAAGATAAATCAAGTGAAAATAAGAAAAAATGTGTATTTTCCTTAGGACTGCTGCAATGGCTTCCTGATCTGCAAAGACTTGGAAGCTGTCTTGACCTAATGGAAATGAGTGTGTTTTTTAGTATAAGGACACACTGCATTTAGCAAATGCCATCCCAGCTCACTTTGGACTGTTCCCTGCATCCTGCTGTGCATCAGCTGGCAGGTAAACAGCAAAGATCAGTTCACCCTGTATAGTGGCTGAATTAATGTGCTTCCTAAAAAGTGCAGTAAGCATAATGTGAGTCTAGATCCTGGTGATCAGAGAAAGCATTTCTGCCCAAAATGAACCCAAATCACTGCCTTCTGATGCAAGCTGCTAAGAGCAGGGAGTATTTTAATCAGGTTTTGGATCTGGTCACCACAGCAGATACCGCATCATACCTACAAACCACAGTGACACAGCAAGTGACTTTAGCTGCTTCTTGCAGCAATTGAAAGAACAATCTGTGGCCACACTCCAGAAGGATGGAGCAGCCACAGGGAATAATAATCTTCAGATGCACCAGTCAGTCCTCTCACTCTGGCTCCCTCTTCACCTTATCACCACTTCCAAAAATAGCTTGCAGATTGTACAGAAAGGATGTGGACAAGGAGATACTGTTCCTGGAACTCTGAATTTCTACTTCACTTGCCCTTGAGCCTTCCCCAAAAAATTAGGCTTATGCCAACCATTTATTCAGCGAGTGCAGCACACTCCAGCTGGTTGAATGCTAGAGCTATGAACAGAGATATTTGCTGCTCTAGCAGTCTATTTTTCCACCAGTGAGTGTCTATACCTCTTGCTTGGCACCAATGGAATCTATTATGGATAGAGAAGATGTGGTTTGCAATATCCCAAGCATCAGATGCTGGCAGGTGACCACTGCAAGTCTCAGTTGTGGTACATTGCTCAGAAGAACAAACACAGGATCCTTAAAGTAAATGGCCAAGATACTTCCAAGACTGCGCATGCTAGGCTGGGCAAGCACAAGGAAAAAAAAAAAAAGTGAAACCACTCCCACCTTTTTCTTTTTAAAGAATTATGATAAGTAATGCAATTCTCGTGTCTCAAGGAAAAACATCTTTGTGAATCAAATTTGAAAAGAAAGCTTTTCTCCAGGATGATGCTGCTTTTTTCCCCCCTTTTCCCTTGACGTGACTCTAAAGAGTCCAGTGGGGATGCAGTTGGGTTCAAGAACTACAGTAGATGTCAAGTCTTACATCACCTTTGCTGTCTCCCAGCTTGTTACAGGGTTATCTATTGTCAGATGGGAATTTATTGAAGGTGACATTGCTTACAAATTGATCAAAATCAGCTTCAGTGAGGTGTCCTTCCAAGATATAAAGAGATGGATAAAATTCACTCAGTTGATCATTAATAACCTCAGTCTGTGGAATTGGTTATCTCCTTTTGACAGAGAAAATAGAATTTGCAGATTGAACTGGTTTAATCCTATCTGAGAAGAAATATGACAGACATTCAAAGATACACCCAATTAACTATGTCTGTACCTTCTCAATAAAACAAATTAAACCAAACTCCTAGATCTATTTTGCTGAACACCTGTGTATACAAAACAGAGGTCACTAACCAGAAGAAGAAACAGTGCTACCCCGTCAACTCATCTGTCGCAGACGACTTTTTTCTCCTGGCCAAAGGGTTGGTTATGTGGGAACACTGTCCCAAGTGCAAAGATTTGTGTTCTTTAAAGCCTGAATACTGGAACAAGCAGGAACATCAGCACTAGGAGAGGTGGATATTTATTAGTTTACTCTCTCTCACTTGCCTCACTGCCCAGTCTCAGGTGCAGTCCAAGGCAGGTTCTGTGAATCCAAAGTGTGGCAAACTTAGGCTTTCTGGCAAGCAGTGTCCGTATGTGGGTCAGGATAATCCGATCCCTGTCACAACAATGACCTGTGCTTGTATGTCACCCATGTAGTGATACCTCAGGAATATCTGAGTGAAACCAGCCCTGAAACAACAAGCAAATTTCCGCACTCCTTCGATGCCAGATGGCAGAAGCGGATGTGTCCATGGAAACCCGGGTGGATTAGGCGTACTTTCAAACTTCTCAGCACTGAAGTAGGCCACCACGTTGTTTCTTTTTCCAAGGCCACTTTTACCCATATCTCCAGAGCCATCTCTCTCTGCTGTCCCCACTTCAGCGAGCCATACAGCCAAGTTCCACAAGCATCCAGGAGCTAGGCTGAGAGACTGCTTCCCTCAGACCTTTCCACCCTCACAGCCACACTGGTTTGTCTGGTTTCATCACAGTGCCCGTAGTACCTGTGACACACTGATTTTCCTCAGTGCACCGCAAGGTGCTCCTTTCCTCAGTAGCGTGGGGAATAAATACGTTTCTATGCACCCCACCTCTTCAATTCCTGACTACCCTGGAGCATCTCAATGCACTTTGAGCTAATCCACAGTCTCGTCAAGTCTCAGCCTATTTCTACATCATCTGAGTTTTCCTCGGCCACTCCCACAGTCACAGCAAACCTACTCAGCTACAAAATCTTCTCCTCTCCCTCTTCCTCCTGCCCAGAGTCCCCCTGTGTTCTACTGTATGTCTACAAAACCAAAGCTTGTTATTCAACAATTTGAAATCCTTCATCTCTCCCACTCACTCCCCCAAATCCAGTCCATGCAGACATGTTTGGAACAAATTGCTCCCCAAGGGTTCTACTAAATCTTTTCTTTGGACATGGTGTTCTTTCTGTGGTTATCAACTGTCCATTGTACCCTGTCAGAGACATGCTGCCACCCCTGTTAGCAAACAGTGGATGCTGCATCCACATAAAAGCATTTCATAATGCTGCTATTTACATAATAACTTTCTAAATTGTACATCGTGAGATTTCACCAAATCATTACAGTAGGTGATTTAAATCTTTCACTAAAACCAGCAAATGGTGGTAATGACAACACTTCTAAGTAGCACACCCCATAAAGCTCAGAAAATGGAAATCAATCAGTCTTCCTTTTTTTTTTCCCCAGAAGTGCTGAAGAAATTTATTACACACAGCTGTGACAGAAAATAAATAGATGACAAAACTGAGAAGAAATACAGTAAAGTTAGGACTAATGTGGACATATTCTTCCACTTGTGATACAAAATGGGTCTTTGAGAATCTTGTTCAGCAGCAGTGCTGCTGTGGCTGTGATGGTCTAAAGATATGTGGGGTGCAATAACTTCTACAGAGAAACAATAACTTTTACTAGACCAGCTGATGTAGCTGAAAATACCAACACGCTTTTGGGCACATTGACCCGAAGAAGAGCTTCCATGCTTGAAAACTAATCTGGTTTTTTTCCTTATTACATCTGCTGGTCTAATAAAAGATATTGCAGTTTTCCGCATTTCTTAACTCTTTGATGTTCATTGGCAACTAATAACCACACATAATGGTTTTTGGCTGCTTATTTGCTTTTTCTTATGAGGACTAAAAATGAATAAGGAATCCCAAGAAAACAAGAGGCTAAAATCCTCATGCCAGTGGATATAGAGCCACTTTGCTTAATCTTAGCATCAGTAATGGTTCTTGTATCAGTAACTTTCAGATCAACTTTTAATCCAATAAATTACCTACAAAGACCAGAGATATCCCAGGTAATGGTGAAAACCCTGGAGATATACATGACAGGTGGGAGAGAAAGGACAGAAACTTCCACATTCAGCAAGCACCAACTTTGTCAAGCCCACAGAGTGATGTAGGTACTAACGCCTTCATGGCTGCTCCCAATTCAGGATGGTTCCTTGGCTCAGGGACCACAGTATTCTCTGCGTATCTCTGAAGCTGAGCAAAGTATCTCTGTTGGACTGATGCAAGGAAATCTTTGGTTTCCATAGTGCAATGTATCCATGGATGAGACAGGTGCCCCAGGCAGTGTTTAGGGGGATACATACTATTGCCCTAAAGATCAGCTTGAGTAAGGTTTCCCACCTATAAAGCATGATGCTATTTATTACCACCTCACTGAAGTGGCCATTAAATTTTGGAGAGGATGCTCCTCACCCTGTCTGTCAGTGCTTTCATGGGACAAGTATTCAGCATCTTCTGAGTCTAATTTGATCTGTCAACACAGGGGGCCAACTGCATCCCAAGGGTAAATCCTCCAAAATCTCAACAGCCCTGTGGATTTTGAAGCCTTCTGTTCAGAAGCAACATAAGAATGAAGTAACACAAGTACAAAACTAAGCTTGCACTTTGATATGACCTACTGGCTAACATTTCTAGTTGTCCAGATTCCAATTAAGACTCAAGCTTCTCCTTGTTGCAGCATTTACTATGTTGCTGGGAATCTGCCCAGAGCTCATGCCAGCTGATCTCCCTTTCATCTATTCCTTAAGGAGTCTAAACCATTCTCTAAATCACTGTCGACAAGAATGCAAGTTTCCAAGCTATTATTGACAGTATTGGCTGGTGTTGCTTAGTGCTAGCCATGGGCCACATAGTATTTATCAGAGTACATGGCACTTGAAGAGTTAATAGTATCTTGGATGTGCACAAATTTAGTTCTGCTGAACATACGGCTTTGGCACAATATGCCACGGCTGCCTATGCAAAGCAGGGTGTCCATAATTCACGTTAGCCTGGGCCAGAAAGGACTTGTTTCACAGCAAAAGGTACAGCCTCTCTTTCCATTCTGTACTAGAGCTTTTCAATAATTTGGCATGTAAGATTTTTAAGCACCCTTTTGATGCTCACATAGGTAGCCCAGACACTATTTTCCCAAGTAAAGACAAGTGCCACAAGGTCTTGTTGCTGAATCTCCCCCCAACCAATTTCTGCTTCCGTTTACGTACATAGCAAAACATTTTATTCTTCATCCATCACATAAAACGGTCATTATGGCTCTCAAATACAGCACCAAGACTTAAAATTCAACAAGGTCATAGAAAATAGTGTCCTCTCAGTCCAAATCTTGTTTTCTCCAGGACAACACAGAAATGAGGCTGTAGTCCAACTACTTGTCTTTAATTGTGAATGCAGGGCCTCAATCTCCAGAGCTGTCAGCCCTGCACCTTCCCTCACGCCTGCCTTCATTTAGCAGTGCTTAAAAAATGTATGCTTAAAAAGCAAAGTTGAGTTGTCTAAGTGCAAAGAAAAGCCTCCTAATTAGCATTCAAATCAAAAGAAAGGAGAAAATGAAGGAAAAGCTTAAAGTGATTTAACATTTTCAAGTTAATTTCCTGGACCTTTCCCCCACTTCCCTCAACTCTTTTATTTATTTATTTCCCCCCTCCCTCCCCTAAACCTGCCAAGACAACAGCCCCTCTGGGTCAGGTGGACTGAAGAGTGCTGTCCGTAAAGCACTACATTGGTACTGCCAGTTCATTTCACCCTGATGGCACTGATTTATACCAGTGTCTGGTCCAGGATTAAGCCCTCTGTCAAATTTTAACAGCCCTTGTCCCTTTAACAGTCCGATTTCAAGCAGGAACCCTTCTTAGACCCTGGATGTCTCTATGGTAACACAACAAGATCGTTTTGTTCTAGCTCACAGCATTGTGTGCATATTGAAAAGCAGAGTTAAGATATTTTGAAGTGGAGAGTCCAGATCAGCCAATTCTGAAGCCTTGCAAGAAAAATGATTATGCAAATTAAACTCCTAAAGGTGAATGGCAATGAATGTTTTAAACAACAATACAGCTACAGTATGAGAAATGAGAGCAGTGGTCTCAGCAAGGTGCCTCTCTCAGCAGTACAAAACCTGCTACACCAGTTGCCTTTCTTTTTGCTTATTTTAGCAAAATGGTCTGAGACAGAACAGGTCACACCGACAAAAGCATTTCTGGGTCTTGTAGCTGTTGCTGCAGTACAGCCAAGGCTGGGTATAGCCACTGCATGCAGAAATCAAGTCTCCAGGAATCGTAACAGGGTCCCTTTCACGTTAAGAGAAAGGAAAGAAAGATGCAGCAAGCAGGGCTCTGAGTTCAGGACTGGACTAGCAGAGGCAGTAATTTAAAAGTCTGCTTGACTCCTGCCTTAGCAAAAAATTTCATCTAGTGCCAATTGACTTGTGTCTGTGATATCTCTCACTTGATGGCTTTTCCAGGAAACATCACAAGAGGAGCTTTGTCTCATGGAGTACAGCAAGTTTTAAGGGCAGGAGAATGTCCCATGCTGGAGGCCTACAGAGTTATTACTTCTTTCATTCCTTCTTTCTTTCTTATTTTTTCATGGCTGTCACTCACCTGCTCACAAGGCCAAGTGCCAGATCCTGCCCTTGGGTCACAACAACCCTGTACAGCGCTCCAGGCTGCCGGACAAGTGGCTGGAAAGCTGCCCAGCAGAAAAGGAGTTGGGGGTGCTGGTCAACAGTGGCTGAGTACGAGCCAGCAGTGCGTTCAGGTGGCCAAGAAAGCCAACACATCCTGCCTTGTATGAAAAATAGCTGGGCAGCAGGACCAGGGAAGTGACTGTCCCTCTGTATTCAGCACTGGTGAGGTCACACCTCGAGTTCTATGTTCAGTTTTGGGCTCCTCATGACAAGAAAGACATTGAGGTGCTGGACTATGTCCAGAGAAGGGCAATGGAGCTGATAGAGAGTAAATCACATGAGGAGCAACTCTTTTCTCCCAGGCAACCAGGGACAGGATGAAAGGGCATAGCCTCAAGCTGTGCCAGGGGAGGTTGGACATCAGGAAGAATTTCTTCACAGAAAGGGTTGTCAGGCATTAGAACAGGCTACCCAGGGAAGTGGTGGAGTCACCATCCCTGGAGGTGTTCCAGAAAAGACTGGACATCGCACTTTGTGCTGTGGTTTAGTTCACAAGGTGATGTTCAGTGAAAGGTTGGACTTGATGATCCTGGAGGTCTTTTCCAGCCTAAATGATTCTGTGAGTCTGCTTTGTGCCACAGTTGCACTCAAATTCTTGCTTACACACAATACAGAAACAGGGCTTATATGCAAACCCAGGAATTTACTGTTAGTGCAATTGAAATCCTAACAGTCGAATCAGGAAATATTATTTGCCTAGACTTAATTATTAGAGGTAAAAAAATAAAGACTATTATCTGGGAAAAGTCTGAGTAATAATACAGTTGAAATTGGTTTTCACGCTTCTTGGCAAACATTCCATCTTTCTCTTTGCGGGGAGGAACATAATACTGATATATTCTTCCTACTCCATCTAAGATCTGTATGGAGCTGGATTTATACTTTTTTTTTAGCAACATTTTTTCTTTCACTCCTCTTTCCTTGGTCTACAAGTCTGAACTGCATCCAGGTTTACTACATATGGAGAATTTTTACTTTTTTTTTTTTTTAATACCTGGTTTGTCCAGCTCTCATGTCCACATTTCTTTATGGGATCACTATTGATCTGCTTATACAGCTGGGGTCAACAATGGTATTGTGCACCTCTTTTCTCATCACTTCATGCCTCTTCTCTGCACTGCATCTTTTGTCTCTCCTTTAAAGACCTCTGTTATCACACCATGCCTGCATTTCCCTGTCCTGTGTCATTAAGAGGAGCGGGGACTAGGTAAAAACAGGGTCTCCCAAAAAGACAAAATAGTAGTAGTTGAGTGTTGGTCAGCCAGTCAGCTGGAAGACTACAGAGGATCAAATTTTTAGGAAATCATTCAGAGTTTTCAGTGTGGTAGCACAGATTCAACTCAATTTAGCTAATTTAAGCCCTTAATAAAAAATTCACTTTTTTCTTCATCTGCATGTTCTTCAAAGGCATGTGGACCAACCTATGGGGGGCTTCATTACCAGTGGGCCCCTGGGTGCAACTGGAATATGAATATGAAATAATTCTAGTTCTAGTTACTGTCCCCAGTGTTATTCACTTTGCCTAGACACATCTGAAAGTGAGCATAGACCAGAACCAAATTTTTCAACTGAATTTTTACCAAGACAGTTTTTATTTCACATTGCATCATTTGTCAAGAGATTCCAGCTGAGCTTCTATATTTGAGCCTCTCAAATACAGAAACATTTGAAAGGTTTTTTTCTTAAGGTTTTGAATTAAAAGTGTTGTCTATGAGGCAACTAAATTTAGCAAAAGATGTAATAAAAAAAAAATGTACAAAAAAAACCACCACCCTTTACTTAAAAAATAATTAGCAAATTAACAATTTCAGGAGAGACAACATTCAGTTTGAACTAGGTTGCTTGGAGCTTTGACCAGTCAGTTCTTCAAAACCTACAAGAATACAAACTCCAAAACTTCTCTAAGCTTCTCCTCTGGTTAATTATCCTCAGTAAAAAGGGTCTACCCCCTCTGATGACTTTCACATATACATATCAGAAAACATCCCTTTTCTTCTCCAGGCTGAAGAAGCCCAGCTTCCTCAACTTCTCCTTGTTTTCATATGAGGTAGTGAATCCTCTGAAAGTCTCTACATCACTGCAACATTATTGGAGCTTGATCCAGTTTAATCAGTAGAGGATGACAGCAAGCTCATTCTGATAACAGGGCATGCTAACAAAAGCAAGCTTTCTCAGAGTAGCATCTGCACTAAAACAGTTAAACAACTTAAAGAATATGTAGGACAGAAAAGGTCCAAAGGATTTCTCCGGACACATCACCGTTTGAAAGATGATGCAAGTCCTACTGAATTTGGGACTAGGTTTACACTTGTGTGTTGGGCACCTCACATGGACTCTGATCCTCTCCCTAGTCATTCAAAGCAGCTTTTTTTCTGAAGTTATCCTCCCCCCATCCAATCAACTCTCAAATTAAGATGGCACAGATTTCTTCTGAGTATAGAAATATCAGCTCCAGTTACCACGGATACTATTTTCTATAATGATTTCCAGGAGGTGTCATCTCCAAGGATGAATCCTTCTCCCAAAAGAGTAAAAAGCAGCTGGCTTTCTCTAGGAAATCAAACAGCCCCAAACTAGATTTTTCTGAAGCATCTCATAAAATGGATCTTGGTGTTATGAAAGAGACAAGAACACAGTCCTTATCTCACCCATACCTGGAGCCCAGAGCCTACTCAGACAAACTACTGAATAGCAATAGAATCAATTACTGTTGATTCTTATTCACTGGCCCCATTCTCATTACTGACATGTTGCTGTAAGAAAATCAGAGGACTGTACAATAATGCATTCATGTTGTTGGATTGAAAGTTTAAAAGCTTCCCCATTTGATTAAGTAAATGCAGCAAGTACCGTGCAATCAAGGGCCAAAATATGCCTTGGCCGGCAGCCCAATAAATGAATCCTTAAGGAGCTGGCATCTCACTTCCGCACAAATATAGCTCTCTGCTCATTACTAATCCAGTCTGAAATACTGGGGAAGGCTACAGGAAAACAGACACCTGGCAGAGAACCTAAGTTAGTTTCCTGCATATTGATTTACGCAGCGATACTTCCTAAATCACTAACAAGGCGAGCATTTGTGCAGTTGAACAGCAGCCCCAAGGCGTGACACAGAGGTGCACGGCAAAGCCCCTACAACAGCCTTGCAAATCCTACAGGTAGACATATGACAGCACGGTCTTCAATGCCACGACAGCAGCATGGAGTTTTGACCAACATCCACTTCACAATCATTTGCCCCATAGTGTAACGGGGCAGCAGTTCAGTTTAAGCCTGCTTTCCCTAGGCTCTTTGATGTTGAGAGTTTGGCCCACTGCAAGGGCAGCTAATGCCCTTGTAGTTATCATAAGCTCCAGCCCAGGTAGATTTCCTCATCACCTTGGTCATGCCTATGACAAGGCACAGTAACCTGTTCCTGCCTGGGAAAGACCTCTTCCTTTACAGGCAAACTCCCTTTCTCTTCTATAGCCCTATGTTATAGTTTCAGTTCAGCAGAAGGCAGGAACCCATACATTCCTCATAAGCAAAACTCCAGTGAACCTGGCACCCAAAGCCTATCATCTACAGCATCACTGGGCATCCATCTTTGCAATGCTTCTCCTGCCCTCTCAATTTATTTCTCCTTGGAACCAAACTTGGCCTCCATGAAGCAATGGCTGCAAAGACAGAAACTGGGACATTTATGGAAATAGCGAGGAAGTCACTAAGCATGAAAGCTTAATAGTCCAATATTTCACTGGTGAGCAGCATTGCCCTCCAAAATGGTCTCAACAATATTCAGGTGTGCTCTTCCTCTTTCATGCTGTATCTTTATTTCTGTTTGTGCAGCACAAAGCACACTATGGCTGACATTCAGTTATGGTATTCCTAGGCCCCACAGTTGTAGAAATAAAGAATGTGATATGCCTAACTGAAGGTGTGATCCAGGCTATAAATTATACAGCCTTGTCAAAACTGAATTAATCATGTACCTTTCACCAGCTCATCTGTACTCTACCCATTAATTCTTCTGCACCAAGATGTATTCTAGTGTTACAAATAACTCATCAGTTTCAAAGGCATTTCTCCCCAAACTATCCCCACTCAGGACAGACAAGATTCAGATTCAGCCTTGGGTGAGTGATGCTTTTCTAGGCATTAAATCCCTGTACAACAAAACCCCTCTCATCTTTAATGCCTGATGGTCGTGAAGGGACAGAAATAGGAGCTTCATGCTATTAGGGAAAGGTAATTCCCAGCTGCACAAAGGGGACACATGTCCTGAAAAGACTCGAGATTTTAATGCTATGACTTGTTCTGCATAGAAATGCATTTGAGTAATTTTTAAATGGTTGCACAGTTAATTCCCTTTGAATTCTACACAGTTGGATTCACTGAAATGGAGGCAACTTTGCTCACAGTAGTAGTATTGCTGTAGTTGTCAACCCTTTAGACTGTAGCTTAGACAAAGTTTACAGGGAAAGGAATTAATTTTTATTAGATCAGCAAGAGATGAAAAAAATATACCTGACAATCGTTTAGGCACTCAAAGCCTTCAAGATTTAAAAAAAAAGTAAATCTCTGGATCTTAACACTAGGGACACAAGGAGGAAAGAACTCTTCCAAAAAGCATTTTAAGCTCACTACGTTATTTCGGTGTTTTGGGGTTTTTTTCCCCAGCAGTTGGAGTGCAGTAGGCTAAAAAGTTATCATGGCTTCTTCAGGATGAGCCACATAAACAAGTTGTACTTCAGAACACATTATGAACAATTCCCTTGTCAACTCATTCCAAAAAAAGCTTACCTGGCATGCAACTTGCTCTTATCAACACATCACACCACAGCAAAGGCCTTCCAGCTGACAGCAGGCACCTCCAGGTCACTCTTAGCTGAGGGACAAATAGTTATATCCAAAGAAAACCTTTGCTGATGGAGTTTTGTTGTTTTCTTTAGTTGTTTGGGGTTTTTTCCCTAGCTATTTCTAAAAAGAAAAAATAGAAAAAAATAAACACTAATGCAACAAGTGATGACATAAAGAGAAGCATTATGCATTGAAGAAGCTGAGAGAGAAGCTAAAGTAGCAGAGTGTCACAGCTTCTCTCTCAGCTTGGTGCAAGTCAGGATTGCTGGCCAGCCCTAACTTCCTCAGCAGTTGGAAAGTACATAACATCACAATTTAACGTTTCCCCAAAAGAGAACAAGTTCAGCACTCCTTAACCTTTGGAAGAAGAAAAATGTGCTGCTCTTTAAGGTCAGTAATGGCAGAAAGAGTAACACCTGTTACCAGAGTATAACCCAACCCAATGTCACAGTTGGCCCTGTTTATATAATAATGACCATCAGCAGGACTGCAAAGAAAGACTTTTGAGGCCCTTTTGAGGTCGCTTGTCTCCAATAACAGCATTTCCTCATTTAGCTCTCACAAGTCTCCTAGCAACATCCTTGCATGCACATTAGCACATATATTAGATTTTGCACAAGCACCTGTAGAATAGTCAGAGCTGAAAAACTTTGCTTTTATGTTGACTTGGAGGAGAAATCAATTTACTTCAAGAAGGAAACTCATTCACGGCAGCAAAGGCTACCAACATGCTTATAACATGCTTGTGAAACCATGGAGCTTTAAGTGAAGGAAGAACCCACTGTATCCAATTTCATTATTGGCATTTTCCATGTAAGAAAGCAGCAGGTTATCCTCTCCCTGCAGCTTTCAAAGCAGGCAAATGTCAATACACAGCATAATGCTCTGAATAACACACAAAGAAGTCCGAGTACCCAGACAGTCAGACTCTGGGCAAAGGGTCAACACATGCCATAATTCTCTTCTACACAACCTATGTCAAACTGTCTACGTGTCTAATATCCGCCTGTTCAGGCAGATGGATACTACCCCTTTTTTCTTCACTGCCCAAGACAGTGGCTTTCTTGCCAACACCAGCCAGTCCATTGGTTTACCTTTCCCCAGCACCGTCTCAGTGAATCCATCAAGGAGGAAGGACTTGTCCCAGTCCGCCAGGTCAGTTGAAACTTCACACTTCATGCACAAACAGTGTCTGCACACCAGGCAGATGAGGATTCATCAAATACCCAGAGCAAAACCTCAGTAACTATCGGGAATGAGAAAATCTTCTTTGTTAAATCTCACTTGCAGCAGTGACACAGGGAAAAATAACACCCCAGGCTTGAGCAGGGCAGAAATTGTGCCAATGTCCTCATACCAATAATGTATACCAGCACCTCTCAGGAGGAGCAGCAGCATTTACCTACCACATCTGTGAATAACACAGAGCTGCATAACTGGCTTGAACTGAAATCACTTGGAGTTTCCCAGACAAACAAGGAGCATTTGGGACACCCCTAAAGGTGATCTGGAGGGCTTGGAGGTTACAACACTCCCAGTCCTTCTCATCCTGAACTCCCATTTCCCTTCTCTACAGCAGTAAGTCGAACTGCAATTTTCACTTGTCTAGAAAGTGATTCAGAGCACGCTTTGAAGCCCAAGTGTACCCTGCATCTTGCCCTGATGAAGCTTCAGGAAGTGGAGCTGTGTATGGTGTGAGAAAATTGCCCTGAGCTGAAACGCACACTTAGGGAGAGTGCTTCGCTTTTGAGGCAAAGACAGCCTTGTCTTGCCTGCTACCAAAAAAGGGGTCATAAGAAACATCCTGATTCGCTGCTGCCTTTCAAATAGGGTATCCAGCCTTGATAAAAAATAATGCCAGTGCTCAGAGCTCCTCCACACTTGGAGGGAAGCGCCTCATGGGGCCGTACGCAGCAGCAGGGAAGCGGCGAGGAGCTGGAGCCAAGCCACTGCTGGGTAGCGTGCTTCTCTCTGATTAATGCTCTCAGGCTGTCTGTTGACAAAGGCAGCAAGAGGATTTGTAATGCCTAAGCTTATCATCATCACGCTTTGAGAAAATCCGTCTCCAAGAAACAGTGTAAGTAAGTAAAGTTTTGCAAGTTAGTGGACTCGCCTAATTGAGTAGCCCTTGTAAATTAATAACATTGAAGCAAATATGCAGGGACTTTGCTGACTTTCTGGAAGATGTCTAATAAGGTCCAGCTTTACTAAAGTGGCCAAAGGAACTGGTTCCCAAACATTTTTGTGATTTGTTGAGACATTAATGATAGCTAACTTCTAGTGGTTTATTCAAGTGCATTAGTAAAAAGCCAGGAGAACCAACAGCAGGTCTTCATAGAATCATAGAATCAGCCAGGCTGAAAAGGACCTCTGAGATCATCAAGTCCAACCCTTGACCCCCTACCACCGTGGTCACTAGACTATGGCACTAAGTGCCACATCCAGTCTCTTCTTAAATACCTCCAGGGATGGAGAATCCACCACTTCCCTGGGCAGCCTATTCCAATACCTAATTACCCTCTCTGTAAATAATTTCTTCCTAATATCTAACCTAAACCTCCCCTGAAGGAGAGA
This sequence comes from Pseudotriccus pelzelni, assembly GCA_035584735.1. NCBI lineage: Eukaryota > Metazoa > Chordata > Aves > Passeriformes > Tyrannidae > Pseudotriccus > Pseudotriccus pelzelni. The sequence goes on from JAWMRA010000001.1 coordinate 23,855,993, forward strand.
TTAAGACTGTGCCCTCTTGTCCTACTGCTGGTTCATGGGAGAAGAGACCAATCCCCACCCGGCTACAACCTCCTTTCACGTAGTTGTAGAGAGTGATGAGGTCTCCCCCTTCTCTTCTCCAGGCTAAACAACCCCAGCTCCCTCAGCCTCTCCTCATAGGACTTGTGCTTGAGTCCCTTCACCA
>JAWMRA010000001.1:23856276-23987004 GCA_035584735.1 Pseudotriccus pelzelni
GCGCTGCAGGGGGTTGTTGTGGCCAAAGTGCAGGACCCGGCACTTGGCCTTGTTGAACCTCATCCTGTTGGAATCAGCCCAACTCTTCCGTCTGTCCAAGTCCCTCTGCAGAGCCCTCCTGCCTTCCCTGCAGACCCAGTCAGGTGCCAATCCTTGCATTCCTGTAGTACCTTGCAAACCCACAGTGAAGGGTAGGGGGCTCTCTCCTTCCTTTGAGGAGGTCCAGTGAAAAGCCATCCTTAGAGCACCTTTCAGAGCCAAAGTGAAAAGTCTTGGGGGTATCTCTGTGTGTCACTGTTCTTGCCTGAGGGTTCCACATCTCACAGACACCACATCCTTCCACCCTGAGCAAATGCATTTAATAGTTTAGCCTCAAAATGTAAAATATAGAAAAATGTTTGGTTTCCATTTCTTTTCCACTTTTTGCTTTTCTTTCCCCCGTTCCAGCCATTAACAGTTTGGTTTCCTGGAGGAGAAGCTGTGGTTGGTGAATAATGCAGAGTGAATGTACTTTATTTCTTTGAACGAACTTTGTCTTTCTTTTTTCATGGACACTGACAGCAGTTCCTACTACTGTGTTCACTGTTTGCATCTATTAGGATACCCACTGTATTCATTTTGACTTTAATGGCTGTGAATATTCACATGCCTTAGTCATGTTGCTCAGAGCTTGCCCACCCATAAAATTGTGCTGGTATAACATGCATTTAGCTGAAGCCCCCCCCTCTTCTCTTGCACTCTATAGGATTGAGAAAAGCTTACGATGATCCAAGTTAAGCCTGTAAGGAAGTTATGAATTAAAAAGCAGATGTAAAACACTTTTATACTGACATGAGAGAGCTCAAGGAGAGGATTGTGCTGCTTTAACTAACCCAGGGTAAGGCTGTGAGTGAGAAAGGCCTCAGGCAATCGAGAGATGCCTTCCCTCAGGTTCAGCCATGCCAGTGGAAAAGCAGATGTACCTCAGCTTCCCCTCCCTCCCTCTGCAAGGACAGAACCTACACAGCACTGCTGGGAGACCAGTTCCCAGGAATCTTCCAAATCCAAGCCATGGAACAAAAAAACAGATTAGCTGAAGCTATCAAAATGGTTGATGTGACCTAAGCTTGAGGATTCTGCACAGCTTGGATGAAGGAAGGAAACTTACACAGCTTCCTGGGCAGATTGTGCAGGGCTGGCAATTCCCAACGGGGCAGCAGTGCCAGCGAGCTGGGACGGCCATTCTTTCCATCAGTACAGGTGCCTTCACTTACATGTCATCACACCCCAACCAAAACCCATTTGGATGCCATGACAGCCCACACCACTTGCAGCCCTGTCACCTGCTGTGCCCAGCCTAACAGCAGGGACAGGAAGGAGGAGGGCTTCCACCAGGTGCAGTGCCTGGCTCTTGAGCCAAGTAGGCTGGATCAAGGGGTGCAAAGTACAGGACAATGATCCCACTGCCTGCTTCACCTAAGCCAAATCACTGACCCAGGCTGGCTACTGCTGCACTTAAGGAGGACTTTCAAGATATGGACTTGTCCACATGCAACACAAGAGAAGATGAATGCTTCCAACACTACAGCAATCTTGCTGACATGACTGAGAAGCTCTGAGACAGCTCTGAGTTCCATGACTTCTGCATCTCACCTGCTTGCATGGTAAATACTCTGACAGACAAGATGGAGCTCAGTATGGCAGCACCAAGGGGCCCTGTGTGTACTTGTGTGCGATTGCTGCAGATTAGAAAGGCTGCCACTGTCCAGCAGCAGCCCAGCTTTCTTTTGCGCAAACAAGTATAGTGGGCAAGAGATCATGACTGTCTTGCTGCCTCCTATAATCTCCTGCCCTTGGTAGCCCAGTGCCTAGACCAGCCCCTGATCCTGGAGCTTGCTGGTGCAGCGCAAAGAGCCTGGCAGTGCAGAGCAACTACTTTCATCACAGCTACCAAAACCTCTGCTGTAGACGGGCCTTTGTCCCTTGTGGAGTGGCATGGCCCTCACAAAACCATCCTTCTTTTTCCTCTCCATTCTCCTCTCTGAATCCCTGGTCTCTTCTCTGCTTCTTGGTGCAGTGCAGCTCATGATCTGCTCCCTGGAGCAGTCCCAGAAAAGCACTCCTGCACTGAAATCAGCACAGAAATCCAGCTTAGAAATAAGGACTGAGATCTCCAACACCTACAACAGGATGTGCAATCTGTCTGACCAAAACAGGAGAAATATATTCCTTTTACACTACTAGAAGCCAAACTTACTCCTGAGCTTCTCAAGCTAGAGACACCATGCCATGGCAAGGTCTTGTTCTTAATATTTAAATATCAGTAACATCCCTTCAGCAAGTAAGTGCCAGTCTGGTAGAACAAAGAGATTCTTTTGCCAATCATCAAGCAAAAGTGAAATTGTAGGTGCTTGCATCCCAAGACAACACAAAAAACACTCCTGAACTTTGGGTGATATTTAAGTGTCAAAGTCAGTTCTCTGCAAGAGCAATTCTATTCCACGTCTGTGGCATCTGCCGATTTACAAGCTGATGTGCCACAGGAGAGCACAGAGAAGATGTTCATATAGGGGGAAATACACATTTACAATGCATCCACATTGTGCAGCTGCACTGTGTATTATTAGACTAGCTTCTCATTTTATTAAATCAGATCACTGCAGAAAGGAAAGAGCTCAGATGTGATGGTCTAATGGAACATCAAAATATGAAGGTTGCTTGCTGGAAGAAAAAAAAAAGAAAGCATGACAGCTGCTGATAAATCCCACAAAATTGATTGGTATATGAAAACAGTCAAGTCAATAGATCTAAAGGTGAAGGAAATCGTAAGAAACAGCTGCTAAAGGTGCTCATAGATAGAATAAAAGAAGATAAAGAAGCAGCAGTGCTTCTCTGCTCCCTGAGGAGCTCAACAAAGCCCCATAGCTGCTCACAGACAAATCCCAGGGCTGTCCCAGCTCTCACGAAAGCCCAGCAATTCCAGTTGCTGCTGGTTAGAGCTCCTGCTTGGCTTGTTTGGGGAACAGTTCCTTGCTGTCCCCTCAGTGGATCTCAATGCAAGGGGATTGTGGAAAAAGTGGGTGACAAAGCTCAGCGTCTTCTGCTCAGCCATCCAGTCCCCCACAGCCCCTGTCAGGAAAGCAAATCAAATTTCTCCAGGAAAGTGAGGCACTGCACTTCCCCAGTTTTCATGCTACCAGCTGGTCTAATTTCTCTTGACATTTCTTCCGTAACAGCAACTGCAATGTGTCAGGATTAATTAAGCCAAGCAGTGGGCAAGTCTCAAAGGAGAACACACATCTGCCATGACCTGCCCCCACCTAAAAGCCAAGGACTCTTTCCTGCCATGGGGATGGAAGGGAAAAGGGAAAAGGAAGCAGGAATGGTAAGGCATCCTCCAGCAGAAGGAACACAATGAGCAGCCTTGAACTGTCTGAGGAACACCAGCACAGTTGCAGCACTCCAGCCTCAGAGCAAGCACTTTGCACCTTGTTATTTAGCCCTTCAGGTAGACCCCCGTAGATTTTGCAAGGTATGCATTGGAGGTCTGGCAGGCAGTAAAGGCTACTTCTCCCCAAATCTGAACATGGGACAGAGTTTGTTGGAAGACTGCCTACAAGAGGGTCAGAGATCAATGTGTCCAAATGGTGGCCTACCAATGAGGAGCACACCTATGCTTCCCACCTTCAGGCTGGGAAGGAAATACAACTAACAGTCAATATAATCAATATAACTAACAACCAACACACCTGGTAATGATGACACAAGGGCACGGTAGCTGCGTCTTGTGAAGTCAACTCTCCATTCCTGACTGTGGCCAGGAGAGAGGTTTGCACCAGAGCATGTGCAGTGGTAAAGGATGCTCACACCTTCAGGCGGCTGCAATAGCCAAGCAGTGGCACAGTATCCAGCCATTTCCCAGGGGCCCCTTTTCCAGCTGGAAAGCAAGACATGGATCAGCCCCTCAGCTTACTGGATCTTAGTGGCAGTCATCATGGTCACTAACAGCAGAAGATGGCAGCTGGAAATGCTGGGATGTTCTCACCTCCCTTTCTTCTATTTAGTTTCCTCTTTCGATTCCAGCCCTGCTGCCATGCCTTTCATACTTCCAGCAGTTGGATGAGGAGCAGTAGATAGTCTGTGCTTTCAGTTAGCACTAATTCACAGAAGCTGAGCTCTGTCACTTTCACCAAGCGGCAGGTGGCTCAGTAATAAAAGAAATTTCCACAATTATCATAGTTTTTTAAGGCAGGAAAGGTATATTTTAGTAATAAAAAGAAGCTGTCTCGGTAAGTGGCACGACATGTAAGACAGAGATGTCATAACAACGTGTACAGACATAATTACCTTAATACTAGTGTTGGTTGATTATCAAAAATCCTGATCCATGAATCAGCTTTCTGCTCAACTCTGTGTGATGTTGTTGTATGTCAGTGTCTGGATAACTTCAGAAATGCTTGGCTGAATGTCTTCTAATTTTAGCAAAGATTTACATTTGTCCAAAAGGCTTCAACGACAGTATATTTATTATTATGCTCTCAAAATTAATCCTCTCATCACAGACCACCAAGAGAGATTGCTGCATAACAAAGGAGGCCAGCTACAGATAGAATGACAAAGAATGCACAGCAAAACCTGTAACTTATTAGTTAAAATTGTTTATTAATAACTTTTGAGAAAATCTACTAGGATAAAAACAGGATTGAGACCCAATTCAGAAAAAAAAAAGGGGGGGGGGGGTATTACATAAGCACTGTGCCATTGAGCCCACTTTACTAGGTAGTAATACCAGAACAACAATCTCTAAGCTGTGTTGTACAGATGTTACAATACAGGGTGTTAAAGGGTTTGACCTTGTTTGATATAATCTGCATTCTTCAAGTGCTAAAACAAACTCTCAGATGAGATACTCAGCCATATTTCTGCTCCCTTTTTATCAAAATAAGCATAGGTATTTGGTAGAATATACTCTTATCAAACCAGGCTGGGTATAGAAGAGGACAGAGAAAGCTTGGTCGTCAGTGTTTTTTTTCTATACATGGTGTTCTTGCAAACATCCAGAGCTGTGGATTCTCTCTCTGACAGACTCCTGATGCATAGTGACCTATGTATTATGAATATAGTATTATAATGGTGTATAAAACCAATTTCAGTAAATCTCTTGTGTTCAGACATCTCTACATATACCTGGATTGCAAAATTCAAGCCTGACTTCAAATCTAAGTCCTTCCTTGCCCCACTACTGATGAAGGGCTCCATCTCGGTCAGGGTCCATAATGAAGAGGCACTACATCTCCAGAGACATGGCATACAATTCTCAAGGTCACTGTTTGTCCTTAGGCATATTCCATCTGCATCCACACCCCACAGCTTATTGCACTTTAAGCCTGTCCACATGGTAAGTGGTTTTCTAATACCAGCCATAATTTTGCACCCAGTTGGCATGTGGAAGGCTATATTAAGCCCAGACGATTAATGCCGTCTTCGCTGAGAAGCAAGAAAATAGTCTCTGTGCTATTACACTCTGCCAGCTTTCCCAAACACTTCAGGCAACTAATTCTGAGGACTTTTTGACTGAATTGACATAAAATACATCCTTCCCCTCTTGTTGCTTTTTAAATGCTTTAGGTTAATTTTATACTGCAGTCTCAGAGGTCAGTGGCAAGAGCATGTTCTGCCTTCCACCAGGCACTTAAGGAAATTTATGAAGACAGTCAGGTCCCATTTGTTCTGGCCATCCTCAGTGGGTTTACATGTCAGCATAATGTGTATGAACATCAAATTGTTGTTTGTCATCAGAAGTCCCCTGGGTCCGTCCATGGGGAGTTGTTTTGGAACAGATATAGTGGTTACTGGATTCAACAGATACAGGAAGAAAATGTGGACATCAGTAGATGTGAAACTGGAGAGAGGCCACCTGGAAAGAATGAAGAAAGCTCTAGGAAATCCATCAGAGCAAAGTCATGAGAAGAAGTCATTTATAAGATAGGCACAATGGGTGAAAGGTTTAAGAGAAAGACGTCTATATATATGAATATACAACACATTCATGTATATATACATATACATACATATATATATACACATCTATATATTCTTGACTTCTGGGACTGAATGTGTTGTGAACATACCCTTCAGAAGATATTCCTATTCAGGACTTAGTTTCCAAATACTTTCTACACCCCTACAGTGTGAAATTAAGTGGAAAGACCAGTCTTAAATACTAAGCTGATATTCCAGGGGGGTTGAAGATTATGTTTTGGCAACCATCTTTTAGGAGTTCTCGCTATTGTTATTGAGTGACACGGTGCACACCAAGGTGAGGTTTGCAGCTCAGGACTGAGACAAACTGTATGTACTTACAGCCAGTGTGAGAAGTGGCTGTCTGCAGTGTGGGTACCTACGTGTGAACTTGGGTCCAAACATCCATTCACAGTCAGCAGGAAACAAGTCAATGCAGGCTGCAGGCTCTGGAGAGCCATTCAGCTGATCAGCTGTGTCTGCTTCAGCAAGAGCAACACAGTTCTCCAAACTACACTGCCTGCATTGATTGGATCTCTGCTGACTGCAATATCATACCTTTCCACATTCCCACACATAAGCAATGCAGCTGGATGTAAATCCTGCTGTCAGTAATAAATTTTGGAAATTCACTCACTGCCAGATTCTAAGGTGAAACATGCTACAATCACTGCATGCCCAATTGGCCTTGCCTTATCGTTGTGTTCTGTTTTTCTTAGATTGCTCTGACTAACATTAGGTATCTGCCTTCAAAGTGTCAACTGCAAACACAACATGCCCTGATGTCAAAATGTAGTTTATTCTTTTGCAGACTCAGTTTGCTTTATAACATCATAATCAGTGAGACTTTAATTTCTCTGACTCATGTCATCCAAGTAACGGGGCCTCAGCAATTCTGAACAAAAATCAGTCTGAGGGCAATCAATCAGACCATTGATTTCTATGTACAAAATGAGATGTTGCTTAACTGCAACATTTTGACATCCACTAAACAGGAGATGCAGTAGTACAGAAGTGAGAACTGAGTATTTAAACTTCTCACTGTAGATAAATTGTCTCAGCAGCATTCCTCTTGTCCACAGAGGTGCCATCTCTTAACCAATAAGCACTTTCCGTATGGACACTGTATTTTGCTGGCTGTCCTCCTGTGAGATTTGTGAATAGGCAGTTCCAGCGGTGCAAGCTTCTCACTTGGAACAGCGAGGGTGTTGATGAAAGCTGCTTTCAAATCAGCTCAATCCCTCTTGGATCAAATGATATTTGGGAGACAGAAGACCTTCTGTTAGATCAGTCAGAACAAAGTTATCTGTTTTACTGTGGTTTTCGATGTCAGTGCAGTCATGTGCAGAACACAACCAACAAAACCACTGCTGTTGTGCACCACCATTTCAACAGGAATACTAGAATCTGTGTTAGTTCCTTGGCACGTGACCTTCAAAAAGGCCAATGAATAGGGTGTTTAAATCTCATCTCTCTGCATGTGCTTCTAAGGTTTTTTTTTTAATTATGGAGAGATCTAGCAGCATACTTTCTACAGCACCCAAATTACTAAATTTTCCAGTCCTGGACAGTGTAATCTCTGATAAGGCCAAGTTGCCCATACAGAAAATAAGAAAAGAGAAGCTAAGATATCATTCTCTTGCTACCCAAGATGTCCTAACATCAGAAGTAATCATGTACTCAGTCTTTCTCATTCCTGAAATATTCTGAACAGCCAAAGAAGTTCAGGGCCTCATCCTCCAGTCTTGCTGGATTGCAGGGACAATTCTCAGCTCAAGAGCTTACTGGTGGGAGCTCCTGGGAGATCATATATTTCATGTCTGAAGACTGTTGCCTTCATGAGTCCCATAAAGAACACAATAGAAACTTCTGTATGATAGATTGAATTTTTTTTCAGACAAAATCACACGCAGTTCCATTATTTTTATGAATGCAGAGTAGCCATTTGCCTTTTAAGATAGATGAACATTATGGAGATCTTTTCTCTCATGTTGCTGGAAAACTGAAAGGCAGTCTACTACAAAATCCATTCTAGGGCTTTGGCAAAGAGGGAGGAAATAATCTGTCCTCCATATTCTGACTGAATAGAGTAATATCCTGACAAGGAGGATAAGAATAACGAAACATTGGAATAGCTGCTCATTTTGGGGAGTTCAAAGCCTCTACTACTCAGATGCTTCGGGAAGAGGTTATACAGCTGGCAGGAAGGACACTGTGAAGCTGTTCCTGCCTTTTGGAGGGGGATTGATTAGGATAACTTCTCAAAATCTCTTAAGGCCTACAGTTCAGTAAAAACTACAGTATCTGGTCAGGATCAAAGCCCCACAGGCAGACATCATTAGGTCAGGCCAGACAAGATGGTGGATGCATTAGTATGAGACCCTCAGCACACACTGCACTGATTTCTGCATTCCAAAACATCTGCTGGAGACAATGGGAGTCCAGATATGCAGAAAATCAGGACTGGTCCTTGATATTCAAAGAGTGAGATGCTCTAAGGTTTGCACAGAAAAGAGCTCTCTGCCTCAAGCAAAGACATTGCACAACCCTTCACTTGAGTTACTTGATGCAAAATATCTCTGCTCATTCGTGCTGGAGCTGCTAAATTAAGTGTGTTACTTTCTATAAATCCTTCCTGTTGTCAGTGGGTTGCCTCTTACTTACGGCCATTGTCCCTTTTGTTGCTACAAAAGAAAGAAACATGGCAGAGAGCTTTTGTTTAATGAGCCATCACATTTAAACATCATTTGTCTCAGTTGTTTTCCTTTTCTCATCTACCTTTGCTCATTAAACTCCACCCTGCATGGCTGTTAACAGCATAATCATGGGGAGCAACAGCATCACGAGATTCCTTGTACCAGTGTGATGTGGATACCCCTGCTGCTTTTCCCCTGTTCACCAGCTCTGATGGGGCTGTGCTTGCCTAGCATTACAGCCAGGGTAGCAGCAGCTTCAAAGCCAGCTTACTCTGGCTGAAGGCTGAACAGCTGGAACTGTTCTTCCCCATATGGAGCAGGGTTTCGGATGGATTTTCTTGGTGCTGCCTGTGACGTTCACCTTGCCCTTTTGCACGTCTGTCACAGCCAGTTGCCAGCCCCTTGCCTCTGCAGTAGGGCGAGGGAAAGGGCCATCAGTCTGTTCTACACAGATGGCACGGAGATGTGGCAACACCCAAAGGGGACAGGGGGGAAAAACTGAGGTAGAGGAGCAGTGTTTGTGCCCTCTGCAGAGGTGCTGCAGGAGATCCTCCAGTTCCTATGCTTCCTTCCTTGTTCAGAAACTGCAGCAGCCCTAAGCCCGGCAACCTAAGCCAAGCAACTGTGGGAAGCAGCAGCCTCACTAACAGGACAAGGATTTAGGATAAGGGAGCTGCTCGCTCCAGTCACTCTATAGCTGCAGTTCCTAGCCAGAGCTAAAGGTAGCAAAGACAGATGTGTTTTCCGCAGTTCTCACCTTCATGGGCGCACTCGAATATGAGACAAAAATTACTCTTGCATCCTCAAAGCTCTTTCTAAGTCAGTTTTAGGGAGGGAGGGTACACCTGTTGACTCTTATCATGACTCATTTTTAGTATGAAGAACTACAATAAAAACTTGGAGTCAGCATCTTTTATTTACATCTGAGGCTTATGCTGCCCATCTCTTCTCATCTGTCCAGCACAGGGATACTCAGATCCTGATGGATAGCACTTTGTACTTGTGAGGACAGTTCTAGGATCAGGAAGCTGCAGCAGCACCCCACAGTACCTTTTGCTTATCATGTTACCTGGGTGAAGGAACACGTGATGAGTTTAGCCTGCAGTTCAGAACAGCTAAGTCCAGGTGCCAGTGGTGGGAGACGACAGCTGTGGAGCTGTCACTTTTCTGGCTCGTCGGCAAACAGCTGAGTTTGGAATAGCCAGCCATGAGTAGGACAGTGACTCTACAGTGCTAACAGAGGCCTTGTTAACCCTGTTAGGAAGGCAGGTCCGCAAAGGGAGTGGCCATGTCCTCCCATCCGCACTACCATTAGCTGGCTCTGTTACGTTTATCGCCTATATCAGCCAGATTGAGGATTTGTGTGGGATCTCATCAAAGAATAAACCAAAGACCTAAGTTCAGTAAAGCAGGGAAAACTGGACGCAAGGAAGACATCCCTGAGAAAACACTGTAAGGTCGAATCCCTGTAGAGATGGTCAAGTTTGAAGACTCTTCCCAGACCATTAGGAGTACTCAGTAGACACTGTGACCTCCCACCAGTGGAAACGTTTACATCAACCTCAAATAAAGTCCATCTGCCAGTTCTCCAGCATTTCATCCTTCCTGTGAGCTGAAGGCAGTCAGTTGGATGTGCATATACCCACTCTTCACTAAGCCACTGTAAGACAACTCTGCCTGGACCCATGGGTAACCCTGAGCACCTTTCCTTAGGCTTAATTGGCCATTACAACTACCAAGCTCACAAGGAAAAGCATTCCTCTGGCAGAATAAGGAACCAAGAGGCAGCACATTTTTAATGGCTGGCAACTGTGCTTTGTTGTCACCACCCAAACCACCCCCCATATACATGCACACATGGTGCTGAGACCATATTTCTCAATCAGACAGGCTGTGGCTAATTTCAGCAGACAGTTCAGCCTCAGAAAGTTGGAGATGAGCATCTACTTCTGCAAGGCTTAATCCAGTGAGCACTATGAGTGGGGCTCAACCTCTTTCATAGTGCAACAGAGGGACAGAAGAGTTGCAACTCCTCCATACTCACTAGATGCTCCTGATCTTCATCTCTTCTTTTTTCACCTACTCAAGCTGGAAAACACTCTTCCAGCCTTGTTAATTATTCTGTGTACCTTTCCTTCACAGGGAAAAATGGCACTTTCATAACATCATGTCAGACACTGTCAGAGCAGAGCTAATTCCTCTTTTATGAAGGGCTTGATCCAGAGCCAGGGAAGTCTCTCCTGCTCCTCTTTGATTCTTGTAGTCCACATCCAACTTATTCTTTTAAAGCTAAGCTCTTTATTCAGCAATACCCCCCAGATTTTGTCATTGCAGGGAAATTTTACCAGTGTAAACTAGGTTATGAGATTGAAAACTTAGTAGTTTTACTGGGGAATATATGGATAGAAATTCCTTTCCCCCTTTGTTTTAGTGATGTTTTGGAAGAGGCTTAAATTAAACCAAAAAGTCATTTATTCTAAAAGAATGCCTGCAGGGGACATAAACCAATAGTGCCTTAATTATGCCTGTATGCTCATTTTGATTGCTTTAATGTTTCTAATTACAGTGTTAACACTTCTCCTATTTGACAAGCTGGGAAGACAATTTGGCTCAACCAAGGAAGCTGGAGCATGGGTTATGGGAGATGTACATCACCTTCCAAAATGGCTTGCTCCTGCCAGCTTGGAAAGAAAGGATGCTGTCATTGGCATTGTGTTATTTCAGCCTGTTCTTCCGCTGGGGCACCGATGGGGTAGCATTCTCAATGACAATGCAGTGGCAATGAAAATGCTGCTATTGCCACTTTTGGCAAGAAAACTTTGCGGACATATGCAGAATCACAGAAAACAAAGTTGAAAGAAACTGCAAAGAATGATTTCTGCTTTCCTTGTGGGAGAAGACAAGATCCAAACTTCTCTACGGGCAGAAGGCCCCTAGCCATTTATTCCTGTGCTTAATTACTGTACCATTAGTAAAGGCTTCTTAATGTCTAACGAGATCTTCCTTCTGTTTAAGCCAATTACATATTGTCCTATCCCTCAGGAGACACAGCACTGATTATTACTTCAAAGCATGTTAAGGCAGATTGAAATTTAACAGCAAATGCTGGATTGTGAGTGAGGTATCTAAAGAATGATACTTACAAATATTTGGAGGGAAGCCATAGCCTGGACAATTTTTAAGGGGTCTCCATAGACAGTGTAAGTGTTAAGAAACTTCACTACAGAAAATTTTAATCCAATTTGCTTAGATGGAAGAGAAAGATGGGAGCTTATAACTAATGCGTGCAAAGATGGGATTCTCTTGCATCCAGAAGAGTGCTAATTCAGATCCCTTAGTAACATAGTCTGAACTGTAATTTAATTGATAAGCAATAGATGATATTTATATCTTGGTAAATTTAATCAAAGTATTGGATTTGAGAAGGGCTTTTTCTAGTCTCTCAGCTCCAAGACTTCAGTGCCCAAGGTTTAGACATAGCCTCACAGCTGGACAGGGGTTCTGTCACCATGCTATTCACTTCTGAGCTAAGACAGCCCATCTAAAACAGCAACAAGGGCAAAGGAAAAGAAAAAACCACAGAAGTCAACAGTGTAATGCTTCAGATAAGTGTATCACTTTCTTTGTAATCAGTTCCACCCCATTTCTAGTCTCAGATTCAGAGACACACACACCCTGTGTGTGCTAAGGTCCAAAAATAGAAACCTTTTTATTTCCTTCCAAAAACACTGAACCCGTATCTTTAAAGGTAAGTGGGCCAACTCCTCCGGAGTCAGCGCTCTCTTTTCCTGGTTAGTTCTCTAATGCCCTGTTTGACCACATCCCAAGAAGGTTGCCAGTATCCATACCACCCCCTTCCACACACCATCTTAGAAGATCATCTAAGAAAAGCATCTGGCTTCCTCTGCCCCCAGGACAGCACATCAGGTCTGACTTCTGTAGGCGTTAAGACCACTCCCGGTTTTGCAGAGAGCAGTAGTTATTCACAGTCAGGTGGAGCATGCACTTGTCCAAGCCCTGCAGATTAGGGCATTATGAAAGTTAAGGGTAATTACCAAAGATATGAAATGAGTACATATGAATTAAAGCATCTTAAGCCCTCCATGGATATTTTGGGATAAAGTGACCTTGCTTTGCTTTTGTCTAATTGTCACCATAGTGAACCAAGGCCATTTTCCTTTTATATCCAAGCCCTCACATAGAGGTTTAATGCACTTTGACTTCTGCACTTTAACTCACATTAATTTGTCTTAACTTCCCATGTAAACAAGCCCTCAGAGGACTGGTTTTTTCCTCTCTCATGTGATGGTTCACTTTGTCACTGTGTGAAATGTGTTGGAAAAAACTATTTGCAGTGAATTTTCCCTCAGTTGTGCTCACAGTGACATCTTTGTCATGAATTGCTGCAGAACTTCTCTCCCTGCATAACCTTCTCTGTTCTTTTCCTCTTTCAAACACCTATACTGGATCAGCTTATAATTAGTAAAGCAGCATTTCTCTACCATGCAGATAGGGAACTGCTGGTCTGGTCTACAGGTGAGGTACAGAGGCTGTCCAGGGAGATTAACTGCTGGGCTAAGGATCACACAGGCTGCCTACATTTGAGCATAGAAATCATCTAAACCCAGGCCTCCTTGGCCCCTGGAAACATCTTTTCTCGTGCTCTCAGTGGATTTTTCTTCATTAGGAACAGTCAATGAGCTTCTTCAAACCTCAGGATCATGCCAGTTGTGTGGGAAAGAAAAAAAAATTACTGCCATCTGCATGACTCCCGTCCAGGGACAAATCTTTTGCTCTTCCTCTCCTGCTTTTCTTCCATCCTCCCTTTTTACTTAAGAGCTGTAGGAGACCTTCACATTAAGATGATGAACCCATCACAGTTGGAACAGACAAAGCCAGAGTGAAAAGGGAGGTGATGGAGGCTGAGACAATATATTTTTAGTCATTTCGATGAATTATGGAGACGTGAAGTTGATAATTTATTGAAGAAGGGAAACGGGGGACTCTATGTAAATGTTTTCAGATGAATAATTAATGTGCCTTTCTAGCATCAGGGGGTCTTTAATTAAAGCCTCTGTTAAAAAAGGGAAGGCAGACGGGCCCAGCTCCTCGCAGCAGCTAATTGCACCTTTCCCATGTACAGCTACGATTCAGAAGACAAAGCATCACTTGCATCAATAAAGAAGGACAGATCCTACCTAGGGAGCATGGCAGGAGACTCTGGAGGCCAGCTGAGTGACCCCTGGGCTTAGGTGGTCTGCATCACATTTTAAATCAGCTTGGCATATGGGCCAAATGAGGAGGTGTGGGTAAGTGAGGATGGAGGGGGTGCTCTGGCCACAAAAGGCTTTGAGGAATGCAGAAAGCCACCCACAGCCATCTGCAGATTACAGCTTCTTCAAGAGGGACCTACTGATAGGGTTATCCAGGGACTTGCTATCACTGCATGATACATTCGCCTTCCAAAATCCTATTCCGTACCATGCCCTGTTCCAATAGAAGAGATGGGGTCACAGCAGAGGGGAGCACAGCAATAAGGCAGCATTCACAAAGTGGAGCAAAATGGCAAACCCCTAGTCTTGCCACTACCCAGCTACTGTCCTTATCCCAGCATCCTTCACAGGCACCACTTCCTCAGGTGAATATCACACCTGGACTCTTCCTTCCTTCAGGGGTTCCAAACCTGATGGGGAGAGGTTTGGATGAAGGATGAAGGTTCACTGTGGACTTCAGTCCCATCCCCTCCCTCTGGTGCCATGTGATGGTGAGACCAAACTGAAACCTTCTCCCTTACAAAGACTGGGCCTCCTAGAAGGTCTGTGATTATTTCCCAAGGGAAAGTATAAAATCATAATAGTTTCAGGACAAAGAATGGGACTTAGGGAAAGACAGAATTCCTGACCCAGTTAATACTGTTGAGGAACTTCCAGTATAATCCCAAATTTGGCTTATTTAAATACCGTGGGAACAGCAGGTAAATTTCCAAATAGGGAACGAAGTCTTGTTTTTCTTGAGAATATTGTCTAAATTAGATACAGATTAATTAGTTTTGACACCTTGGCAAAGAAACAGTATCTCTCATTTTTTTCATTCATCCTTATCACAACTAACATTCATGGTAACATTATCAAGTGAGGGAACAAGAAAAAATCAGCTGGAAATTTATTTTTAACAGAAAGGGTTAAATCTAAGGTAGCCTTAGCAGGTTCCCAAAGCAAATACTTACAAACACAGAAGCTAGTAACACGTTTCTTTCCCGCACTGCCTAGGATTGGGCTGAAAGAGAACTCAAGGGGTTACCTACTCTGTGCTAGTCAACTATGAAAGAGGTTTGCTTAACCTGCTACAGGTATTTCCCCACCTTCTGAAGCCATATTTGAGGCTGAGTGCCCTTCTGGCACTGAGCACAAAGACAACCCAGAGAACATCTCCCCCAGAAACGTCTCTCTGATTTCACAAACGCCTTGGTTTTCAGGAAAGCACTGAATCTTTGGGATTGAGAGCATGTGTTTTCTGTTTACCCACACCAACGCTCTTGACAAGTCTGACATGTGCCTGCAAGCTCAGCGAAGGTTTACTGCTGTGCTTTGTGGAGGCAAGCGCTGCCAGGAGGTCTTTGGAGGATGATGCACACGGAGCCCCTGCGAGCAGCTACGAGGCTCTGCTGCTCTCTGCTGGGAAATGCGGGCAGAGCTCGAGCAAGAGACCGTACTGAAGGAATAGCTGGATTTGCCGGCACGCTCTGGCATGGTGTCTGCACGCAAACACTCAGAGCCACCTGTACAAACGCAGACGCCTGGGCGTAGTCTCCTCCTCAACGTCGTTGTCCAAAGCGGACCAACATCAAAGGCTGCTGGTCCAGGAGCAGTCTCGGTACAAGCCAGCAGCCTCAGCTCCTCTTCCCCTTACATCCCAGCACTCTCTACCTCATGCGGGAGCTGGCTTTCTCCACTCTGTTGCACTTATGCCTGCTCTCCTCCCAGCCTGTGATGTGGTTACTTTCTCAAAAACGCTCTGGACAGAGGGCAGAGCAACTACCCCACCAAACAGGCAAGGAACCAATGTGCAGGGCAACCACATGATCCACACAGAGTCACCAGTCAGCACACGGATGCACAGAGATGTCTCACCAAGGACTCCAGCCTGTTTGTTTTGGTTGTTTTTATCACTGCTCCATGCCACAAAGCTACTCCTTGCTTACCACACCTCAGGAAGGCTTTAACTACATCTGTTTGCAACTGTGCAAAACCACAGGTCAGAGAGTCTCGGGATCACAGCGTGCAGGGAACCGCGAGGCCATGGCCGCAGCTATTGACTGGGCTGCCGCAGCCTCACGGATTGTGCAGCAGGTGAGCTTGCTCCTGCAGCCAGCACCCTCAGCCTGGGCCCCGACGGCAGCTCCTGCACAACGGAGGGGAACAAATTCCCTAGCCTTGTGCTGACCGAGGCCCTCTGCTCCTTTAAGCAATGACGTTTAATTTTCCAATATGTTTCATCTGACGCATCTCGTTATGACTTTAAAGTAGCAGATGAAGCGACAGGACTTTAAGATAGGCATTTTCAGGGTTTGGCTATCATATATGTATATTTACAGCTCAATAAAATAAGAAGATATATTCAAAGTAAACAGACTGTGGAAAGTGATTTCTTCCAACTCTCCACTGCAGACTCGCAAGAAACCAATCAAAGAGGCTCGGGAGTGGTTTGAGCGTAATTTATTAACCCGAAAGGGGCCGCATTGTTAACCAATATTATTTATAGTGAACGGCTCAACCATCTCTACTGAACAACTGTGTGATACTGCAGGGACAAATGCAATGAGTTACTACAGAGATAGGACAAAACCAGCAGCAGGTCTTTGTTACAGCTGTTAGAAGAAGCGTCCCCAGGAGACAGACACTGAATCTCTAATGGCCATCTTATTTCTCTGACAATTTATTTAAGTTTTAACTTAACAGCAGGAATGATAGCCACAGTTACACAGTGACTCCCAATAAAGGAGCATATTGCTGATCTGCAGCTGGTGTTTTCTTATTTATTTCAAAGTCTTTAAGTTCCAGACTTAGCATATGGTGCCATATAAATAATGATATAATAATACGTTTTTGCTTTTCATGTGCCTGGGTAGAAAAAAGCCATGTGATTTATCTTACATGAGTATTGTATTTAAGGCATTATTTTGCTCAGAATTTTTAATGCATTTAAAATGCAGCTTCTGCTTTTTGTAATCTGTTCTTTTGAAAGAATAAACAGAGCAGTGATGTTTATTTAATAGAGTCATTCATCTTAGTTCCTTGTGCAAAATCCTAGCTTTCCAGTCCTAGCAGCCAGATCCCTGCAGTAGGCAGTGGGGTTGGAAATTGAGAGATCTGCTGTTTACCAATGAGGCACAGATGAAAGGAACACATGGGGCTCTAGATTTACCCACAGCATGACACTATTTGAAGCCAGCAGGCAGCTGAGAACCACTTAGTCCGGTCCAGTAAAGGATAGAGAGGAGAAGCCCATGGAAGAAGGTCCATAGGGAGTCATGCTGTGGAGAACACAGCACTCGGATGGCTCAGCACACAACTACCCATACACGACTAATATCAAGATGCCTCCTTCACATACAACTGTAACTGCAGATACCAGAGCAAACACCACCCCCATGGAGACTGACAGGGATGTAACTGTTCAGAGCTTTCCTCTCAGACCCTGGACAAACGAGCTCTGTGAGCATTACAACTGCAGAAACACTCAGCTAGAGGGCAGGGAAGATCTCTTAACTCCCACCTCAACACTTTCTAGATGTTGCTGTCTTAAGTATCTAGACTGAGTGGCTGCAAAACTTCATCAAGCAAAAACTTCTTGACAACTACAAGAGTCCTCATAGCTAGAAGTGTTGCAAATGTGGGTTTATACCTGCACAGGTCACTGCAGAACAATGAGAATATTTATAAGGGGCATACAAGACTAACCAGTGAATATTCTACTTGCAAATACAAGCCTGGTCCATTGGTGCACAACTCCCAGAGGAAATATGACAGGGTCCACTAATCAAAGACCGACAATCCCGAACACCAGACAGAATGCTGTACCCTCTTCCATCATGTGAGGATGGAATAATCACTGGAGATTGAAGGAGTCAGATCCTGAAATCTCCCTGAAAGTCCACCCACTCAACTGCCTAAGACCCTTCAACGATTTTACCACTTTTACCCAGCATCTTTCAAGATCTTCCCAAGTGAACACAGACCAAAAAAGCCTTCACACTCATAGAGCCAGAAGTCTCAGGCTGTCTGGAACCATCACAGTCACATGGCAAAGTGGGAGAGGCCAGATGGGCTCAGGGGAGTCAAGTAATGACCTGGCATCCCAAGAATGCAAACGGCTGTGCTCTAGTGCAAGATGATCTGAGTGGTCAGCGTGGCTGAAGAGGTGGGCAGCACTGTCATGAACCTGTACTGGAGCAGTGGGGCAGCTGTTCATCTTAAAAACTCAACAGCATACCCTGAAAAACACACACAGACTGAGCTGCTCTGAATGGAAGTGACATCTGTATGTTTAGAACAGCTTTTGAAGTTCTATATTTCCCTCCCTCTCACCCCACAAAAGCCCCCATGGCAGTTTCATCCATTCGTTTCAATCCCGGCTCTTGTCAGACTGGAGCATGAACCAGAATATGTCAGAAGCTGGTTACTGTAGTAACCTAGCACAGCTTTTATCTCTATTGCTTTCATCTCCTCTTTGGGGGGAACTGGCAATCTGTTTATTTGCTTTTTCTGATGAAGTTCATCACGCAGCACACCAACTGCCTGTGTCTGTCTAAAACTGAGGAGAGAAGAAAGTACCTTTCACATGAATGCACATGTAAATATTTCTCCTGGCACTCTACTACCCCACCTCTTCCTTCCCTGCTTCCCTTTACGAGCTATTTGACATGTCCTTTTCCATCTGCCCCTCCATGCACAGCTTTTCTCTGCCCTTCTCCTCCAGGCTTCCTCACTATCGTGGCAGTTATTAACAGGGCCAACAGCAGCAAATGGCTTCCCTGGGCATTCCTGCATCCCTCATAGGAGTGTGGGAATGCCAAAAGGACACTGGAACTCACAGTGAAGTATCTCAGCTCCCTGCAAAACAGTAGGCCAGTGGCAGGCTGGGCTATGGGTGATCTCCCTGCCCTTCTCTGTGCCAAGAGATGCCCCACAGACAGCTCTCTGGCTCTGGCACACACTGAGAGACCTCTCTGGCTGCTGCGAGGGCAATAATAACACAGGCAAGGGGGCGGCCACCCAGACCAGAAGCAGTACCAAGACCAGGACCAGAATTAGTGCCAGGACCAGAGCCAGGGCCAGGAACTGCCAACATCCTGGCCTGGATCAGCAACGGTGTGGCCAGCAGGGCTAGAGCGGTGATTGTCCCCCTGTAGTCAGCACTAGTGAGGCCACACCTCGAGTCCTGTGTCCAGTTCTGGGCCCCTCACTACAGGAAGGGCATTTTGGTGCTGGAGCAAATCCAGAGAGCTGAAAGGGTCTGAGGCACAAGTCCTATGAGGAGTGTCTGAGGGAACTGGGGTCGTTTAGCCTGCAGAAAAGGATGCTCCGGGGGAACCTCTCCAACTGCTTGAAAGGAGCTTGTAGCCACGTGGGCATCAGCCTCTTCTTCCAGGCAGCTAGTGACAGGATGAGAGGATGCCAGCTGCACCAGGGGAGGTTCAGTTTGGACATTAGATCGAAGTTCTTCACAAAAAGGGTGATTAGACATTGGAACGGGCTGCCTAGGTAGGTGGTGGGGTCACCATCCCTGGAGCTGCTTAAGGAAAGACTAGATGTGGCACTTAGTGCCATGGTGGTGTTCGGTCACAGGCTGGACTCGATGCTCCCAGAAGTCTTTTCCAACCTGACTGATTCCGGGATTCTGGAATACCCTCACCGGCCGCCAACCTCCCACCCCACCACCCCCCCTTGGCGCTTCCGCCCTGACCCAACATGGCGGCACTGCACTCGCCGCCCACGTGACCCGGCGGCACCGCCCGCGCACACACGTGACGGCGGTTTCCCCGGCAACCGCCCCGGCGTCTCGCACCGCCCCCCCCCCCCACATACAGACCCCACCTACGGCGAGCGACGAGCAGCAAAAGGGCGGGCGGGGGCGAAGCGCCCCTTGTCTTGCCCTGCGGACCCCGGGGCAGGTGAGGGAGAGCCTCGGCGCCGCGAATCGCCCTCCCGGGCTGCACCCACCCGCGCTGCCCCCGAGCAGCTTCCTCAGGCACAACACCCCACGGTTGCCCTTACAGGGATGGGCGCAGATCCTGCTCCCCCTTCGCCCTTCCACCTGCAGCTGCTTCAGGCAACGCTGCTGCCACCGGGACCCCCAAAACCTTGGAACAGCCGTGGCTGCTGCCTCCTGCCCCGCGCGGGTTCGGCACGGGAAGGAGAAACCGTGCAGGGCTCTGCCTGCGCTCAGTCACAGGTCTGGGAACGGGAGGGCAGGGCGTGGATACGGCACAGCCCGCAGCCGGCTGCTCAAGGAGGGAACGGGTGAAGCCTACCCGAATTTCGGCAGCTTGCTGCCAGGCAGGGAGAGGAGCCGGGAACGCAGGGCAACCCCACCACGGGCAGGTTGCTGGTAAGAGGGATCACCGACAGTCCCAGCCAAGGAAAGGTCATGAGCTGGGGCTGGGATCCATCCCAAGGACTTCAACAGAGACAGAACTACCTACAGTATACACTTATAGAGCCCCCTTAGGAAAACTAGTCAGTAAGTGAGGATCAAGGCACAGGCCAATTCTGATGGCTTGGGCCTGAGCTTAAATGGAGTTCCTGGGATCATGCAGAAGGTGCAGGTGGGGCCAGTCACAGAAATTAAAGCCTATTAGTGCATGTTTTAAGAGGGGTTGCAACCTATTTGCAGAGGGTTGCAGCAACGTGATGTATCTGATCTGTGGAGATGCACGTTTAAAATATTCTTCATTGTTTATTTGTTAAATATTTTAGCAAGAGCACATCATTCAGAATCCAAAGTGAAGGAATCTAGCATACCGTCAGCTGCTGAATCATCTGAGGACCAGACACTTGAATCCCCACCATCACTGGATGACTTACCTGGGGTTAAAACACCAGCCATCTGTAGTGGAATTCCCAGTGTCTGCAGACGAGCTGCTTATTGACAAACTACCACATTCTGAGGGCCAGATACTGCTCATTGAATAGTCCACATCCAGGGAAAGCTCACCTGAGATCGAATCATCTGTGGATGAACTGTCAAGTTTTGAAGCCAAGGACTCCATGAACTCCAGGGACTCCAAGAACTCCAAGTTTTGAAGCCATGGCTGACTCCACACAGGATGGTAGCACACCTGAGGCTGCTGGAGCAGCAGCAGCAGAGACTGAGTATGAAATACCAGAGCCGACGATATTTGAAAATGCCTATCAAGTGTCCATTGATTACGTGGAGAAACATAATATTCTGCAGATATTTCAGGTGAAATACATATTTCCTTCTCCTTCCAGAAGCTTAGAGGAGAAGCTTGGCCTAAAGTTAGCTTTAACCAAATTATCCTTTCCCCAGGATAATTTGGTTCAAGCTTTCGTCCTGTGCTTTCCTAAGTGTAAATGTAGGAAAAGCAGTAGAAAAGGACCAGTGATCATCTTTGGGGTTTGAAAGAGATGCTTGCTTTTTAAAATGCAGATAGTCTTGGAGCAGAAAGTACAGCCACCCACCTACCCAAGGATCAATAATTCTTTCCTTCTGTCTGTCCCTGTCTCAGGAGATCACAGAAAAACTGGTGTACTCTAAGCCTGATGACCCCTTGCAGTTCATATTGATGCAGGTATGGTCTTGCTGGGGCTCAATGGGGACTACCTGTTAGGGCCACAACAGAAAGCCAGCTTTGCTGAGCACACCAAAATCAGGGTCAACCCAGGACTGTTTCTCTCACTGTGTGTCTTCTTACTTGGGCAGAGGAAAAGCACAGGGCAGAAGCAGAGGGCCTGGGATGCAAAGGACCATGTGTGCTCCAAAAGAAGAGGGAGGGAAGGTATGGGAGTGTGGGGGAAGGATGGGGTGAATGTGCCCTGGAGTTACCTGAGAAATGAGGGAAGCTTAAGAATAGGGACAGGGCCCCTCTGTGACCTTTCCCCAGCTCCCTCTATCTCAGACTGAGAGGGAACACTTTTCTTGCCCACACACCTCTGTTCAGGCGAGCTGTCTCTGCTGATCCTGCAGGGAACTAAAACACGGCTGATTCAAAGTCAGTCAAATGAGACGATAGTTTAGGAGTGAGTTAGAAGTGTGGGTTGCTTCTTGGGGAAAGGAGGAGGTTAGAGAAAAGAAAGCAGATAGAGAAAGAGTGAGTCTTTTTCTCGTTGCCCTCTAGTCAGTCAGGAAATGCACCATCTTTGTGGTTTGCTGTTGGGTTCATGGTGTACTGAATGCAAAACCTGCAGATGAATGGCAAGGTCAGTTCTGGGCACCAGTGTGTGAGGAAATAAGCTCCCAAATGACCCTTTTCCTTTTCCTTTGTCCAGGTGCAGTCTATGATAGATGCCAGGCAGGCAGAAATGGAGAGAATATCAGAGGAGAACAAAGATGTGTAGGTGTTTCTAGAAGAGGCCTGCGCACTCCCTTTGGCCCCTACTGACCTTGCTCTTGTGGTATTGCATTATGCTTTTGTAGTCATTGGCAATAACTTGGAAAAGGTCTGCTTGTATCTCTCTTTTATGTTTTCCCTGTTCAGTATGCTTCTGCTTCCCCTTGGGTTTAAATCCTGCAACCAAATATTGGTTTGGAATCACAAACTCAGATCTAGATGTGCATGAACCTGCATGCGCATATGGCAAACCTTGTAGAGGCAGGTCTGCTGAACTCCTGTGTGGTCTGTGCATACAAATGCAAAAGTCCCATATTTAGGCCACTCCTAGACTCTGCTTTTCTGTGCAAAGAAACCCAACACAAGCACAAAAGCAAGTAGAATTTAAGAGCAGCCCTGGACAACCGACAACCCTCTCTTTTTTTCCCACTGCTTTGGTGGCTCACAATTGTGCAGCTATGCAGCAGCCCCAGTGCCCATCTAATACTTTGATAGGCTGAGTCTGGGCTTTCTCACTGGCCCCAGAGATCCTCTGATGCAAGAAGCAGTCTTCTGCCTCTTCCACACACTGGGTGCAGCTGTCACACCCTTAATCAACCCTGTTGGGTACCAATCACTCTGCTTTTTAGGGTTGCCCTACTTGTACCATTACAAGTACAGTGTATATCTTGATAACAAAAACAGTAAAGCAACAGTTGCACACACCCTTAATGGCTTCAGAAAACATTGTCACTCAGGAATGTGGGAGGTGAATAAAACTAAACAATCCAAAACCAAGCACTGGTAGCTCAGGAAATTCATCACAGTCGAGGTACATTTCGCAAACACGTCATTTGAGCTGCCTTTGATTCTTAAAACACAATTCTCATTTTTATACTATCCAAGTGTCTGTTTCCACCCTGATAAGAAACTTTGTCTTTTTCTTTTTTTGTATCTTGCCTGAAGATTATTGAAAATGTGCAACAGAGCATACTGTTGTTTTGGCTTCATGTACTGTGTATGTGCAGTAGATGCCAGATAGTGGAGTTTTTGTCACTAGACTTTTCTCTTTTTTAGGCAAGTGCTCTAATTTCCTGGTGGATGGCAGTGTATTCCCAAGTGACTGTCTCTATGGCTATGAAGAGAACGCCATAGAAACTTCATCTATCTATTTTTAGCTAAAAGTCTGTTGATTAGGCTGTGTGATTCTCTGCAGCACAGCTTGGGCCCAAAAAGTCTGGGAATAACAGAGGCAAGTATTTGGCATACAAATTCCATGTCTGAGAAGAGTTTCCTTTATATCTAAGGTTATAAAAAAAAAAATCAGTTAACTCATGTGTTTCCAGGTAGGTAAGCAGCCCTGTCATTCTTAGAGCAGGGAGGTTTTTAAGGTTATTTTGAGCCTAGGGGTGGCTCAAGGTTCAGATTTAATCTTTGCTGGTTTTATAAGAAGCTGGATGAAGACATAGGCATCTAGGTCCCACTGAAGTGGTGAGATGCTTCTGAAATCCCTGCTTATCTTTGGCAGCTGGAAGAATCAGACACGGAGTTTGTTTTTTAGCCTGATATATTTTTGATCAAGAGTTTGTAAGCAGCCCTATATATATATATGCCCTGTCCTAATGTATCTCTGTGAAACAGGATAGATGAAAAGATAAAAATAGTGGCTGAAGCCTTCTCATCTCTATGGTCATTTGTCATCATGTTGTCCCAGAAGATGTAGAAATTGGCATGTCTTTGAATTACGTTGTAGAACAGGATTAGGGTTCTTTTGGGTACAGCCTTAACTGTGCATTTCCTGCTTCTGTCATTTGTGTATTGTATTTTGTTGTTCTCTTTTACTCATGAAAAGCTTTTGACTTGTAATATGTTCTCAGACTATAAGTGCATGCCTTCAACTTCATGTCATCATTAAGGGAGTTGTGCAAGGAAAGATCCTTAATCCCTCCTTCAGGTAGGTTGAAGTGACTTGGAAAGCAGTCTTCTTACGGATGACAGAAATTTTGCAAGAGAGGCCCTACCCAGAGTTCCTCAGCAATCTCAGGGCCAAAATTTTGCTTTGGTGGCCTGGATACCTTATCTCATGCCATCGAAATTGCTGTGTGGTAGCAAGAAGTCTTCCCATTGCACATAAGAGAGAGCATCTGTCTTTTCTGTTTCTCAGAAAAGTGAAACAGAAACAGTGTTTTCTATTCATTTCTCTCCTCAGAGGAGAGGTCACTCTCCTTTGGAGAGCAGCAGTTGTACAGAAATGAATGAGGCTGTACTCAGGACAGCTCTTTGGGCCTAGATTTGTCATGTGTAGATGGCAAGAGACTAGGGAAGACAGTAGGCTGAGGACAATCCTTCAGCTTTCACTGACTTAGAGGGAGTTGATCAGCTCTGAGCAAGGGCTTTGACCAGAAATCTTGGGGAACACATCATGAGCTGAGGAGAAATGTCACTTCCTTCACCTCGAACCTCTCAGTTGATTGGATTGTATTTTGAATTGCAGTTTTTCAAGCAAAATAGAAGCCTAGGAACTTAATTTTATGAAAACAAAAAAGCATCCTCCAGAATGTTGGCATATTATTGTGTTTAAGCTGGTGTCACACAGCTGTGCTTTTTGATTTGCTTCAGAATTCTTCTGAAAAATACACTTTAGTTCTAGAAAAATTTTACTTTATAGTAAAGCACTGCTGTTTGTGTATAAGAAGGCTTTCCTGTGGTGAAGAAAAGGTTGCAAGTTAGATTTATAATGGAAACTTTTACTGTAGTCTTAATTCCAGAGTGACTGCCCCTTTTCCATAATTTCTTCCTCAAACCGTTGGATCCTTATTTCTTCTTCATAAGTGGACATTTATCAACATGACACTAAACTGTCTTTAAATTTCTTGCCTTGAGTGCTCTGAAGGAATTAGCAGTTCATTGTGTGTAACTGAAACTATTCCATATAAGTCCTTATAGCACACTAGTCACGGTATATTTGAATGCCCTCCAGAGTGTGCTAAGCAACGTGACTAACATCTGTTGTTTGCTCTTTTTCCTCTCCACAAGGGAGATGTCTCTGCACTGAAGTACATTCTTTTAAAAAGGGTGGTTTGTGGTTTTTTTACCCACACCTGTGTTGCTGTGTGCTTCTAATGGATAAGGATAGGTCATGGAGTGAAAGGTATGGAAGTTGGAGGTAATTTGTAGTTGCCAAGGATGGTTACTCCTCAATATGAGCTGGACACCAAGGAAATATACTGTTTTGAAGGAACAGATTTATTTTTTTTTCTTGTTGATCCATGGACAGGCACAGAAGCGTGACATCCAATTCATCTGCCAAATGGCATGATCTTATGGCCCATAGAATGTTTCTGCTGTGAACCTCGTACTCCTTCAGAAGCAGAATGCAGAGGAGCAATCACAAGGAGAGTGTAGTCACTGTGAAATAAGTCTCTGATGAAAACATCAGTTTCTTTTTCTGCCATCTCTATATGGAAGTTAAATCTATTCAGATGCCCCAAGCAATACTGAAGTTGCCTCTGTGCTGCTTCTAACCAATGCAAAATGTTGCAACAGCTGATTAAAGATCCTTTGAAAAGTTCACACAGACTCTGCTTTGCTTCTTAGTTAGGTGGAGGGCACATTTTTCAATGGCCAGCTGCTTATGGCATGAGACATTTAATTGTGACTCATTGGATGTGAATCATTGCTACATAACACCAACTTCAAGCTAGTTTAACGCCATTGATTTCAAAGTTTCACAATCATGTGGAACTCAAAGTAGGCAGAAACAACTATTCAGGGCTTTCATGTCTGAAATGGAAGAAATTAACCTCTGGGTAAAGTCTGACAAAGAGCTCAAGAGAGAGCTCCAGCTGAAGACTGGAGAATGTGGAAGAGCTTGGAAGGGAATATACCAGGGCAAATTGATCAAACCCTGTCTGACATGCCTTTGGGTTTTATTCAAGGGAAAGCTGCTCTTGACCATTCTTTCAGCCAGATGAAATGGAGAAGAAACTGAAGAAACGTTCCCTGAAGGTCAGGCATTAATATCCATGTCTGCATTCCTTTCTGGGGGACTGTCCTCATGGACAGAACTGGTGTAGCAGCATCACCAAAAGTTCATGGCCATAGCTCAACATACAGAAATGAAGAGAACTTTGAGTTGTTGGGGTGACATGGATTGGATGAACACTCACTCTCCTTCTGGGGAAAGGTGGTGGGCTGGAGTGTCACTGCAGAACAGATGAATTTAGGCAAAGCAGATGCAAGAGATTTCTATGTACATAATTCAACACTGGAAACTGCAGACACTGTAGTAGTTGGTCTGTTTTAGAAGCACCTGGTATGAATTAGGAGAATGGCTTTTCCTTTCCCCCTCGAGGCTGTCATCTCAAGTCCCCATGCAACTCCTCTCACAGGTGGGAAGAGCTCACCCTCCTTTGTCAGACCTTGCTGCTCTCAGGCACTAGGAAGGACATCTCATTGGCTTATTCATCTAGGAGTCTGGGGTAAACTTTCTATCTTCCAGTGTCGGAAATAGGAGAAGCCACTGGTGTCCTTTCATAAACTGCAGTGAAATAATACCATGGAAGAAATGAACTATGAGATGGACTCATTTACTTTTTTACTTTGTTACTCTGAGACCAAAAATAGGCATCTTTATCACTGTCATTCATTAAAGTGGCAAGAGATGGAGGAATGTGGAACTACACGGAGCTGGACTTACAAAGCTACACAGCTATCAAAAAGTTGCACTAAGGGAGTGCGACTCCCAGTTTACACTGGCCATAAAAACTTCACTATAAACTTGCAAGCCTTTAAGGCAAATGTCTTATTTGGAATCACCTGGTCCAACCTTAAAAATTTTTATTATTAACTAGGAGGAAGGATCTATATTAGGGTTAGTGAGTTAGTAAGAAAGAGAGATGACCTGTGTCCTTCCTCCTTCCTGTCCCCCAGCTTTCCTTCTAGCATAACACAGGAAACAGGTATATACAGGCATGTGTAATAGCACAATAGTTTGTTAATGAGAAAAATGCATGTCATACCAGCCCTTGAAGAAAAACAGTTTCCACCCTGAGGAGCTTTTGGTGTTTGGACAGATGAGTTGACATTAGAGAGAAGGCTATATTACATTCAGGCAAATGGTCAGAGACCCAAAGATTTTTAGCAGTGTCTCAAAGTTACATAAACACCATGAATAAACATCACAGCCCCTTTGAGGAGCTATTGTTTAAGTATCCCCTTGGGTGTAGCATAATATCCTGCCTCCTTGCAAGGAGATTCAGGGGAGGGCAGCAATTCCAGTTTGCTGAAACCCCACAGTATTGAAAGCAAGTATTGCCCACTGGATAACCTAGCTTTTGGCCCTGTGGTTTGAATCCTTGGTAGAATAACAGGGATATCTTGAGAGACTCTGTGACTGTGTTATGGTGCCATGATGCCAATATGTGTTTGGTATGGCAGATAGGAGTGCATGTGGTAGAAACTCAGCCTATTGTTGGGAGCAACAACTCCCTACATTTTACACTGCTAGATGTCTAAATGTTTCCAAATGAAGAGAAAAGCGCTTTAGAAAGGTAAGAGCTTAGCAGGGTCCAGCATAACTCTACATTTTGTAGCTACATTTCATACACCTCTTAGAAGTTGTTCTAAGCCTTAGTGGCTTATCAGAAATCATGTGTGAAAAAACGGCTCTGGAGTAGCAGGTTTAAAAGAAGCTTGAAACAAAAGAGTGAAACGTAACCTTTCCTATATGTGCCCATGAGAGGGCAGCACAGACCGACTGAGCCTTCTCTAAAGGCTATTAAGAGGCAGGGGCGACTAACTAGAAGAGTTTATTTCCAGCCATGGAGCAGCTACAAGTAGAGGAGAAACAGTCCATGTATAAGGTCTGGATTGCCCAAAGCACAGCTGCATCCACCCTCACCTGAAACTAAAACCCAGGTACAGCTGGGTACTGGGTTGACTGAGTCAAACTCCAGGTGCATGGAAGGATCTCCGGGAAGTTTCCGGTTAGTTACTGAAACCTTAAGAGAGTTTCAGAGGAAGAATATTGGACGGTGCCTACAGTCCTGTCAGAGCAATGACTTGGTGTTAGACATCAACCACACCCTTGCCAAGGCAGAGGCTGTCACCCCAGGAGCACTATAAACTCGCCCAAGGCATGAATACGATTTATTTCCATCCCAGTGTCGCACCAGCCAACACCCCTTTGCTATTCCCCTTTCCTCCTGCTGCCAAGACTCTTGTGATGCAGCTTTCAGTTGACTGTCCTCCCTCTTGGGTGCTCCAGCCCTCTGACAAGGTAGATGGTGGAGATGCTGAGATAAATGAGACATAGGCTTGCAGCAAGTGTGTTGGAAACTGGATAGTGACAGCCAACCATATGTAGATGGCAGTGCTCCACAGCCAGCCCCTTACAGCCTCCCACATCAGAAGCAGCTAATGCAGAGGAGGCATTAGCTCCATTAGGATGGATTTGGGAGGAATGAGATGTCTCAAAACACCCTTCAATAATAAGATGGAATCAATTACTGTGAGCGGATTTCTTTGGCCCCTTGCAAACAAGCAGTAAAGACTGCTTTTTTCGAGCATGTTGTGGCTCATAACTGACACGCAGGATTTTGGAGAGGAGGTTTTTAACCATAAGCAAGAACAATGCAGTCACTAGGTCCAGACAGAACAGCTTGTTCCCAGTCTGTTAGATGAAACTCGACTGAACCAGCAGTCGCAAAGGACCATCACAGTGCCAAGGCCATTCGGTAGCTGGGACTGCATCCTAATGGATATATTGACACTGACATATGCAGTCTTTTAGAGGCCAGGAAGCCCTCAAATTCATAACCAAGAGCAATACAGAGACACTGTCTAGCAGACCTTCCCTGGATATTGTCAGCTTTTTAAAACACAAGCAGAAAATTTCTGTCTTCTCAAAAGTCCTTTCTTCTGTTAGAAATCCCAGACAATCCTTTGCCAAGACACAATGAGATTTCTATCCTCCTGTGAGCCTTCCCTGTGAGCACTTCTCCTGTGAAGACAGGCTGAGAGAGTTGGGATTGGTCAAACTGGAGAAGGGAAAGTTTAGGGAAGACCTCATTGTGGCCCTCCAGTACCTAAAGGGGGCTTATGAAAAGGAGAGGGACTTTTTATACAGACAGATAGTGATAGGACAAGGGGCAATAATATTAAACTGAAAGAGGACAGGTTTAGATTAGATGTTAGGGAAAAATTCTTTACTCAGAGGGCGGTGAAGCACTGGCACAGTTTGTCCAGAAAAGTTGTGGATGCCCCGTCCCTGAAAGTGTTCAAGGCCAGGCTGGATAAGGTCCTGAGCAATCTGATCTAGCCCTGCCCATGGCAGGTTCCTTCCAACCCAAACCATTCTTATGATTCCCTCTGGTCAGGCTCCTATTCAGAGTGAGCTGCCTGCCCTCATCTGAAGATGAGATTGAAAAGAAAGCCACACCTCCTTTACTGGCACTTTTATGCCATCAAGGGTGTTGGCTAAGGAGCGTCACTCTTGCAGGGCTTGGCTCCCTTTCCCTGCCAGGAGAAACTCCTGCCAGTAGGAGGGGAGTCGGGCAGGGCTTGACATCAGGCTCCTCCATGCATGTTTTATGTTCTGCTCTCTACGTGTACAAGAATGTGACCTGTAGGTTGCTGAAAGACGTAGGTGAGATCAGCTGCTCTAAGATGCAGATATTTTGGTCTGCATTTTCCTTTGCAGAAATTAGCCTCAGGCCTGTGTTGAGACTCTCCTACGAGTTTCTTTCATAGTAAGCAGAGTAAAAGAAGCATCTTTATGGTGAGATTTAGAGCCTAAATCTCTCTCAGTATGTGCAAGAAGGCACCCTAAGGGTCTTCTTTATTAACAGTAGTAGCAGCCAATAGACATTAACCTTTATATACATCCACTGCTTCTCTCAGCTTTTGGATTGAGACCACTGAGGTAGGGAACCCAAGCAGCTGGTCTAATTGTTAGCAGTGGGGTACCGAAATTTAATTTGTTACTGCCTTTATCCACGCATGCAAATATCACTTTATGCACTAGCCCAAGAGTCCCTGGGGAAGCAGTTCCCTGCCTGAACTCAGTTCTTTACCACACAGAGTAGCTTCCTCCAAGTTGTTCTTTCTGCTTGCTCACGTGTCAGGAGAAACAGTCTCTTCTGAAAGGCTGAAAGTACAGATTTTCATGCAATCTCATGATTCCAGTAGCTCAGGCTTTATGCAACCACCCAAAATTGCGAGTCTTAATGACACCAAAATACAGGCATGGTTATAAGCTCATTAATAAAGCTACCCTACAAAATTAGAAAAATATGGTGTGTCTCTTTCTTTCTGCAAAATATTAAAAAGCTCTAATTCTTGAGAGTGTGCCTTATAGCACTCGCTTTAGGAATGAAGAGTGCAATGCCATATTCATTGCTAAATGCAAAACACCAGGATTACCAGCACCACAACGACGTTTGTTATCTGGGTTCTCTGTGACACTCTTCACCAAGGTATCTAAGGTTTTAGAGAGAAGTTACTTACTGCATTCCACATTACACTAAATATATACATACAGCTGGGCTTTTCAGCCTATATGTTTGCAGGTTTAGCTGGGGTGGCCAGCCCAGTGACCTGGTGGTTTATCCTAACCCACTATAATTAGCCCATGGTTCTTGCTAACCATATGACATTTGTCTCCCCACACTCAGCACTGTTTGGTAAACAATTTCAGAGACAGAGTTGCTCTCCCCTGATCTCACTAGGTGGTGTTCACTTATTTATTCTCCACACCCCACAGTTATTCCTCTCTTTTGAGAGGTTGAGAGTTATAAAAGTGGCAAAAAAAAGGGCAACAATTTGCCAAAAGAGGGAAGTAGCTGTAGCAAACAACACAACTCAACTGGGGAGGCAGGAGGCAAGCCTGGCAGGAGGCCAGGCCAGCTGCAAACCCGAGGGCCACAGCGGACATCTGTCCCCCACAGCCCACTTCCTCACCCCCTGTGCGGATGCACTGAGATGGGAGAGGAGGCAGCCAT
Organism: Pseudotriccus pelzelni; assembly: GCA_035584735.1. Classification (NCBI taxonomy): domain Eukaryota; kingdom Metazoa; phylum Chordata; class Aves; order Passeriformes; family Tyrannidae; genus Pseudotriccus; species Pseudotriccus pelzelni. The sequence continues at coordinate 23,887,527 of JAWMRA010000001.1, forward strand.
GAGGAATTCCCTTCTTCTCCTGGGAGGAGCTGGCTCCCTGCCATGGCACGTGGAGGGTTTGGGTGGTAGGCACGAGCCTCAAACCCAAATCTGGCCCAGGGAAGGAAGGTCAAACTGCGGACTGGGAAGCAGCTGTTTGCAGCCCTCCCGGGAATGCAGGAGCAGAGCTGGGTGGCAGGAACTGGGGCTGCAGCCACGGGGAGCAGTGCCCTCAGGAGGAGGTCGTCGGTGAGACTGGGACTCTGCCAGGAAAGGCAGCAGCCCCTCCACTCATGGGCAGCACCTTCGCAGCTTGCTACAGCAGCAATGCTCAGCTTCACTCCCAGCAGGGCTGCCATGCACTTCCACCGTGTGCTGGAGGGGCAATCATCAAAAAAGCCCCTCTCCCTGGGACAAACGGACAGTGCCTGTCAAGCTGAACCTGCACATGGGTGCACAGGCTTGACCAACGCTGAATCTGTACCGCTGGGAGTTCAGGATTTCTTAAGTCCTCTCCCTCAACCGTGAGATCTGATCTTCCCATGCAACACTGCAAAGGCAGTCTGGAGCCTCCTGTTCATGGGTGGGAGTGGCTCATCCACCATGATGCTGGCATGAGGCAGTCACAGAAATGACTCCTGGCAGTCTACTACTTCAACCATAAGCTCCTTTTCCTCCCTGTGTGCTCTCTCCCTCCCTAAATCCTCCCTCTCATATTCTCTCAGTCTTAAACCATTATTTCCACAGTATGAAGAAAAGAAATTCAAAGGATTCAGGAAGGTGAAAAAGTATTCTTAGAGGTGAGGAACAGGGCCAATCCACTGGAATTACCCACAACATCTAATCAGCCCTTTTCAGCAACTTTGGGCATCCTCCAGCATGCCTTCCATGCCAGTTTTGAATAAACACAGCATACTTCGTGACGGGCATGTTCTCACATTGCCCTGTCACCCACAGATCATGTTGCAGTAGCCAAGTGATAGATCTCCTTAAAAATTTCATTTTCCACTCCATCTGAAAATAGGCCAGGCTGTGGCCGCAGCATCTGACTGACCCTCCAGATGAAATCCCAAATGACTGTGTGTCTTCACTCCCAATCCTGCACTTTGCACACGCAACAGAGGTGTGCGCATAGGCGGACCTATGTCTGGATACACAAGGAAAGCACGAGCATGTATGGATTTCTGCATGTGCAGATACACATGTGTGTTCGTGTGGCTTTGTGAGAGGGTGTGCACACTTGTCAGTCTGTAGCTTTCACAAGTGCAAGAACTTTCACAAACTTACGGGTCTGGCAGTATAGAAGTGTTGGTCCACCTGCAGTATGCCAGCACAGACACAGACAAAGGCACAGACACATGGAGGCTAAAAGAGCTGCAGGCACCCCAGTGGAGCTACCCATTGGGGCACCTGAGCTTCCCACTGCATCGCTTTTCAGCCCCACTGGGCTCCCTTGCTTGGACAGGGCCTCTGACCCTCCTCTGCATGCGCATTCAGGCAAACTTACAGTCTGACCTTGTTAGCACACACCAAGAGAAGTACAAAGAAACAAACAAAAGCCCTCATCCACTCTCTCCTTCCCCATACCAAATTTCACTCCAGAGATCACCAAAAATATTCTTACCCAGATTCTAAGCCAGATTAACAAACTGTGAGCAGACAAATGGTCATGGCAGCTGAGAAGTGACCACCACCCACCCCAGCCTTACCCTCTCTTCTAGCCCTAAGAGGGATTCACTCTAACAGCCTTTTGCAATGTCCTGGACAGAGCTACAGAGCTGCAAGAGCTCTGCTGCACCAGTGCTGGTGATTGGCAGAACTACAAGCTTCACTGGCAGCTCCCGCTTCCCTCCCTCCTCTCTCCTCATCTGCTTTTCCCAAAACAATATTTCAACACTTGCTGTCTCTTTTCTCCTCCCAGCTGAGAGGTGATGGAGTGTCTTACCACAGCAGGCTTGTGTCTAATCACTGCCCCAAGGTTGGCCAGACTGAGATGCTCAGAAGGTGCACTGCTTTTCCCCCTACCAGCTGCTCTCAATGCCCAACAGCAACAATGGGAGCCTTCCCTCCTGGAGCTCAGCACACCAGCTGGTGTGAAACACCTGGTCCTGCCAACACTTCCAAAATATGGGGTGGCGGCTGCACCAAAATAGACTTCACATGTAGGGAGCACAAATAATGGGCAAGGAGGTCCAAGTTATTTAGGTCTAGACAAATAGGCATCTGTACGCTTGAGGAGCCAAATGACCACTTTCTTGTGCCTGTCTACTAGATCAGGCTGCAATGGCTGGGTCTTCTTTTGTTTATCTCTGTGATATCTCATGGCTCTGGAAATGCCAAAAGCACTGTCCTTTCCTCAGGGTGAAATCTCACAGAGATCTCATGCAAGAGCTGAATCTCTCTTCAGTTGTCTCCAGGTACCAAGGGATCCATGCACTGTTAGAACTATTTAAGTTCTCACTAATTTCACACAAAATATTTGCGAGGATGGCTACCAGTGGGATATACACATGTTATTTTCATGTTTGTTTTTGACTTGTGAAGGCTTTAATGACATGGAACTCCCCTCACCCTTCCCAAGCCATTATTTATTTGGCTGGGTTTTGCACCAGTAGATGAACACAGAGCACAACCACCTGTGCTTTTGCCAGAGACACGCTCAAGGCTCCAGTAACATGAATTGTGGCTTTTGGCAGACTTGGACTGTAATGAGTGAGGGAGAGGAAGGTGAGAGACATTCCTTTTTTTGCCATGTTCCTCAGCCTTAGTCCTTCTCAGTTCATCACAGGCCAACTAATACATATGCCTGTGCTTGACTTTACTCAGTCTTAATAAGACTGAATATGTTAAAAATCCAGAGGGCACAAGGAAATGGGATGGTCTTCCCACTTTTTGTGTTATCCGCAGTGTCTTGCAAAGTAGCCAATGCTTACACTTCTGTTTCCAAAAAAAATCCCAAACTAAATAAAAATGAAAATAGACCCAACTTAAACCACTGGATTTTTTCCCATGCAACATAGTTAAATTAAAATATTAAAATTAATTTACTCTCTGTTTCTATTCAGTACATTCTTCTTATATCCATGTTCAAACAGCAGTCCAGTAATCTTTTAGTCCGGTAATACTTACGTCCTTCCAATTTGCCCATCATCTTTAAAGTTCAAGTACCTCGAGTGACTCATTCATCCACGCTTTCAAGAGTATAATAATAGAAATTCTTTAAAGCTTTGTGTTTTCAGCACAACAGCATTCCAATACGATCTAAGAATCACAGAGACACCCTCTAGTCCCAGGAGGACTGGGGAACAGGTTTGGCTAGAAAAAAAGTTTTACTCATGTGATGGGCACTCTACCAATCACACAGCACGTTCCTCAAGCCACCTGGGCTCTTTAAAGCCCAGTGGAGGTGGGAGAAAGGGGCTTTGTTGGCTTTGCAGGTGCATTGGGATTTCTGCTGGGAAACAACACAAGAAGAGAGAGGTGAGTGCCTTGCTTTGGTCATCATCTTCCTCTCCTAACAGACACTTACGGCATGTGAGCCGTAAGTGTCTTTTAGGAGAAAAGGCAGCTCTTATGTCTAATGGCTTTTATTTTAGTCCATAGGCTGTGTTTAGTATATGGGAGTTTGGTACCTGGATAAGGTTAACTGCAGTAAATTATTAGGTATTTCATTTTTCTTACCTCTGGCTTCCCTATGGCTCTTTTAATTTGTTTCATATTTTTTCTCCTAAAGACTGGGTAGGAAGGAAAGAAAAAATTAAACCTGTTGTAAATCTGAGTGTAAAAGAAAAAAAAAGAAAAAATGTTGAGAAGGAAGATGAATTTTGTCATTCCCCCTCACTCACGAATATAGGAAAGGAAAAAAAACCCTCTTGTTTTGACTGTGCTGAACTAATACGGGAGAGAGGAAAAACCTACCTCCCAGCACTATTTCCGAAGTAATTATGCTTGATGATGATTTACCCATTCCACTGTTCACACTGGCTTCATTTCATAGCAATCTCTCTCCAAAGGAAACTTAATTAGTCTCTGACCCCTTCTTGATGCCAAGCTTTGTTTTTGCTTTATTTTTCTCCACTGGTAGCAAAAAATAACTGTCTGGTTCTTCCTTTTCTGAGTGTGGTTGACTCCTAATGCACAAGCAGTTCTCTGTCAGAGGTGGCTGCGCTTTGGAATAGGTGGAGCATTGGGAAAAGTCTGGAGGGGCAGGAGGAGTCCGTGAGTTTATGTGTGCCGGAGGTGTTTGCTTTAAAGTAAGTAAACATATGATGAATTGATATTTGTAAAGCATTTGATTTCTTACAGTGAAGTCCAAACAACTCATCATTAACATATTAAATTACATGCTCTTAGAACCTGTGTAGCTCTGAAAATGACCCAAGCACTTAGAAAATACCTTCTTTTTAAGCCCCTTAAGGGCTAAACTTTCCACTGTAGTTAATTTAAAAAAAAAAAAAAAAAGGCTTTATTTCTTAATGCATCAGACTCCACAGCAGGTCTGGGTGTGGGCAGGTCTGTGGCTCACAGAGGCTTCCCAGGGCACCAGTACTGGCACTGGCACAGCACCTCCGGCAGCGGTTCCACCTCGATGACTTATGTCCGTCAGCACCACAGGACTAGCCCAGGCATCTCCCTCCTGCCTGTGGAGACATGCTCTGCCCCAGGGCGGGGTGGTGCCCGGGTCTCTGTGCTGGAGGGGTGTACGGGCAAGGACCAGGTTTCTGCTGTTGAGCGGCTGGGTTTGCTTAGTTGCGCTCGAGCGGTACAGAGCCCTTCAGCCAAGCCATGCGGAGCCCATGAGTAATAAGGCAAACTGGTCCTTTGTCTCTGCCTCCTGGCACCAGGGGATGGGAATGCAACGCCCCGCACGGGGACGCTGAGGCAGCGAGGGGTGATGTGAGGCCCCTGTAAGTCCCGCCACCATGCTGAGAAACCTCCATGAGCAGGGTGTAGAAGCAAACAGTACTCACAGGGGTGGTTTTGGACATCCCTTTGTCACAATGCCTGACAAGTACCATAAAACACAAGAGAATCAAAATGCCACTGGCTTCTGCATGTAACAATGCCAAATCAATTCTTATCCCGTGGCTTGTTTGTCAAGAGATGGAGTAGAGCTAGGCTAAAAAGGGGGAATTCAACTGTAAAACCACTGAAATCCTGTGCCAATTTATAGAAATAGGGTATGGAGGCTTCAAAAGATCAACCAGCCCAATGTGTATGCGAGGCGCACAACAGAGCCCAAATTTCACTTGAATCCAGGAACTGCTGGCAAAAGGGCTTCCTTTCAAAGCCTACATGAGGTTATCACCTCAAACACAAGGGCAGAAGCCATCCTCTGAGAAAGGAGCTTGCTTTTCATCTCCCACAGTTGTGCTGCAGATCTCACAGAGCCCTTGTGAGTAGAAGAAGTGAGGAGAGGTCAAGAAAGCTGAAAGGGGATGGAAATAACAGATCTGCCTGCAACCTATGGAGGAGCAAGGGGAGGGGGAAGCAGGCTACCAATGCTCCTCGACTCTGACAAGCTCAGCTGGACCCAGGGAGTGTCAGGAGTGTTTGAGGAGTCTGAGTGGAGAGGAGTGGGGAGAAGTTGCAGTCTGGGTTGATACCAGTATATCAGAAAGAAGAAGAGGTATGTGCTTCAGGAAGGATGTAGGGTTTTTTTGTACAATGAGAACAACAGACACCTTTCTAAAGCTGCTTGGATTATGAAGTCTCTGGCAGAGATAATTGAATACCTCAGGTAAATTGCAAGGTTTCCAGCATGTGCTGAGAAATACCGGGTCAAGGCTGAAATCCCAGGGCCTGGCTGTCTTCTGGTGGAACTTTTGGATAGGGATTGAAGCTGAAGCTCCAATTTCCTCTGGGGGTTCCCTGAAGCCCCAGAAAACTGTATTTGGGTCATAAAACTAATCTTAACCAGCCCAGGAAAAGAGCTCCTCTACCTCCAAATGCGTTTGTGTCCGCAGGCAGAGGCTGATGCACCTGTGTCTCTGGGGGCTGGGAGGAGGGCTGCCTACCAGTGTCACGCCCGGGGTGGGGGTTTGTGAGTCACATCTCCGTGCAGCTTGCCTCAGGCAAGCTGGCCGAGGTTTGCCTCATGCCTCTGTGTGCTCATGTATCTGCACCAAGTGCTGTGCTATCTGCTCTTGCTTAGCAGAGCATCCCTCTGAGGCATGAGGAGCAGGCGGAAGCTCCAGATCTTCTGCAGCTTCTCCTCTGGGGCCTGTTGAAGGATTGGCTCTCAAGCTGCCCAGCTGTTCTCATGGCCTCAAAGTACCTGCATGGTCTCTGATCAGTGATGATTATACTGGACCATCTGAAATGCAGAAGGGGCCAGACAAGGAGCTGCCACGTGTGGCACAGGGGAATGAAATGGACACCAAGAAATGGACTCTTTCAATGCCAATGACCTGGAGACAGAGGGAGAAATCACAGAAATACAGCAACATCATTATGGTGTTTGTTTTTAGACCTGCAGTAAAGACTTTTCCTCCCCTATTCCTCTTCCTTGTCTTTCTGCTTCCCTCCATGCTGCAATCCTATTGGACTTAGTTTAGGAGAACTAGAAACTTGCCACTCTCCAGCTGATACTTGTGTGGTGGAGATCGTGTCCAGTTTTCTTCACAAGTACAATAGCCTAGGCGGTGGGCTCATCCCAGGAGAAGAGGATTGCTTTCTCCAGCTCACGTGACTGCAGTAATAGCTGCCCAAGGGGAGGCAGTAGTAAGCTGGGCTCTGCCTGCCAAGGAGGAGAAGAAAGCCAGCTTCTGGGGAGGCAAGAGCATGGGCCGGCGGGACAGCCCACATACAAGGTGTGAGCACTGTTTTTACACTGAAGGGGCATCTCACACTCAACCATGGTATCTACATGGCAGCTGGAGCAGACCCGCTTTTCCCTGTGGTAGTCAGAGTTCAAGCACCTGCATTTGAGCAGGAAGGATTTCCTTGCTTTTTGGACTGCTCCCTGGCTTGTCATGTTTTGTAGATTGCAATAAGTAAAGGCTTTGCTGGAATCTCTGGAGTTTGCAGCACATAGGTCCATGAGCTGGGCAGCAATCTCTCCAGCTTTCACATGAGTAGAGGGCCAGGGTCCATCTCAGGTTTGGCAGAATCTGCAGCATTATATTGCATAACATGTAGCCAAACATTGCCCAGACCCAGATCTGGCCTGCAAAACAGTTTTATGTGACCCCCTGGACATACTCACTGGTCAGGAAATTTGGCAGCAACAGGGCTTCAGGTTGACCTCATGAGCCTGCCATTTTCAAATACAGAGCCATACAGTTTCATATATATTGATCTGGCCTCCAAACACATGTTTGAGATTAAAAATGGCTTCTCACCTTAGAAATAATGGTCAAGCCTACACATGCTATCATAGGCAAATAGAAGATACTTATTTGCTCTGCTGGTATAATGGTGAGAGCACTGGAGATGTCTCTATGCCTAACCTTCAAACCACTGCAGAAAGAGTAGTGGGAAATACTCGTTTTCCGTTTGTCATTGTTGAAAGTCTTGTGTACCCCAAACAGGGCAAGTTAGAGAGGTCTCACAATTCACTGTTCCTCAGGAAAGTCCCCTTCATTGACACCTATGTTTGCTTATGTATTCCCACGGCTTCTTTGAAGAATCATAGAGTCAGTGATCCCAGCAAGAGACACACAGGTGCAGGTACTCTGGCAGAAGAAGGGTGTTAAAGCTGTTTTTGCTGTTGTCTGCTTAAGTTGGGCCCACTTTGGCCTTTTTTTCTGGGTTTATATTTTCTTAACCATCTGGCAAATGCAGCTGTCTTTGGGCTTGGGTGTTTTCCCTCCCCCTCTCCATGCACGCATGTGTTCCATCCCTTTGAAAGAAGGACTTCATAGGAGCTGGCATTTGAGCTTCTTTCTCCAAGAGGTCTCACACCACTGACTAGTGCCTTTATGCTCCTCTCTCTGGAAGGGGATGAATTTGACACGGGGCACCTGACTCCAGACTGCAGGATATAGCACTCTCAGGAATTTGGTGGGAACGCTACTTGGCCTGGCTCCAATGAGCCAGCTGCAGCCTGAGCTACTTCTTCCCTCCGTTCCTCCCTCCTTCCCTCCCACCTGACCTGGGGGGCTCAGCCCCAGTTGCCAGCATGGGTGGGAGATGGGCTACCCTTAGCAAAGTGCAGCCAAGCTCTGTACCACAGGTATGAGGCACCATGCTTCCCAGTTCAGTCGCATGGTAGTGAAACAGCCAGCAGGGTGGGATAGCATGCTCTGGAGTAACACTGGCTCCTTTGGAAGGGGAGCGAGGTGAGGGCACTGAACTTGTCCACCGTCCATCCAGGTGTAGCTGGTGTTTCTGGCTAGGTGGAAATGCACCACCATGAGCTGAGGTTGGCATGGGCGCTGCTGTGAGGATGAAAACTCTACCCAAAACAGAGATGAAGACACTAGCTGCCCCCAAAGTGGTCCCATTCTTCTGTAGCTCAAGTATCAGGGAGAGTTTGAGTTACCAGATTAATATCTGGGGAAGTTTATCCTCTGGAACTACTATCAAGCAAGGGGTGGGAGGTGGACAGACAGGCTGGCAAGTTCTATCTATCCTTCTCCTAAAAGATAATTTCTATTTCTATGTGAACCATATTGTACTGGTGATCTAATTGAAGACTGTATTTGATTCTTCCTAGGTTGCCTGAAGAATTAAAGATGGCAAAAAGTGAGGACTGCATACACATTTTGCAGGGTCTATTAGTCTTTGGGAATGTTGTCATTGGGGTAAGTGAAGTGGAACAAGCATGGGTGGAGGCTTCCTTCCAGTATGACACTTCTTAAAAACAGCAACTCTCAGATGCTTCACGTGCAAAGTCCACACATAAATAGTCGAGTAAAGTGTGAAGAGAAGAGCAAAAGGAAGAAGATCTGTCCTAGATGATCAGTTTGGTGGGAAAGGGACAGCAGGGGCTGATCCAGAAGACCAAGGTAAGTTCTAGGGAAAGAGTCCTAGAACTGTCATCAGGACCTGACTAACATCTTTCCAGCCACCTCCCTCCATATAATGATGGAATGGTTCTGTTCATTCTTTCATAACAACATCCTCAAGTCCTAGGCCAGACCTCTCAGGTCTAGGCTGGGTAAGATTTGTGAGATTTGCCTGCAGTTCTTCTCTGAAGTCACAATACAAGAAATTGTAGAGCTGGGCAGAGGAGGAGTTGAGTAACTCCCATTTGTCGGGGAATCAAATGAAGGGAAGCAGTCTACGCCTGCTTTTCTGCCTGATATTTCTTTGAGGAAGCTTGATCTAATGGATTTCCCAAACTTGTGCTTCTCAGATGTGTGGCATTGCCCTGACAGCAGAATGTATCTACTTTGTGTCTGATCCTCATGGTCTCTACCCTCTGCTGGAAGCCACACAAAATGATGACATCTACGCTGCTGCCTGGATTGGCATCTTTGTTGGCTTTGCATTGTTTGCTCTATCTATCCTTGGTATCATTGGAATCATTAAGTCCGACAGGACCTTGCTGCTGGTGGTAAGTATCCCAAAATTTGCCTACCTATTGTTACCAAACTGAAAAAGTGCTGCCTTAGTTTCCCAGATCACCTCAGTAATCAACCAGTGAGCAAAGACAGCTTTTGTAGTGATGAGGAGCCAAAGGTTCTTCTTGGTCATGGCTGTGGTGTCCTAGAAGATGACTCCTGTGAAGAAGAGATGCTCCTGAACCAGGTTGAGGGAATGGATGGAGGTGGCCACAGTGGAGGTTTAAGCTCACTGGCTTGACCCTGACCTTGCCCTTAAGCAATGCAGAAACACTTGTGCAATCACATGTATCCTGGATGTGGTTTAGATCCTTGTTCCTCCCCACCCCTTACTGCTTTTCAGCTGTCATACACCATTCAGTTTAGGAGTTGATAAGTAATGACTTCTGTACAAGGCATTAGTAAGTGTCAGTATACCAAATACGGATGCAGTTGAGAACATTAGACATCAGCAGGCAGGCAGAAATTACAGGGGTGGGGACAGAGATTTGGATAAGCCGAGGACAATGTTAAGATGTGAACAAATCTTTGTACAGTGTCTTACTTAGTCCTTTGATCGGGCAAAACATTAGTGGTGAAGCTTAATTGATGCTTGTATGAACAAAAGGTGGAGCTGACAACTCTGGAATCAGCTCTCTCTTGATTATTGTGGGGTGGCAGCATGTCTGTTTTAGACAAGAGGCACTCAGAGATCTGAATTCCTGTGCCAGGGAATTTGCTGGCAAACAGCTGACGAAATAGAATTCCCTTAACTCTGAATTTTGGTGTCTTGGCTAAATCTCAAGGCTCTTATTTAGGAGATATGAGAGGGCACAAGGGACAGAAGCTAGGGGCAAAAAGGAAACTTGAATCAGAGATGAACATTATAAAATGTGAGAGGAGATATAGACACAAGAGAACTCCACAGGGAATATGGAAAATGTTAAAGGGATTGTGCTGAAAAGGGAAAAGAAGGAGTGAAATAGAATATGAAATAAACTATAAGAAGCAATCCTTGGAATCTGTTTTCGTGAAGGATCTTTGCTTACAATGTAGGAGTGTTAAGGAAATCCTATGATGAAAAATCAAGAGGATCTGAATGACACCCTAAATTGCACCTTCTGTTTCCCGAAGTACAAGTTCTCCTGCTAGGAGTGAACAGCTTCTTGCTGAAAAGCCTATAGTTGTCAAGTGGAAGGAGAAGATATGACACAAACATAGGTTGCCAGTGAGATGCAACAAAGAAAAGGGCAAAATGTTACTCTAGGACATATCAGGAAAAGTATTTTCCGTAAAGGCAGGGTAGTCTTAATGCCGTGAGGTTCTGATGAAATCTTATCTGTGAGATGGGGAACAATTCCAGTCATTTACCTTCAAGAAAGCAAATTGCAAATTGAAACAAGCACAGGGCAGGGCTACATGAACACTCAGGGGCCCAGAGAGGACTGAAGAGACTAAGACAGCCTGGCCACCTTTGTCTTGAGTAGGGTTTCAGGCTTAATCTTGAAAAAAATATGTAACTGTTTCTCTAAGAACTAACTCCGCTCTCTGTTTCCCACAGTACATCATTCTGATGCTGATCACTTTTGCATTTGAAATGGCTTCTTGTATCACGGCAGCGACTCACCGAGACTTTGTGAGTATTTCTTTTCTGAGGTATTCTTTTAACTGCACTGGGAAATGCAGTTCTAGGGTACACAGTTGTCCTGTTCAGTGTAGTAAATGGCCTATATGTTAGTATGGTGTAAACTCATAGGGCTAAGCAGAAGACAGCCCTACAGGGAAAGACTCCAACATCATTATTCTAATCAAAGAAATAACTTTGGTTTTGCTAACATAGCTTTGTTATTTTTAACATTTTTAAATGTTTACAACCTTGCAGTTAAGGAAATAATAGCGTGGGTTAGCTGAACGATCAATACAGTGTTTAGTCTTTCAGCTACAAGCTGATTAATCTATTGTACACAGTAAAGACAAATCTTCAGCATTGCCCCAGGCAGTGTTAGTAGTGAGGGAAAGATTACATAGGTTATTGAAGATATTGGTGGGGAGCAAAATGATTTGTGGTACTTTAGTTCCAAGCAACATATCAAATGCAACCCATAGCTTCTGCACATCTCCTGTGGTCTGACATCTGGTAGTGCCTGCTTAAGATCTGTATCTTTCTTGCTCCTAGTCCTCAAATCCTGCTCTTTATTCTCTTTTGTGTAAAACCAGGGGAGAGGCAGCATTCCTGTTCTCCAGCAAGACACTGAAATAAGCAAACAAACCCTCCCCAAATAACGCTATATTTGCTTTACATGGCCACTTATTTACATTGTTTTTGCAACAACCAACTCTTGTTTTTTTTCTGTAGCTCACTCCAAATCTCTTCCTGAAGCAAATGCTGGAGAGGTATCAGGAGGCAGACCCAGCTAATAACAATGACAAATGGATGACTGAAGGGGTCACAGAGACATGGAATAAACTCATGCTTCAGGTAATAATAACATCGCAAAGTCAGTAATTACTAAGTGCTCTGCAGTTCTGGAATGTCAAGTCCTTCTTGGGGCCACTCAGTAATAAAGAGGATGGCATCTCCCTTGAAGCTTAAAGAAAATTCTGACACACTCCCCTTTTTGCTTCTTTATCAGATAGCAATCTGTCAAAGGCAGGTGCTTCAAAAATCTCTCCCATAAATCTGTAGTTAATGCCTAACCAGCCATGTGCAGCATCCAGACACGTGCAGGGCTGTGGCCTGGGCCCATAAAGACTGTTCTCTTCTCTTCTCTCCCCCTGCAGAACCACTGCTGTGGGGTGCTGAGCCCCTCTGACTGGCAGGAGTACACGTCTGCCTTCCGCTTCACACACAACGATGCCGACTTCCCTTGGCCACGACAATGCTGTGCCATGGATGCCCAAGGGCTTCCCGTCAACCTTGATGGCTGCAAACTCGGAGTCCCTGGCTACTACAACAGCAATGTAAGGTCATCCCTGCTTTTTTCAGTTAATATATGTCAGTCAACAGTGCCTTTCTGGAAGGGAAAGAAACCATGAATAGCCTTTCCCCTCTACTGTAATCTATGGCTTTCAGAAGTTTACCAGAGGAGAAAAAGTGCCTGGAGTGGAGTCCTGGCTATGTTGCTGAACACAGGATAGGGGTTTTTTTTAGGATAAAGACTTTCGTGATGGATAGAGAACTATTAAGAAATGATGCCACCAGTAAGAAGTGACATCCATAACATGTAGATGGACAGCAGCTAAATCAAACTTAGCCCAAAGATGAGTGTATATAATATGAGTGAGAAAATCAGCAGTTCTCCTCCTCAAGGTAGAACTTTACAGTAGATCAGCAACTAATCTATTTAAATAGGTTGCTGGGTCATGAGCATCAGCTTCTACATTAGTATGCATTTCTAGAAGGCATTCAAGCTTCCAATTTTGCCTATAGCTTCTTAACTCTGGAGGTCAATTCTGTGTCAACTGTGTTTGGTTATCTAACAGTACTTGGCAAGTGGATGGCACAGGAAGTTGTCCTTGAAATGTCTGAGATATATTTTTGCATTTGGAGCTAGAAACATGTAGGTTATCCACAAGTTGTCAATAAGCAGTATAGCTCTGGCTTGGTTTTTTTAGACCCTATGAGGTGCCCAAATTGCAGTAGGAGAGGAAGATGTCACTTCAGTCTCTCCCCTCAAGTGGATAAGCTTGTTGCCTTGCAATAAAATCACAAAGCTGGTATTGAGTCATCCCTGGTTGTCTTACAGGGTTGTTATGATGCTATTTCTGGGCCATTGAACACACATGCCTGGGGTGTTGCCTGGTTTGGTTTTGCCATCCTCTGCTGGACTGTAAGTACTTAATATTTGCCTTTATTTCCTCTTCTCTTTTCTTGGTATTCCACACCCAGCTGGGTGGAGGTGGATGACATTAAATGCATTTAAAATGTCCATAGATTATCGTATTCATTCATCACCAATTTGCCTGTAGCCTGTTCCACTAACTGCTACATTTAAAAGTTCCCCTCCATTCTGGCTTTGGATCATCTAAACAGCAATCACGATAGATAATTCAGTTTGTAATTTGAAGATTTTGTGTGAGTGTTTTAAGTACTCAGGGTTCAGCAACTTTATGAGATAATCCCCAGTAAGATGAGTTATACAGTCAAATATGGCTGTATACAGTCAAATTATGGCTGCACATATCTTCTTTCTTCACTGTGTAGTTTCTGTGCAGATAAAGAAATTTAAGCTTCATCTGCCTGAACAAGCTTTGCTTTTCAAGAATTTCTGTTGTCCCTCCTAGCAATCGGACTAAATGGGGATGGGGGAGAGGTGGAGAGAAGGAAATGGGGAGCAGAGAAACTTAGTAGTCTTGTCTTTTCAGTTCTGCGTCCTCCTGGGTACCATGTTCTACTGGAGTGGAATTGAATACTGAAGTCCCTGTGTACTCAGCGCTGTCCTGAAATGGCGTGTGAAACTGCATTTGTCTCCTGCTCCATTCTCCTTGTGCCATGGAGGATTTGAAGCTTTCCCACTACCTCTCCCATATACACTTTTGCCCCTCCAAAACCCGACACACAGAACTGACTGCCGGAAAGAATCTTCTTGTCCCTCCTTGCCCCCCCTTGTTCTGCAGGCTTCATGTCTCCTGGCTGAGGCACAATCCTTTCACGGTGCAAGAAATCCTTGGAGCATAAAACAAGAAGTGATCTGATTCGTTCTTTGGTTATATCACTAAAGAAAATGTCCATGTGTACTTGCTGCAAAAAGATGGCTCTAAAAAGTTAGGTTGAATTTAAATTGTAATGCTAAAAGCTCCAGCAAGGGCCCTGTGAACAAAACTGTAACCTCCCGTGACCAATAAAGATGGATGCTGCAAGGGAGAAGACTGCAGACCTCTCTAACATATATTGTTCAACTTCTCTTCCTGGTCTCTGTCACCCCTTACCTTAGAATAAGACAGATTTTCTGAGAGTTTAAGTGTATCAGCAGTAAAGGCATCACAGAGAAGAAGTGTTGCTACCCAAGCCCAATAAAAGGCTAGTTCACTCCTCAGCAATATGCTGCCTATAAGCAAGCCTACCTCCTGTTGCTGATGAAACCGCTGACTGTACTCCTACCTTCAGAAGTGCCAGTCCAGGAAAATCTCCGCTTGCTAACAAGCAACTCCATCAAAGAGCTGTTCTGTATTTCACACAAGATTTCACACACCTACAGGCTAGAATTCATGCAGAATACAAACGGTCCTGTGCTGTTGGTGGCTTTGCAAAAGTGACTGTCCCATGCCCCTAGTTTATTGTGCTTATTGCTTCAGCTACCTGTATGTATATGGTTATATCTCCTGTGTAATTCCCCTTCCACATCCCTGGGTCAGGTAGGACAAAAGGCAAATAATGGCAGTGAGTATCTCTTGTGCAAAATGCAAGCAAGGAGCTGACTGAACCAAATCCAGCCCTTGCATCAGCAGTTACAGTTCTCAGTCAGTTCAGTAGAGGCTGCTTACTTTGGCCCAGACTTATCTGCTGTCTTTCCTAGTGAACACTTCAGTAGTTGAATGTATCATGAGAAATATGGGCCTATAGAGCATTTTAAGATGAATACTTCAGAAGTTGTACTGGTTCAGGTCCTGACACTTGCCACCTGCCTTGATTCTTTATTTTTGTATACTCACCGAAATACTAATTAAAAAGAAGTGGAAGTGAATTTTTTTTCTTGTTCAAGATTGTGTGTTTGGGAAGGGGAAATAATAAAGATCTGTATTTGGGATGTCTGGGGCAGGACAAAGGCAGGCTTTAATGTCCTGTAATGCCATCCTGATACATGGTGCTACAGGAACTCTGAATAGTCCTTTGCTGAAGTGCTGGGGAAGAGAAAGGGGCAGATATGAGGACAAATAGCTTGAGGAAGAAGTGGATAACTGCAACATAGAAGTCTTCTGTATGAGTGTGCCTTCAGAACTGAAAGTCCTCATGGTTCAGCCACTCCCCTGGTTCAGTGGTGTGGTGACTGTCTTGGACACCCTGGACTCTCAGAAATTCCATAAGGAAATTAGTCTTCACTTTTTCTGTGAGACATGAGTCATGAATAGACCATGTAAACCTTGTGTGTCGGTGGTTAGAGTTTGTTTTTTAAGGGGAGGAGGGGGAGTTTGGTGGTAGGGTTGGGGTTTTTTGTAACAGTAACACCTAAATGTAAAGAAATCTAAAGAGAATCAGCATCTGCCCAAGTTAAGAAGCAATAGCAAAGACCGAGTTCTCCATTTCTTGCCACGAACTGCAAATGCCTGCCAACTGCAACCAGCACAGAGAAGAGAAATGGGGGAGGAAGGCCAATGCAGGCACACAGTCTCTGTCCTTGCTTGGCCAAACCTCTCCAATAACTCCTCAGTCATGGCAGCCATCATGGGTAGATGCACTCCTGTGTAAGGGGCTCTTGCTCGAGGTATTTCTGAAACTCAAGTAGCTCTGCAAATGAGTGAAACAACTGGCTATGGGACTTTCTGGAGACTAAGACTGCCTTCTGCATATGGATGTCTCTGTAAATATAGCCTGAAAAAACTTTTAGGACTGCAGAAGCAGATACGTTCAAATATTATTCTCCTCCTCTGGTCTTTGACCTAAGACCCAGAGGTCTCTTCCTTTCTGCTACATCTAAATGTGGTGTGATTATACCACTACACTCAGTATAGGAGAAAATGCTGCAAGATTTTGCAGGATAAAAGAAACTGAAACTACTTTAAATAGACTACTGCAGTATTAACTGCTCCAACCAGTTGCAAATGATATCATTGACCTATTACATAAATGGCAGCTCAAGTCAATTAAGCTTGGGTTCTTCACATTTGCTTTCTGCTTCCTAAGCCTTTCCCTCCCATTGCATTTCATGATTCGTGTTCTCAAAAAATAAAAGCAGTGATAAGGGATCCAGGCAATGGTGGATCTACGCAGACGTGCCAAACATGCCTCAATGCAACCAGAAAATGCCAGTTTTATCCAGCCTGAACTAAGGAGGAATGAGAAGACTAGACCGATGGCAGAATGATGTTGAGCAGGGTGATGAAAAATCCTGCACAGCTGTTTCTGGTTTTTCAGCTTCTGAAGGTTGATTCCAGTCTCTGCAAGTTCCTTGGGGTGCCAGGGAGAGGCTGAGGAAGGGATGGAGTCCACGACAGGAATGGTGGCAAACAGGTTTATGTGTCGCCTGAGACTTGTAAAGAAATCTTGGTCATTCTCAGCTGTTTGGATTGCTTCCCAAAGGTATGGATCTATGTGCTCTTCAGAGCATGCAATATGCATATGTGCATGAAAACTACCGAACTAAGACATTCTGATAAGATAGGATGAAGGAAAAAATCTCCAGGTGGAAGCTCTATGGTTTGCTTGCACATTTGCTCTGTGTACTTGTTCTCCATAGGAGTGATTATTCACAGTTCCCTCTTGGCAATAAAAATGCATTTCGATTCTCCCATAGAGTGACCAAATGTATCTTTGGATTATTAATTTATTGTAATATTCCCAGCTCTGAGAAATCAGTCTCGCTGAGAAGCATCCTCTCTTCAGACATGATGGAGTAGTGTGGCCTCCAAGCCAACAAGAATCCCACATCCTCATCTGCTGATCTCCCATGCAGTCAGAAATGTAACCTGATGTTTTTCACACTGCCAAATGTTTGTGGCTGACAGTACTGAAGGCCTCTGTTCCTTCAGGCAAGGAAGCAATGGGGGAGCTGCTTTTGCGTATTTTGTGCCTTAAGCCCATTTTTCCAACAGGCTTTCCTACCCTTTCCACCTTTCCTTTCGCTTCTTCTGCATGAGATCTCTTTGCACAGACTCTCTGAGGCCCTATTTTAATTTACCTTGCTGGTTCATGGATGATGTACCATGTACCATGACCACCAGCTTGCATCCGGCTGCCCACCTCATTGTGAAAACCAGGAACCAGGCTGCTGACAGTGCTTGGTATCCTCTGACTCAGATGATTTATTCCCCATCCTGCTCACTGCCCTGGCATCTTAGTTTTTCACATTCCTTGCAACAGGGACTTGTGCCAAGCAAATGTTTACTGGGAACAGGAATGACCTAAAAGTAGCTATTAAATGAAGCCTCCTACTCCCAACCCTTGGCAGCTCTGGCCTCCTCGACAACTGGGGAAAACCCCTGCAACATGTGGTATGCTGGGAACCTCCTGCAAGAACTCTCCCTGTAATCTCGGGCATCTATCTTTAGGAGACCCTGCTGCAGAGGAGTTGAGGATGACTGCTGAGGGTTAATCCTCAACGGAAAAAAAGAGATGAGGGTATTTCTGACTGTTAACTTGCACACGAGGTGAAATTCCATTATAGGCAATGTCACCTGCAGTTCTTGCCCATTCACTAGTTGAGATAAACCCTGCAAGAGAGCTAAGTGATGAGCAGTGAGCTGCTCTGGTATCCAAGGCTGTTGGTAACTGTAAGAGAATGCAGGACTTCTCTATTTTTCCTGATGCAACACTCACCTTTAGCTCGGTACTGTGGCTGGCAGAGAGTGTGGAGCCTGTAAAGCCAGGTTACTTCAAAAAAATCTCTGCAAATAAGAAACCTGGTCCTTTTACATCTCTCTTCTGACTGCACTATCTGACCCTTAGTCTTTAAAGTAAATTATCTCACAATGCAAAAAACCCCCCAACACTCCCCCCAACAAGTAAAGCAGTTTGAGAGCGCCTATTTCTTCTCATTTAGTCTTCTTTTTTCTTACAAAGGAGGATGGAAAGAAAATGTTACCTGATACTTTTCATACTGGTTCAACTCTATCTTATGTCTGGGTGTTGGTGTTTTTTCCTTTTTGGGTTTTACTTACCTAGAAACTTTCTCTGTTTAATAATTATCATGCATTATTTTCCTTTATCCAGCACTGGTTGTTCCCATATTTGTGTGCTCTGCAGTTCTTTTTTAAGCAGCTACCAAGTTTTCTTTGAAATCATTTCCTCTCACTGAATTAAAATATTTCCTGGTCTTTTCAGATAAGGGATTTAAATTATAGAAATATGTGGTCCCTGCAGCACATGTGCTATGGAAGAAAACAGGTCCCATTTTAAGATGGACAACATGATTCCTATGAGTTTTCTAGGTTTGCAAAATGTTCATCTCACATTGCAGTTTGCTAATAACACATGAGAAAATACCTACCCCATTTAATTATGGAGTGAAACAAATATTCAAATTTTAACACTCAACCTGTATCTAACTTTTAAGGGCAGGTCTGAGCTTTCCAGGTCCCATTCATTTTTAATCCTTAACACTGAAACACTAAACACATGTGGTGAGGCATGTTCTTTGAAAAGTTTTTCCTGCTCAGATGGAAAATTAATGAATGGAAATCTCAGATGGAAATCTCACTGTCTTTCTCTGTCTTGACCTTTATGATCCTGTTCTCTTTGCTGTTGTTGATGCCTTGTGCCAGTCTCCTTCACTGGGCTAAATTTCCTTCCCTGCACTGTCTGCCTTTCCTTTGCTACCAGGTGACCTTTAGCCCCATCCAGTGGGATGGCAGCTAGATGTCCTGCTGCCCCTAGCTTCTGGACTCTGGGGTGCCATGAGGATGCGTGAGACACCAGTATCAAATGCTCTTTGGCAATGGGTTAGGTTTCTTCCTGATTAACAGCCAGTTTGGGAACTTGCTTAATCCTGGCTTTGGCTTAGCTAAAAGTGTCCAAAATGTTGTCGCTGTGACTTCCAATACAACCTACACAGACAACTGTCCTGAGTGAGACAGCCAAAAGAAACTGGGTAAAATTGTGTTCAAACACTTGCATGTGTTTAAGCACCCTGATTTAGGGAGCAGTGCTGATTGGAGCATGAGCAGGTCTGCAGTGTGCCTTTTACTTAATTTTCAAACCATGGGAATGCTGTAAGGCAGTTTGGGATTCTCCTCTTGCCTTATGGCCAAGTCATTGCTAGACTCTGTGGCACAAAGAATAGAAAAATACTGTTTCTTGTACAGCACTAGTAATTTGCTCTAACTAACAACAATTTCAGAGTTCAACAAACATGGTTTTCTCTCTCACTCTGTGTGCCAGTTGCCATGGTAAGCAGGAAGCACAACCCAGGCATTTCCCTAAAGGGAAACTGAAGTCATGAAGGAGGTAGGAAAGGGAGACAAGCCCTGAGTTCTGCTGCTGAGTAGGAAAAAAAAAGTATTTCATTTAACCCAATGATTCATCTGTTTTTTATGGAGAATAGTGAGCAAGCTGCACTGCAAATACATCCACTAAGGCTACAACCACAAGAACATACCCCCCCCTCCTTATTTTGTTATTTGTTTTGTTCCCAGGATAGAAGGGGCGCATACTAATAATATTCACTTCCATGCTACAGCTCAGAGATTGGATTAATGAGAACCAGGGAACTAAATTCATAATTTGCTTAAGTTCTTGCTTGTCTTTTACAAAGCAACAGAAGTGCATATATGATGTGCCAGAGGCTTCAAAGTAACTTGTTCCAGCTTGGCTTCTGCTATACAAATGCTGGGATCCCAAAGTTTTTCCGTACTCCACTCTGCATTGCTCTGCATCATTACAGGCAAGGCAGAATTCTGCAGAAGATGTGCTAAACGGGAGGACATGGTTGTACATCACAGAAACTTCAGCATGGTAGCACTAGAAATGCTAAGAAAAAAGATAATTTTACCCTTGAAAATCTTAAAGTGTGTCAGGTAACAGTAATTCTGCAGACGTCTCCAAGCCCCACTTCATCTTCAGAGCTGCAAAGCAGCTGCAGTCCTCATAACCTCCAATCAGAAAAGCGTGTGGTCGGGCCCTAACCTTTAATCCCCACCATCCAAACCCACACAAACACAATTCAGTGCCCTGGCCACTCACACAACAAAAGATGGGCTCAAACTCCATGTCAGAGGAAGACAAAAACATTCACTGCATTCATAAACCAAATCCAGGAAAAAGAAAATGTTCCAAAACATCACTAGGGTACAGGTCTGTTTTTTATGAAAACTCTAGTTTAATCTCATGGCCGAGACCTGGCAAAACATCTTTCTTTTGTGGCTTTTGTTTTTCTTTCCTTTTTTTTTCTTTAAACAATCAGGCACAGGGGCAGGCAAGTCCACACAGAGAAAAAAACCTTAACAAAGATGAGCTAGCAGGAAAAATAATCACAGACCAGGGCTAGCGGTATTGGGACAGTCCTTTTCACAGTGTCTGACTTTCAGCCCTTCCTTTCACCTGGCAGCAAATAATATTTCAAAAGAGACCAGTGCCTGCAAGCACAAGATCTAAGGTCTGGACTGCTGCACAGAGCCCTCAGAAAGCTCTTGCCTCCTGCCATCCCTCCCTTCTGGGGCTGTTACAGTCCTACTCCATCTTCAGTTGAACTCAGTGGCAACCTTTCCATTACTTGCTTGGAGCAGAACTAATTATCCAAGCCTTTACATCAATTGGGAGCAAGCAAAGGCTAAACCAAATAGGGATCAGCTACAACTTCTCTCCCCACCCCTAGAGATTTTTATTCATTTTTCCTAGAGATGGAGACAAGCAAAAGGGACAACCGCAAAACTTGGGCATGCTTGAAAGATAATATACACTTCAGTAGATTGTTTGCGTTTTCAAGGGCTTTGGAGAAGATTATGGTGGAAAGCTAAATCAGTCCTTGCACTCTGGTCTCCCCTGATCTTATCCCTCCTCTCCCGGGACAAGATCCTGCCCAGGAAGGGGTATTCAGGCCTTCTGCCCACCACAGATTAGCCAGAACTAATTAGCTACTTTGTGGGCAAAAAGCCCACATTTGATCTCATGGTGTCAGTGCTGCAAAAGCTGCAGCAGAAAACAGTTCCATGCACCAGCCCAGGTTTCACAGATGTGTAAAATACTATTTAGGCAATTCCTTAATTTTAATTACATTTCCTTTTTAATATATTTTTATAGAATGATCTTATATATATATATATAAAAATTTTAAAAATGTTCACCACGACAGACATTTCAGAATTGATAAAGAAAAAAGATTTTGATTGCACCATTTGGACTCTGGATGAGGGAAAATGTTGCAGGTTTTATGGATGCTCTCTAATGCAGATCTAAGTTCCTCTGAAGCTCTAAAGGTGAAAAAATAAGTACTTCAGTCTTTCTGCAGTGATACCATGAGAAGGACAGCCAGGGATTTATAAGGTAAAACAGAGTGCTCATCTTTGTTTACTCTCCTGCAAATAAGGCAGCTCCCACACTAGCTAACATTAACCGTGTCCCTCCTTTCCATCAGGGGACTCTCCTTTCTGCCAACTCAGCCATTTCACTCTGAGTTACATTTAACAGAAGCTACACAAACCTCCTGACTTCATGGGAAGAATAAGTGCAATTTACTCACTTCCATTGGTAAAAGCCCACAAGCAACATATGCTGGTGATATGTCATGTCTGATACTGGGGCCATCTGCAAACTTGGGAATAGCCTTTACAAAATTCACAGTCTCAGGAGAATTGAAATGTACTGCTGGGTCCCTGAAATGATCTTTGTGGAGCTGCAGATGATAAGCCAGTCTTTTTGGTCTTTTCAATACAACAACCAGTGTAGCTCTCTGCTGCTCAAAACTTCAAATTCTGGGCCAGGCTCATCTCCCATAAACCTGATCTATCCGTCTTCATAACGGTTCACAGATAAACAATTTAAAAACAAACAAACCCTCAAACAAACAAAGAACCAAACACAAATCCCAAGACAGGGAGAAAAACCCACAAATCCTTTCTTAGAGAGATCAGGACTGACTCTGAAACTGACATCAGGGATAGCTTAATGAAATTGGATCTCAGGAAGCTCCTGCCACACAGTCAGCACCATTCAATGGGAAATGGCATCTGTCTTCTGGTTCTGGCCAGCTATCAAGCTCTGGTCCTTCAAGCTGACTGCAACTACCAGTATCAACATGGATCCATCATCAAGCACTACAGGACCTGCAGAAGGCTGGGTCTGGAGCTGGGAATCATGACACCTGTGCAACGGTGCACCTTGCAGCTAGGCATGTACTTTCAGCTCTGCAGGACCTGAGGCTTTTTCTAAGTGCTCTTGGAACATCAGCTGCAGGCTGGAGATGAAATCGTAGATAAGAAATGGGATTAAGCTACAAAATAGACATATTATTACAGCATCTCTGCTTAATTAAAATCCAAGACCCGGATCTGAGTTCAAATTCTGAAACATCCTTAAAAAGTATAGTCTGGATACAGATTTTAGTTTAGGCTGATCTTTAATATTAAGTAAAGATTTCTAATAATTCTCTCTTGCAGGAGTTTCACCACTTATGCCAAAAGCGCTATTACTTACTGGAATGCTGTTAAGAGATGAGACAGTGTATTATATACAAATTGCCAGACCTCATTTCTTGTTCATACATCAACTTATATGAGAATAAGGAGATTGGGGGGGGGGGGGGGGAGTGGTTTTAACCTGCCAAGGTTCCGTCACTTTTTCTTTTGATACATTATTTTGTGAGATTCTTTAGCTCTCTTCCAGGTGCCTTGGCTGTCAAAACTTCTAGGAACTCAGAGAATAAATCCTTGTCCAAAGTAAACTATTTTGTTGTTGCAAAAAAAAGGCCTGGGCATCATTTCCACAACTTTGCCTTCCTCTAACATCTTACAATACCTCGTATCGCACCTTCCCAAGTCATTTGCAATTAACCCAGCCATGGTAGTTAAAAGTTTTCTCATGAGGCAGTAAAAAAGACATTTGGGTGCCATGTTAATGCAGCATAGAGCTGTGCTAACTATCAGGAGCATGGAGGACTGGCAACCCCCTAGTTTTAATAGGGGCCTGCACCTTGTGGTCTGGAAGTAGAATTATACAATTGTCATGAAGCTGCATATTCTGGGCCTGCTGTCCACAGCTTGCCCAGGTAAAGCATAGGCTGACTTCTGTGAGAGAAAATGGACCCAAACAAGAACTCCAGGCTCTCATCTGGTTTACTATTCTCCCTTAACAAAACTCACAGCATGGATTTAGTTCTCTGCTCTGTTCCCTCTTATATGGCATTATGCCCACATGAGGAATACAGTGGGAAGATCAAAGACTGCAACTGGTGGCAGGGAAAAGCCCTCTTGTTTTTTCACACTCCCTTTGGATATGGCAGGAGAAAATTCTGCTGAAGATATATTACTTGCATTTGTGGACCCAAAACTTCTTAAAAATACTCTGGCACCTCTTTCCTTTAGCAATCAAAGAGTGCAGAGAAAACACCGTACAGGGTCAGGGCCCTCCAGTCACAATGACACTAATAAAGTGACACAGTCAGACTAGGAGCTCATGGGCTGAGTTTACTAATCGTTTGAAACTGCCAGTACTTCAGAAAAAAAAAGCCCTGAACATACATCCTTTGAGAAATTCCGGCTGACGCTCATTGTGGTGGCTATAGCACTTCCTAACAGAAGCTCAGTTACTGCTTAAACTATAGCCCATGATACCCAACAGAGGGCCTACAGACATCTCCAGGAATGATGGCCCCTGCAAGTGCCACTACAGGGACAATCTCAGTGCCGTCAGCAACACCTGTGTTCCTGTCTCCTCTGTAGTCACTAGTGATGCTTAAATTGCAGACACAGCCCAGGCTGTGCCTGACTTTACAATCACCCACGGTCACAAAGCAGTCAATAGATAAGCCTGTGGTGAATGTAGAGTTAGAGGCTTTATAAAGGAAGCTTTAATTCTATTCCCACAGCAGCTGTTGCATATCTGAACATGTATTTTCCTGTAACATTAATGTTCCCTTCAGGAGAGAGTTTAATTCACTTCAAATCTCCCTCTCAGGACTTGTTCATGATCTGTTCTGCAGTCTCACAAATCATCCTCTTTACCACACTTTTAATCAATCTGAAAGCACTGAGGTCCAGGGAGGTGACAACCAGCCATGCTCTCAAAGAAACAGTGTAAAATCACAAGGAGCGGAAGTTTAAAGGAATAAGAAGCACCTGGGGACATGCCACACAGTGGCAATGAAAGACCAAGGGTCAAAGATATGTCAGTCAGGGTGCAAGAGGGCAATAGCCCAAGGACATGCAGAACAGGAGATCCTCTTGTTTGCTGTTGGCAGCGTGGAGCTCAGCTGGAGATAGCTGCAGAGGTGTCACCTGACTTTAAGCAATGATGACAATAATTGATACTGGACTTTGTTATGACCATGTCTTGGCTTTCATTGATACCAGCCTGAGAAGTCTCTGTGCTGGGCAGCCAGCTGCACACTCATTCCTCAGCCACATGGATCTTGTCTGCCCGAGGAAGGTGTGGCTGAGCACACAAAACTCATGAGCAAGACTTGAAAGATTAAAAGAACAACTAGGCGTTTCCTGTACAGCTGCTTTCATTCCAGCCCTTGCACATGCTGGAAAGAGCACATCTTTGATGCAAGGATAGAGCTGGGGGCAGTGTGTTCTGGTTTTATGTTTGTCGTTGAAACATCCTTGAGTGTCTCACACCCTGTATGACTGTGACTGCTCATGCCAGCTTCACCTTCCTCTTCAGCTATCCCCAGCCTTCTTCACTGTTTATTTACACTGTCTAAAATAATGAGAGGAGTTCCTAAATATCTGGATCTACCCTCCTCAGAAGATGTTGTGCCCCTGCACCCTGGGCTGCAGTGTTTTGTAACAGGGTTTCGTCCAACCCCTGTTTTCTAATTATACAGAGATTTATTTTTCCTTTTCTTCCATAGGGAGGATGAGACTTTCAGAGGGCTTGTTAGAAAATAAGCATGAGAAAATGCAAGTTCCCTGGGACTGGCTTACAGAAAAGAAAAAAAAAGCAGGCAGTGAGGGACTAGGCAGAGGTGAGAAAAGCAAGACAAAGAGACTATGACCTTCCATAGCAAAAAGCTTTGCAGGAAACCATAAAGGATTCAGGTCCATTTTGCACAAAATAACAACAGCAAAATGGCAACAGAGTTGGTCTTGGACACTCCCATCCCAACCATCACAGAAAAGGAACAGGAGAAGCAGCTGCTATTCAATCTGCCTCCCACTTCGTCCATCCAGAATCACAGAGCGCCTCTGGGGCTGGTAAAAGCAGCTGGTAGAGGTCTCCAGTCTCTGGCCATTCTTGGGGATGGTCATTTTGTTCCGCAGCGTCACCCCCTCAGGCGTCGTCCGCGAAGTCTCAGACAGATCACCACAAATGGGGCTCAAAGAGGAGGTCTGAGTAGGGCTCCTTATGGGTGATAATAATACCCTGGAGTCTGCTGAAGTGGTGGGGTGGTCCATAATGGGGAATGGGGGGCTGAAGAGAATCAGACTTTGGGGCCTCCCGGGCCTAGATCTATAGGAAGGCTTGGAGAACCCTGATGGCCTCTCTATCTTTGAAGACTGTGGGTTATCTCCAGTTGTCTCCCCTCCAGAGGTGCGCTTTCGGCGCAGAACGGGGGCATCCAGAGCCGGGTAATGACTGGACTGAGATGGCTCCAGTGGAGGGCCAAGGTTGCCATGCCAAGGACAGGCTGAGTCCTTCTGAGCTGGATCACTGTTTTCTTTCTCTGCTTTGGCTTTCTTTTCTGTCAGTGGGCTCTTGGGGGCCTCCAGGTGACTCCATGCCACCCGTGGCATTTGCCTGATGGTCTGTTTGGCTTCTGCCTCCTTCTTTTCAGCAGGTGGAGCAGCATTCTGAGCCTGCAAGGGCTGGGGGATCTGGGTGTACTGAATCTTGGGAGGTATCACAGGCACCGCTCTAGCCTGGCACATCTTAATCATGAAGGAGGTCCTGACTGCCGACACACTGACGGGGGCAGAGTTACGACGGCCAGTGCTGGCATGGGCCACTGCCAGGTAATCCAAATCTAGATCCACGGGGGCATTGAAACAAGACCCCCAAGGAACGCGTTTACCGGCAGCAGGGCAGTGTGTCGGCAGGGATGGGACAGAATCACTGCTTTTTACTTCCTTCTGCCCACACAGGAGGTTCCCGGGGGCAGATGGCATGGACAGGCCCTCAAATGTGAAGAAATCTGGGGCTGGGAGGAGCGAATCCAAGTTGAGGGATGAAGGCCTAGCCTTTACTTTGCGAGGTGTTTCTTCACCTTTATTACTCAGCTGTGACTCAGGGGCAGAGCACAATGCTTTGGTGACAGTCCCTCCTCCCAGGGCAGTGTCCTGAGAGATGGATAATTCTTCCTTTGTGGTCTTCGTCTGTGAAGAACTGTCTGGACAATTTTGGTATGGCAAAAACAGCTCAGGCTTTGAGGTCCAAGGGTTTTCTTTGATCACATCCACTTCCTTTTCCTCTGGCTCTGAAACAGGTATTCCGGAGGGTCCTGCTTTCTCATCTGGTGCTTCCTCCCTGCTGAGGGCGTACTTCAGCTCCTTAGGTTTTGAAGATTCTTCTGGAGGACTCAAGCCATTCTCATCTTGCATAGCTTTGCCCAAACTAGAGGGAGAGATGGGTTTTGTCTTGGACAGCTCACAAGTCACTGACAGAATGTCACTGTGTGGTTGCTGCTGGTCAGTGGTATCTATGAAAGAGAATGGGATAGTCCATAAACTCATCACTGTGTCTTTACTGTCCAGGGAGAGGCTGCGACTGAATCGTGGTCTAAGAGAAAGGCCTGAAGCTCTCTGGCTCTGTGGATGAAACTCCTGTATCATCTTCTCCTGAATGTCCTTAGAGGTGGGGGAATGGAGAGGGCTCGTAACCCACTGGTGATCCTCCCATGGCTCCACAAGTTCTAAGCTCTGCACGTTATCTGTCCAGGTGTCCTCATCATCCTGGTCACCAGCGTCCTGGGTTCTGCTAACAGCATTACCCTCCTTCACCTCTGTGATTCCAGCTCCACTCAGTGCCTTGGAGGAGAATGTGTCCCTTTCATCAGTAGTCATTACCTCTTGCATCTCACTCCGTGTCTGGACTCCGGTAAGACCATCCTTTTCCCTCTGCTGCTGGCAAGCGCTATCTTTTTCTCTCCCTGACTCTGGACATGCTTCTTTGGAACAAGAAAATCCATCACTTGGGGCAATCTTATTATATTCTGATTGACTATGAATCTTCTGGTCCAAGCTAGGAGCGAGGCTTTCACTCTTGCTGTCCACCATTGGGTGGTGGTTCTTTGGAGTTGCTGTACCAGCTGGAAGAGTACTCAGTTCAGGTAAGGCTGAGCCACAGCTCTGCTGTGCAGCTGCATCAGACTGGCAGTTGTGAGGGCTGTCTTGTTGCTGCGTGCCGCTGGCACCAAATAAGGGTACCTGAGTCACCTGTGATGCTCTGCTTGCAGATGTTTGCTCAGCTAGTGTTGGATTCTGCCCTGGACCAGAGGAAAGATGGTCTGTTTTTACTGAAGAAGATTCAGAAATTAGGCTTGTCTTGGGGACAGCTGCTGGCAAGAGCAAGAGCTCCTCTTCAGGTTCAATAATTTTCAGTTCCTGCTGTATCTCTGGCCACAGAGGTTCTAGAAGGGCATTTGCCATGTCCTCCTCAGTCTGAAAAACAAAAGAAATGTCATGACCTGGGAGCTCACAACTCTACAGTAAATACCCCTCAATTTTCCCCAAACAGCCCTCTCAGAATAGACAGGGTCCCAGATGAGCACATTCATGTGTACAGAAATACAGATAAACATACTGCTACCAGTTCAAGGAAGGAAATACATCCATAAACAAGTGGGGTTATGGAGGAGAAGATCCGAGGTGCAGCCAAAATGAGGTCTGGACAGATGTACTGAAACAGTGAGCTGAATGAGTAGCTGGAATATTTCAGCCCATTTCTCAGCTTTTCCCATTCAGGCTCACTCGGCCTTGCCAGAGAATACGCATTCCCAAAATGCACACAAACTCGAATGAATAATCTATTCAAGGAGCTATGCCAACAGATCTTTAAATAGCTGTCCAGAGATGAGTATCACTGTAAGAAACTTGGTGAAAAGGCTCCGCTAGAGATACAGAGGAGGCAAAAATAGTAAGAATTTAAAAAAATTTGTGTGCAGCAAATGGAAGAATAAAGGACTGTTCAGGCTGTCCAGGACAAATGGGACAGCAAAAATAGAAGGGAAATTCAGAGACCGTGGGTCAAAATGCTCAGACATCCGGACAGTCTCACATCTGGAGAGTCTCAGAGCAGACAGATTGTAAGGGCTGAAATTGTATACTTACAGGAAAAGAAGACCAAAAGGGGACAGTAGGTAGTTGTGTAAAGGTAAATCACCATATGGTGCTGTGGATAAAAGTGAAATCAATTCATGGTCAATTCTTGACCCTGCTTTGCCTAGGCTATAGACTTGTAGTTTTCACAACTACACACAATGAAACTTTAAACAACCTCTCAGTCGCTACCATGACATGGTCCCCCACCTTCATTCTCATGCCTGCTTCCTTACCACATCTCTTAGGCGTGATCCTTCTTCTGTCTTAGCTGTCTCTACCTCCTGTTGATCACAGCTTCCTTCTGAAGAGACATCCTTCATCTTGAGCTTTCCTTGCTCTGCTCTGTCTGCCAGGAGTGGTCCCTTAGGAAACTCTAACACTGGTGTTTTCTCCAAAGTGGGACTCTGCTCTAAGGACTGCTGGGGGCTCTTGGTGCTGCTTGTCCAGCTGCTTTGCCCACATGTCTTCTGATTTTCTGCTGTTGGCTGTGGAGTTTCTAAGGATTCAGGTTTCCTGGCTGCCACCAGTTCCTCAGGGTGAGAGCCTGGATCAGAAACACAAATGAAAGATGTAACTATTTGTGACTGAAAACTTACTTCCCAAGACAAAGTGGTGCTGCTAAAAGCCAGTACCAACTAACAAAGACAAAGAACTCCTTCCAGGCACAACAGGATATTTCTGGGAGGCCATAGGCACTTCCCCAGTCTCATTGCTGCAACAAACACCAACCTCATCTGCTTTCAGAGTCAACACCCACGCTGCTGCAGCTTGGTCTCTTTCCCGCCACAAGAGCAGCCTGGAGAAACCTCCATGCCACCACGATGTGGGGCACCTCCAGTAGCACGACTGAGGATCCACACCTCCCTCCTTAAAACAATGTACCTCTGGATGCTGCCACTGGGAGAGGGGGCTCCAGCTGTTTGTCCTTCCGCTCCGTTGCCAGGTCTGTCCTTGTGTGGGCCCCTGCTTCCATAGCAGAGGGGCTTGTGCTCTCCACCATTAGGGAAGACAGTTCCTCTAGGCTGGAAAGGGAAAGCTTCTCTTTGGTGGGCAGGCGGCAGGGCGTGCTGTTGGTGCTGATGACTGCGGATACCCGCAGGGGGACGGAGACAGCGAACGGCTCTGAGATGTTCAGGGCTTTCCTCTGGTGACGAGGAGAGGCCTCCAAGGGAAAGAGGCTGCTTGGAAAGCCTGACTTGGTGGCTGTTTCAGAAGTGTAGAACATGAGCGCTCCTTTGGCTGAAGTCTGCTCATTTTCAGCATCCTCTGCTACCCGGAAAACCTTCAGCTGCTCAGGGGGTGACTTCACCTGTAGTGTCCGGGGAGGACCTTTCTCCCCACTCAGCTCTGAGCTTCCTTTGGCCCCCATGGCAGATCCTTCCCGCTCCCACTCATTTTCCTTGCTGAGGTCATATGAGCTGCCTGTTCCTCCTGTCCGTATCTTTGTCGGAACAAAAAACCCTCCAGTAGTCACTGACCGTTTGAACCTGCTTTTTTCGTCCTCCCCTAGAGATGGGAACATAGGAGGAAGTTAATGGGAAACAGAGCACTAGCAAACAAACTTCCCCTGTAAGGAGCCCTCATCAATCCCTCCGGGAAAGAGTCTTGCTCTGGTTAACACTCACATTTACCCAGATAGACAGGGACAGTAGATACGGAAGACCTTCCAGGCTCTAGCCCTGGGGCTCCTTCAAACTGGGCAGTCAGGGCTGGATAGAATGCCCTGCAGTGGAAATCACCCAAGACTTTTATTGGATACCCTTCTTAACCAGATGCACCCAAGTCTAGGACTATGCACATGCCAGGATTTGTTGGCTTATTGCAAGCACTTTTCACCTATGAATGGGAATTTTGTGCCCAAGAAAGAAATCGAAGCAGTCCAACTGCTAATAAAGATGCAGTTAGACACAGTAGTAACTCTCAGGAGCATGCACTGAGATAAATGACACAGAAAAGGGTCAAAAATGCATGCACACAAAGGTGGGGGCACACATCACCATACAAAAATACACAACATGGTGAGATAGACAAGCATACAGACTGCATCCACTGAGGACAGCGAGTCACTGGAACAGGCTGTTCAGTGAAATTGTGGATGCCCTATCCCTGGCAGTGTTCAAGGCCAGGTTGGATGGAGCATTGAGAAATTTGATCCAGTGATAGGTGTCCCTGCCCATAGTAGGGGGATTGGAACTAGATCTTTAAGGTCCCTTTGAACCCAAAGCATTGTATGATTCTATGATCCATCCTGCTGAGAACGCAGAGCTGCAATCCTTCATCATTACATTATAGGCTATTGATGTCTCACCTTCCACTGGGAGGGAACACAATGAGTCCATGCTCTTCGCAGGCCGAATAGTTGCTTTTTCTGTGGAAAAAGAGTTTTAGAAGCAGGTATCAGATCCTGTGGCTTTGCAGGCTTCAGCCCATAAAGATCAAATACATACAGACAGGCGTGCCAGGCAGACATCAAATTTTCCATTTTCAAGCATTCCCCCCATGTATCTGCACCACGTGGCTTATTACCCACAACACTTGTCCACACAGCTGGGGATCTGCTAGTGCTAGCAACAGCTTTGCACCTGCTGGACATGTGGAGAGCTATACTTAACCCAGCCAGTCAGCACCTTCTCCACTGTGAAGCAGTTAAGCATCCCTAAAGCTGTTATGTTCCACTGCCCTCCTTGATCGAGTCAGGCTATTGGTTGTGGGGCACTTTTGAACTAAACTGACATAAATGCCTTTCACCTCTCATTCCTGACAGCAAATGTTAGGTTATTTTTATGTTGCACTCCCTGGCTTTTTTGCTGATGTGAGCATGCCCTGCCTCCAGCAAGCACTCGGGGAAATTTATGAGGGCAGTAAGCAACCTATTTTCCTGGTCATTCTCGCTGGACTTGCTTGTCCAGAAACAAGCTGCCATTTGTTACTAGACACTCTACATGTCTGTTCCTGACGAGTTTTGGAAGCTTGTAGCTGTTACTGCTCTGAAAAAGGGAGATGAGGAAATGTAGCTGGCAAGGAAGACAAGGTACTCTCTGACAGCCCAAAAAGGATCTGTGGAGATCTGGAAAATGTCTGGGAGCAAAGTTTGCTGTTTACAGAGTTGCACAAAGTAGCTAAAGCAGAAAGTGAGCAGGCTTGTTGGACTTCATTTGTTTATATAATTAAGGCTTCTGGCTCTAACTTTTGCATGAGCATAGGAGAAACTCCAGTTACTTTTTGCATTTATATGGAGTTCTGGCTACTTTTTACATTTATATGGCATGATGTCTTGAGTACTGGCCCAACTTTCCAGAAGAAACAGTATTCAAGCTGTGGAGCTCGTGTTTTGTGTGACTTACAGGCTTGTGTGCATGGACACAAGCTGTGTTAAAGCATGTGCTTAGTTTCAACAGCAAGTTCATCTGTTTCCTCACATTAGGCTGTAAGCAGAGAGCACACAAAAATATAACACGATAGTGCAAAAGTACTGCTTCTGAAAGACGCTACTTCAGTACTGAAAACTCTGTGCACGGTTTTGTGTTTGTGTGTCCTGCTGGTGAAAATGTACAGCCCCCTGTTGCTCAGTACTGTTCCTGGAACAAGGCTCAGCCTTCATGATCACTGGGCTGCAGTCATTCCTGGGTATCCTAGGGTTAGCACTATTTTGAGACAGAGTATTCCTTATCAAAGTGAGAAGGTGATCCCATGATCAAAATAGGATAGAGAGCTATTTTGAGGTCTGCCCCGGGCACCCTGTGTGAAGCCATCTGTACATTCAGAAATGGGGGAAGGCAGGGGTCCAAAAAGATCTGGATTCAGTGTTTGGCATCACACTAATTTCTGATACAAACACAGACTGTCGTATATGTGGTGGTAGGTAATGTTATCAACATTAACTATTTTATTTTAAGTCTTACAGTGTTTGGTAGTGGTCCTCCAAACACCAGCTCCAGGAGTCATGAGATTATATAAATAAAAATTCCATCTTCATCTTCTTTTAAAAACTAAATTCCTTGACTTAGAGATAATAAAAGGTCTAGGACATATAAACCTAAAACATTTCTTTATGAACTTAGAAGAAAGGGTATGTTTTCTTTTAAAAATTGTGATTACTTTTAAGTCAAGTTCCTGATTTTTAGAACTTGAGTCATAATTTCTGAACACTGGGAATTGGCACTGTCATTTGATTTTCTAGGAAGCAGTGTTTAAGAGATTGCAGCTCAAAAGAGGCTAGAACTTGGGATTACAGCCAGAAGAAAACACACGTTCAGTCTTGGAAATTCTGCAAAAGCAATGGCTTCCCTCAAAGTCCTGAAAGCCAGGAGCCATAGGAACTCCTGGTGCTTTGTTTTTCACAAAAACATTGAACATAGTTGGTTCTTACTGCCCTTTAGTGGAAGGACAACCTGGCAGGACAGTTTAAAAGGACAGCCATTCACCCAGTGCCATGTAAGGAACATTAGGAGGCAGAGGCTGGCTGTGCTGGAATGGGCTAATTCAAACCTACATAGTATTTCCCAGTTCCCAGACTTGACAGCTGGACATAGGAGCCTGTTTAGGCAACAAAATGAAATATATGCTGCAGTTGTCTGGCATATCTTCCTGAAAGGCTGCTTCTTGCCGTCCCATGAAAATGAGACGTGTGCGAAACCACACAACAGGCATGACCCCATTAGATAATCCCAAGTGTTTAGTGGCATGTGGATACAGGTTGCCCTATGCTATCAACATCATAGGATAAAGCTTCAGAGCAAAACACTTCAATGAAAAGTGTGTTCTTACCAGAAAGCTTCTGTGCCCTTACAAAGACGCTCCCATTTCGACTCAGTTTAGACTTTGATTCTGAGCCAGAGCGGCCCAAGTTAAATATCGACTTCCATTTCTTGGATTTGGTGGATAATTTTCTCCTGGAAGGAAAAAAGGCTCATGAGGTTACTGAACCCTAGAGACTTTTATCTTTTTAATATCCACAAAGACCTCTGAGTGGCCTCCCCTCAACACTGTCCCTCTTTTCTTCCCACACCTCATTTAATTCTAAAGCATGCAAACTATAACTGCTATACAACCAACTCTGCTTGGTTATATAGCTAGCAATTACTCTGTAAGTGATTTATCTGTATTGCTGATTTAACCATTTCATGGATGGGAAGACACCTAAACCTTCAGATAGTTGGGTCTGGCATCATGCTACAGCAACTGTGATAGACTGAGCAATCAACCATGCTTGTGTCCAGAAAGGAGAGGTTTCCAAGGCTCAGACTATCATGCAATACACAGAAGAAAAATTGCCTTTTTAACAGGTTTTAATGATACAATGCATGATAAATTCCAGAGAATGAATGGAACTTGTATAATTGCTCAGTGCACAAAGCTATCCTGTAAAGACCACATCTTATGATGAAAATAAAAGGATCCCTTAATACAAACTAGCTATTAATGCTTCTCAAGCTGACATTAATTTAATCACAGGTGTTATATTTTCTTATGCAAGTATAATGTACTAACCAAATAAGAGGAGGCTTTAGGGAATTAAATAATTTTGTCGTAACTGTCAGAGGAACTGGGACACCAGTTCCCTGGGTCTCTTTGGAAATCACAGTTTTATGCAGAAAAAAACTGCCAGTCCTGAAGCCATTTTTTTCTATGCATATTTCTTCATAAAGCTCTGTTTCAGTTCCTTCACATACCCATTCTGATTCTTCCTTCAAACTCCCCTCTTCCAGAGCAAGAACTTTATCTCCCTGCCTTGCTCTCCATAATGGGCTCTCTACCCCAATAGTTCTACTTTTCTTTCAGATCAGTACTCAGAAGGGTACAAATCAGTCCTACAAAAAGGATTGATATCTTGGGGATAGAACTTTCAAATAAGAAAGGAAAAGGCATTCTAGAGGGGCAATACATCCTTTTGTCTTAAACTGGTTATCCTCTTGCCAGTATTCTGTTAGATGGCTCCTTTTTGCTTTAATATATCAAGTGACAATAAATATCTTTTCTCTGGTGCTTTATGGGTCAGTAGATTAATGAGCCTCCTGCTGCAGAGGCTGTAATCTATCAGAATGTGGCAGTAGATTGGCCATGTATTAAGTTAGATAGACCAATAGATACTTATCCTGGGCCACTGTGCCAACAACTGCAGCAACCTCAGCTGAAACTGGACTCTTCCCCTGGCATAGACATAGCTGGCATAGGTGCCACTATGTAAATATCTCTCCATGCTGGGAGTGAAAATTAGCCTTACTACTTGTCCATAATTGCAGAGGAACCTGGAGAATGATGAAGCTGAGCAGGTCAGTAGCACCAGGTGTGTCATGGATCAGCCACCAGCAGGTGGAACTCGTAGGTGAGCTGTGCCCCG
The DNA here is from genome assembly GCA_035584735.1 of Pseudotriccus pelzelni. Lineage (NCBI taxonomy): Eukaryota > Metazoa > Chordata > Aves > Passeriformes > Tyrannidae > Pseudotriccus > Pseudotriccus pelzelni. The sequence continues at coordinate 23,922,402 of JAWMRA010000001.1, forward strand.
ACCTGCTCCATGTTGATCCTGTGTTTGGCCAAATTCTGAGCTAGCATAAGGATTCAAAGGCAATTAATTCCTTGCACAGGAGGCCTGTGGAGTTCTGCCCTGATGGAGGGATGAGGACAAGTGGAGCTCTGAACCCAGTAACTGCAATACTTCTCAGTAGCATCTGTGACTCTTTTGAGAAGGGCACAGAATTTTCTCTTGATGGTGGCTGTAGATTTGTCTGTGCAGGTGTGGGGGTGCCATGCTAACAAAAGGATCATTCCCAATCACACTACGGAGCCTGCACTTTTTTATTTGCACCTTAACTCACTTGCTGTCAGGGAGGTCAACAACTGTGTGGAAGAAGGACCCAGTTACAGGCACAATTTCAGGCAAGCTGTTCTCTCTCCTCTCCTTCCGGGCAGGGTGGGATGCAGACAGACTCCGTGCCTGTGCTTCTTCCAGGCTCACCAGTTTCATTGGGAGGGAGGCTGAGGGGAGGGTCAGACTTTTCACAACTGATGCACTCTCTGAAAATCAAGAAAATACATTCCAGCCTGGGGTGAGGAGAGACTAGAGAAAGAATTTAATGTCTTTATTTGACTGGAACATCTCCTGTGGAGGGGGGAAAAGAGTGGCACGTGCAGGGAGAAAGGCTTTTTGTCAGATAAGTCTTTCAGCTCTCCAGCAACCTTATCCATCTGAATGCATTCCCAGCAGGGGCCATGCTTGCCAGTCAAAGGCACTTCTGTGTGAAAGAGGTGTCTCTGAAAACCACCAGGATTCACACAGTTCCTTTTCTCCTCCCTCCTCCACCCACTCCCACCCTCACCCGATATTGGAGCAGTTCAGTCCGTGATCCAAATCTGGTGCCACATCTCACTGCCACATCTTTCTCCTTGTGTTGCTCCAAGAAGGTGGATTGTTCTAAAAGCCAGCAATACTTTAACTTTCTAATACATTTCAGGGCCACAGAAACAGTGGGACTGACAGTCTGGGAAACTGAAAGCCTCTGTTTACAGAGGCAGTGGCAGAGCCAATTTCCCATATGCCACCCCAGCAACAGTCCTGTCCTGAACAGACTGCCTCAAGGTGTGTGAAGGAAGCACAGGCTCTGGAGTCCACCGGGCACTTAACCCCACTGCTGAAAATGGTGCAAGCTCCTGCCTCTGCAGAGGGGCTGGGTGAAGGGGCACTTTCCCACTAAGAACCAACTCAGTTCATCAGCATCTTTCTCTCTTGACTCCGTATTGACTCCAACGCTAGCAGTGTTCAGCACTTCTCAAAGCTGGGCCGGTTTTGAGTCTGTGACCTGCAGTACAACCAGACCTCTTGGAATTTACTAGCCAGTGTTTCACTACAATTCTTAAGGCAGTACAGGAGCAGTTGCTCACTCCGTGCCTTCTGCCAGGGCATAAAAAGGGCATAGGAATGACACCTTCACCACAATGCAAGGGTGTTAGAAGTTGAGCAGGGCACCACACTGGAATTGTGGAATATAGTGACAGACTATATGTGACTAATGAGCACATGTTAAGGTAAAGATGGGCAGGACAAGCTGACACAGGGCTGGAAAGCAGAAAGATGGATACTCCCTGAGTTTTGAAGGTATTACAAGTCTTTCCAGTGAGTAAAACAGAAAGGTGCATATTTCTGAAATTATTTGAGGTCAGTGGATCCAAACCTTCTCACTTCACAGCCTTTGCCAACAAAACCATCACTAAACAACAAAATCAGCATCTCTGATGCAGTCCCATCTCTACTGACGTCCCAGGAAAAAAAGAAAACTCTTACATAAAATGTCATCAGGAACAACACGTAAGTTTTTGGAACAATACATACATCTTTGGAACAAAAAAATTAGCTTTTGTTCTGGGAGTGTGAACCCTGACTTGGGTGGATATAGTGGCTGGAGGGAAGGTATTGTTGGTATGAGGAATTGTAACTGGGGTAGCCTGAAAGAAGAGTTGAGACTGTGGCTGATGGACTTACAGAGAGAGCTTAGACTAGGATTGAGAATCTATCAGTTGGTCTTCCTTTTATGGAATGGGTTAAGACAAATGAGATCATGCAAAGAATGAGACATAGGACAACCTGAGAAAACAACGAAGGAGGGTAATGTTAAAAAAGAAAATGCTGAAGATAGGGATGAAGAGAACAAGAATAAAGTATTGGGCTCAAGGTGTCTTTGGAGGAGTCTGTGATGCTGATAAGGATTAATGTGCTTGAAATATGAGTTGAAAGGAGAGCTGCAGTATGTGGCAAGTGACAATGTGAAGTGGTTCAGGGAGGTTGTTACCAATGTTCTCTGCAGAGCTGGCTTTTCTGTTGTTGCTGAAGATCTGATCCACGTGATTCAGGATGAACTCGATCACCAGTTGCTGCACTCGCACCTCCAGGAAAGCTGCATCCCCATTGCAGCCAACTGCCTCAATCTCCTTTGACCTGCATGAGGAAAGAGGTGTACCAGTACTAAGAATTGCCACACACAGCCCCTGGGAAGGAAAGACTAGATTTCTTCTTGCAAGCTTTGGAACATGAATATTTTCCCACTCCTACCGCACTTCTTATTCTCCTTTCCTCACAGGCCCTCATCCTCTCTTTGCTTTTGCACTCTTTTAAAAATTATTTTCCTTGTTTTCTTTGCTACCTCTGTTATTTTCTTTCCTGACTGTGTTATTTTCTCTACTTGGCTTTTATATTCTTCAACACAGATAAGATTGTGACTCTTAAACTCCATCCTTGTCTCTCCTTTCTCCTCTTTTATCTATTTCAAAATTGGGCCTGAAAGACAACCCAGGAGCCTTCAAATGCTGCTTCTAGCTCCCTACTCAATGCTTTGATACCTCTTAGTGAAATCCCTTAGAACCCCGCTCAGGTCTTCCCCACGTCAATTTTTTCAATGCTTAGCCGTGTGCCCCAGTAGTCAGTTCTCTGCCCCCCTTTACTCCCACATTCTTACTCTTGCTCTCAGCAAAGAAACATTCCTTATCTTGACATGCCCAAGTGCTGCTGAAGAAATTATCTCTGGGCAATGGATCCTTTGTAAAGTTAATGACTGGTGTGTTAGATAATAGCCTGGGGCATTGCCAAGAGGATAACCCTGTAAGGAGACTGCAGTTGCATTGCTTGCTCCTTCCTTTTCCTCCCTGGGACTTGTACTTATGAAAGATTGCAAAGGGAAACAAATTTTATTTTTTTTGACAAGGACAGATGCTGGAATGAAAATGTTTCAGTAGTAAAGGCCCGCTTTATTATATTCCATAGAGTCAACATTTGATTCTTTTTCAGAACCTGTTCTGCCAGTTTTGTGATTTAGAAGGGTGAGATAACTCTTTAGAGAATGCTTTTCAGGTCTGTACCTCTCTAGCCAATGTCCTTTGCCAGCCCAGGACTTCCACTAACAGCTCTGCCATCACACCTTTCCTGCCCAGCTCCTGTCCTGGACTCTCCCTGCATAGTTCATTCCTCTAAATACAGGCATGAACAGGGAAGACAATTTCAACAATATATAAAAACATTTCTTTTTTTTCCCCCAGACACTATTTTTTCTTTTTCTTCTCAGTTCTACAACATATCAGCCAGATTTCTGCCTGAATCTTATTCAGGCTTCTTCCCAGTAGAGTGCCAGGCATAGCAAACATGAAAAACTAGCTGGTGATCTCAGATCTGACACTGATCACCATTTTAAGCCCATGAAGCTCATCTCACTTTTGAACAAGCAGATCTGGGCACAGGTCTGCAGTATTTTTGTCCTGTTGCTCTCCCTTCCGAGACTTGCTGTCTCTCACCACTCCACTGCAGAAGCACTTGCACCATGAAAAATGTCATTAGCGTTCCCCAGTGATGAGCTAAGTCCTCATTTTTAAATCTACGCTCAACTTGCAAATAGCAACTTTTTTTAATAACAAATACACAAAACCACAAGTTTCCTTGGATGCTGGCAGTAAAACCTTAGATTATTCAACCTGGAAGAGCTGTTTGTTCTCCTCTGCACTTCCCTTTAGTCGTTCAGCTTTTCCCTGTCTTTGGATTTTCCTCAGGTGATTTGGTCTTCAGGCTCAGATGCTGGCATTTTCCCTGGAGCTCAGCATGGTGCTCGGGGCAAGAGGACTTTTTACTGTACCTGAGGAGATTTGGAGCCCACACCAAGGCCAAGTTTCTGGTGTGCATGTTGGTCATGTTGCTGAAGGAGGCCAGGTGAGTCAGATGCTTGATCAGGTATTCCAGTGTTCTGAAATGGTTTCACAGAGAGAAAGAAAAATATGTCAACTTACCATTGCCTGCCCACTGGGACAGCAAGGCTCAGACCCAGCCCTGTCCCCTTCGCAAGGAAGGCAGTGTCTACAATGGCACAACAGATCCCATAGGGCAGAGAATACACAGCATCAGCATTTGCATGGGATGGCAGTGAACACCTAAACAACTGTGCTCTGGGGTTGCCAAGGATGGGGCACGAACCTAACTGTCCTTAGCAAGATGGGAGCAAAGAAGATGGGAGGTGGATGGAAGAGGAAGTTGGATTGTACAAAGCTCTTTGCCCTTGCTCAAGCACCTCCAGCAGATCATCTTCTCTTTTCCACACTAGGACACTGGCAAAGGCTGCCCTAGCAGTCAGAGCTGGGGAAGGAGGATGACAGACTGCAGCAGGGAGATCTTGTTCTGTTTCCAACAAAGATTTGTTCAATGATATTTAAATGCCAGGTAAGTTGCTGTCAGATTTGGAAATGGTGAGTCAGCTTTGGGGAATTGATTTCTGGAAATGAATCCCAGTGCTGTTTCAGGCAATATACCCTGATAGTGAGGATCAGCACAGTGATCATCAGCATCTCAGGGGACACATTCTTACCTGTAATGTGACGGTGGAAGCTCCTGGATGACATTTTGAATTCTTGCCAACTGCTCGTCCTCAGGGAAGCGTGATACTGCTTCCTGCGAAGATACAAGGAAACAATACACCCTGGCAATGGACTTAGGGGAAAAGGAAAAGGGATTAAAAAGGGTCACACGAGAGAGCCTGTCTCAGAGGGAATGCTCTTTTGTTACCTTACAGAGCTACTGGTAGAAGAGGTTGCTTTGTGTTCCCAACACAGCAGAGATTTTCTGCTCTGTTACTTCATGTCTCAGTACATTATCCACAGACACTCAGATAAGGTGGTCAGTGTTTAGGGGAGAGGGGCATTTAAGGACTTAGACCTTCAGTTATGAATTATGGGGGTTTGGAGGATTTTGTTTGTTTGTTTGTGGGGTTTTTTGTGATTCTTTTCCCTTTTTTTATCTTGGGCAGTAATGGGTGAAATAGAAAGAGAGGGAAAAAAAGAAGTCAAAATAATGAAAAATGTAAAAAACAGTGGTACCTTCCCCCACTCCCCCAAACTTAGAAATCAAATAGGTTTTTCAAGCCCTGTGTTATGAGAACACCTTGAATATACATGTTTCATATTCTTCAAATAAGCAATATTTTGACTGTCACATGAAGATAGCTATAGGGATTGTTTGTGTGAGTGTGCATCTTTTATGATGGGAGAAGCCTTAGCAAAATTACTGTCTAGGAAGATTAAGAAATTCTTATACTCAGGGTTAGACAGAAAAAAGGCTATACATCTTGGCCTTGAGAAAATCTCTGCAGACCAAGAGCTTAGAGAGCCACGGATAGACTTTTGTCTGCATTCCTAGGAGTTCACTGCATTCGTATTCATCTGCTCAGCCATTCCCTTTCAATATTTGTGCTGGGCAAGGACAAAACCACCAGAAAGTTCAAACAATGCGTGACTGTCTGGGAACCCCCTGCCTACCCTACTGCCACTGGAGTTTGGAGCAAGTTCAAAGAAAGATGCTGCGACCCACACTGCCAGCAGAATCTGTGCCTACAGATGGACGCCAGCAGTGCTAGGAGAGGAAAGGAAGGAAGCAACCCTTCCCCAACCACTTGTTGCTTAAACATTATGAACATGAAATTGCCAGCCACAACCAAAGAAGCATCTTCTTGCAACACCCACACCGATGATGCTGCCCTCTCTATTTTTGTCACTGTCCTTTTCCCAGAAGATCACTTCTTATGTACAAGGACCAGCAAAATAAACATCGCCAGTTACAAGGACAGAGATGTGACGGCAAAGAAAAGCAAGAGAGCTCACTAGTTTGGTGTATATGAGATGCAGATGCACTCGTTTTTCCCGAGTTAAAGGTAGGTTAACTCCTTCTAGTGCTTTTTACATATAACTACAGGGTTTTTTCCTTTTCTTTTTTATTTTTTTTTTTTTTAAAGAAAGCCTATTACCATCAGCCCAGAAATCCTACGTAGAAGAGCCCTTGGGATCTTGATATAAGGTTTCCAGTTCAATAGCCTTGTCCAAAGGTGGAGACAGAGAGAAATAAAACCTTTAACTGGCGTACCTAAAGCATTAGATTTCAAGTAAATTCTACACGATACTTTCTCCCTCAGTGCTGATTTTCATTCCGATATTTAACTTTCAGGTCTCAAAGACCCAATGATTCAACATCAAGTGAATACTAACTTATTTGAGGTCATGACCTGTTCAAACCTCCGAGCAACATTTTTGACCCATACAAGATGTGCCTTTGAAATCTGAGGCCCCCTCCAAAACTGTGGATCACAGCAGCAGAATACAGAATTCAAGGAAGAACCAATAATTCCATTTAGTACATACTGATTGATCATGGTATGAATTTATGTAATTTAGGATTTTTGTTTGTTTGCTTTGCTCCACTAGTGATTCTGGGAGTGCACGATTCATGAGCCCTGGTTAAGTGGAATAGAGTCCAGAGTGAAAGTAGGCTTGGCCTCCTAGAGCTGATTTGCTCTGAGAGAGTGCTTGATCCCTCTATGTCCAGGCTAGAACAAGCCAAGCAGAGTCAGATTATCTATCCTGAGAAACAACCATCCATCATTAGAATACAAGATGGCAACCATTCAGCAAATGTTGATAGCCAATGAGGTCACAACTGGAGGGTTACACCTGTGAACGTGACATAGCGATGACGAAATAGCCACCCCCTCCCTAGTCGTTAAGAATTTGACTTTCCTTAGACAAAAATCTCTGAATCACTCTGGTGACTCAAAGTGCAGCCTATCCCAACTCAGAGACAGCTCTGACTGAGTCAAGCTGGATTAACATGTGTTCTTTATTCCTACCAGCACTCACTTGCTGAGGTACAGCTGCCACAGTTCCCTGTTCAGACACCCCATGCATACACACACTCCTAGTGGTTGGTCCTTGGGGAATTGGCCTTTTTTCTTTCTTTCCCCCTGGTATATGACTGTGCTTCCTGTCAGCTGGGTTACCAATTATAAATCCCTACTGAGTAGATTACATGAATAATGGATTTTGTGGCTGAGCGGACAAACTGAAAGGCCAGAGATTAAAAAAAAGAAACCCTTTTAGGTCAGCCGAAAGTGATAACATTTTGGGGAGTTGGCATACGATTTTTGAAAACAATTGCTCAACACCGACAAAAGCATCACACTCAACCACATATTAAAGAAATTATATCGTAAATTTTAGGCTGTTTAACCCTTTTCTGAAAGACATTTTATATAAGCTAGATGTGTTGATATAATGTTGAAACATTTCCTTTAGAAAGTATTTGTAGAAGAAACAGTTACAGACATGTTTTTCCTTTTGTTTTTGAATAAAACTATTTACCAAATGTATGTACTGAAAACCTGCAAGTCATCATTCCAAAACTGTACTTTTCAGCAAAGATTCTTTCCTAAAAAATTTTCCATCTAAATCATCATGTTTCCTTTAGAGCATTTTTCTTTCATAAATCAGTAGTGATAGCCAGAAAGACACCAGCCAAATAGCTTCAACAAGAATGAAACTCATCAGTTACAGTCAATGGTTGAAAAATGCCCTGTATTTTCAAGATCCTATTCATCCTGACTATCTCCAGAGATCTGACCCTATATCCTCAGAATCCTTATATCCTGAGGATACAGGTCAATTTTTCAAATCTGCTCAGAATTTTTCCTGAATATTTGGCTATACATCACCTTGAAACATAGACCAATCTTACTTAAAATTTGGCATCAAAACAGGAAGACACCCAACACTATTGCATATCTGTCAGGCAGCACAGCGAGCCACTTCTCACCCCTTGTTCTCCAGTACAGTTGTGTCCTAACAGCTGTCTGACTTTTTATATCAGGTTGCTGCTTGGCTGGTTCCACCTGGCTTTGCTCCACAGCAAGGTTCCCCATCCATAGATATGCCTGCCTTTTCCCATAGCAGGCAACAGGCAATTCTCTTTGGATAGTGTCTTCTTGTGTGGATCCAGTAGATCTCCCTCAGTGCCTCCTGTGCCATAGCAGTGTCAATTTAATTCAGGATAGAGGCGACTCAGACAGAAACACCTGATTTTGCAGAGTGTCTTCTCTGAAACATCTGACATTTTTGGCAATGACTGTCCCCTCCTCCTCCCAGCAAATGGGAAGGAGTAGGATGACAGAAATTCTTAACAAAGCACGGATGTTTCTAACACTGAGAAGACATTAATTCCCATCCCCCCCGCCCAGTTATCTATAGAAGCTGGTGAATTTTTTTAGCTGCAAATGCATACCTTTGGCACATAAGATTTCAACCTCAGTGGTGGGATTTAAAATTAGTGGTGTCATAAAAAACTGAAAGTGGATTTAGAGGGGTAAGAAGCAGATAACTTTAACAACAAGCATAGCTGGCTGTGCCAATTTTAAATAAAATATTATCTGTCATCAAAATTAGCCAACTCTTTAAAAATTCAGGCATTGTGGTGTTATTTTTCTGCTCTCCTGCTATCTGCTCCTGGGCTCCAACTGCATCCATGTATAATCTATGGCTGTTCTACAGAATCAAGTAACTACTCCCTGAATTTGTAATCTCTTCAAACAAAGTTAAAGATTTCTGCTTGGCCAGTTGCCACTTTCCTCTGCCATTTGTATTTATAACGTGATTGTGACGGACCTGATATGCCATAGCTGGCATAACCTGCATCATCATTTGCACTCCTACAAACTGTGTAAAAAATGCTACAGATGCAGAAAAGCTGATACTTTACACATGGGCTGAGAAATCAGTTTGTGCAGGTGTCAGGGACAGTTGGAGGGACAGGAATGAGGAAACCGCACCCTTGTGATTACGATCACAAGCCCCAGGTGACACAGAAGACTCAGTGATGGACAGTAATGAGGAAAAGAAAGAGCATTTGTAATTCTGAGAGGAGGTGCACAGTGGGGAGAGAGGCAGCAGGGAAGCAAGGCAGTGAAAAAATGAGCAAGATGAAGGGGAGGAAACAGCAGACAAACTGAGAGAAATAAACATGAAATGGTGAAAAGAAACAAGGACAGGGAAAGAGAGCCAACACAAGATGAGAAGGGAAGAACACTGAGAAGTGTTTACATGGATAGATGCACCAGAAGCCAGGACATTGGAGTGAATCCCAAGCAGCTGTCACGGAGGAATCTGCAGCACATCCACACGGCTGTAGAGGAACAAGATGCGCCAAGGGTCTCACCGTGAATTTCTTGTAGAGCTCATAAGTGAGGAGAGGGTTGGGCAGTTCCCTGAAGTACAGCTTGCAGAGTGACCCCACGCAGTGGATGTCCTGGAGGTACACTTCCCTTGTTAGATCCGGGCATTGGTCAGAAACAAACTCTTGTCTGAAACAATATGGGAACATATAATATGGTGAATAAGAGCTGCAGCAGGCCAGTACTCCACCCTCGGTACTCCTTTACAGCTAGAGAAAAAACAAACTGCAAAGCAGAAATGTCTCTGCAGGCTAGCCCAGATGGTCTGCCATGTTCAGGCCCTGAAGTTTCAACTAGTCTCCATTATCCCTAACATAGTCCCATGAGGGGACCCCAGACTGATATAAAGAGATTGCTTTCCTTAAAGTGAGAGAGAACAACTCTGCATTTGTGCTGAGCCCCTCCATGCCTTTCCCATCAACAGATGCAGAGAGAGAGAGTTTTTTACTTTGCAATGGGCTTGTCCCTGAAATGTTGTATTTGCCTGTTACCAACTTCAGAGATAATTCATCTTCTGCATCAGTATAGGGCTCTGTTGGCTGCAGTCTGTGTCTGAGGGATTAACACTGAAAAGGTACTGAGCACGAGCAGTGTCACTGAATGCCTCTGGCTGTCCAATACATTGCCCTTACCTCAACTTTTGTATGTTGGATGTCACTCCTGAGAGGCGGTAGATCCCATCCACAATGCCATGAGTCTCGATGAACTCCGCACAGCTCTTCAGCACATAGGGGACTAGGAGAAGAAAGCAAGACAAGATGCCCGATGAATACACACTGACAACTTCCACAAGTCACCACAGAGGAGACAGTTACATGAAAAAACAACAGAGGCTCTCTGCAGATCCAGGCAAGGCTACAGCAATGGGAGAAATACAGGGCAAACCAAAAGTAGCCCCTGTGAAGTGGCCGTGAGGATCTGCTATGGCTGTGCCATGCCATGCTCATTTGTAGCAACTAACCCTGAAGTCACAGAAATATTGTAGAAAGTAAGGTAGGGTTTCTCTCTCTTCCTTTTTCTTTTCCTTCAAAAAAAAAAAAAAAAATAAAAGAAGCTATTTAATTTTAATTGAAAGCATTCGGTAAAGATGAGGTCCTGGGAACCTCCCCCCTCCCCAGTCTAGGGCTGTAGCCTCGCTGAATTGTGCCAAAAGGTCTGATTGGTTTGGATAAAAATCAGAGAAGCATTCACACTTCCATATAAGCCTACATACCCACAGTTTAGTGCTCATAAACTCCCACAGAGGGGTTATAAAGTTCAAATATTGACTAGATCTGCACACTGACTAAACCTGACATCTGCTTCAAAAGAACTCCAGCAACAGAACTAGACAAAGACTTAACCAGTCTTAAAGCTGAGAGGAGCCTGAGGCACAACATTTACATCCAGACCTGGATCCAAAGTATATGTTTATTTTTTCCCCATTATGTAGGTATAAGAACCCCCATTCTCTTGGTCAGACCAAGCCCCCCCAGTCCACAGTACTATAACAACCCTAGCTATAACAATAACAGTAAGAAAGCCCTTCCTTATTAGGTGCTAGAAACTACTGTGTATTTAATGCAATGCTTCACACAGCCATAGGCACAAAAGTCAGTAAATGCAGAAGTTAAAAGTTCCCCACTGTAACGCTGACTCTGCTGCACGACACATTTGGAAAGCTGTATGGAAGAAGACAAAGTCATAGACTTGACTGGAAAGCCAGGCGTAGGAATTGCCTCAACTTTGTGGCACCACAGAGACAATGCCACTGGCTGGACCTTCCCTGAGTTCTTCTGCTCAAAGTTCAGGACCATAATGACATATTAACATGTGCTTCATCAGATGGCATCCAATGATAGCCTGAAAAAAAACCAGCTGGTACATTACTGTATTTCTCCTGGGAGCCACTGAGGCCACAGCCAGCCCATGGATGGACCTGTCCCAGCTAAGCATCCCAGGGCACTGGCTCTGGTGAGAAGGGCTCCCAAGCTGGTTCCTACCTCAGTGACATGCTATTACCAAGCCCAGTCAGTCAGGGAAGTGCTACCCTTCTGCCTCCTGACTCTTATCTAGGGAAGTAAAGAGGTCCCTTTGTGTGACCCTTCTCTTCCCTTTTGGCAAACCCAAATGCAGGAATACACAAAGTACCAGTGATTACTTGTAAGCCCAAACAATCCAAACAGACTAACACTTCTCAGTCAAAGGAGCCCCTCCAAAACACCAGGGAAAATTTGACTTTATGTGTTTTTTTTAGAGAGGACTCATAATGCAAGTACATTGGTCAGGCTGTGTTACACTCAAAACCCTTGTGCTGATTTTTAAGAACATTGGGTTGTTGGACTAAGACTAATAGTGGAGCTCACATCAGAGGCCCCAGCCTACTACAGCAACATTCAGGGTCACCAAGACCATTAGGTCACCAAGAGAACAGGTGAAGTCTACAGGATGAAAGCTTTGTCCACAACAGTCACAGGGTTATAGTAGTCTCTCCTCAAGGACTTCTGAGGAGGCATCACATCAGAGCCTTCCAGAAGGAATATGGGAAACACTCCTTTCAGTGCCTACACCACCTACTTCCTAGGAGGACTGAATGGTGTGGAAGGAGTCAGAGCAAAAAAAGAAGTACGAAATTTCCTTAATATCCTGCCAAGAAAAGTCCACGTGACACATCAAGAAAGAGGACCTTCCTATCTCTGAGTAAGTCCTGATTATCTGGAACTGCAGTAGGGGGCTCAGATCATATGATGTTGAGCATGCTAAAAACAAAAAAAGGGAAAGACAAATTACTTCAGGCCTCACTCCATTTCTGGATAGTCAGGCTGTAACCTCTTTATGGAAGGAGTTATGCATACATGGCATATTGACATTCAATTCTTGGTAGGGGTCTCTAGAAATAAATGTAATGCAATCAGCAAAAATGAAAGTTAGGCAGATCCATTTTCACCTCAGATCTATTTGGGCGGGAAAATGGAAACCATGCAACATGAAAAGAGAAGAATTAATTGAACAGAAAACATATTTGATCTGTATAGCCATGTGACAAGGTTTGTTTTAAAGTCTAACAGTCTTTCATATAGACAAGCTTCATATGATGGTGACTAGCTGCCACAAGAATGGGGTTCTTTATTACATCCTTTATTTAGATACTTTTTTAAACCTCAATGTTAAGAACAAGAACACGAACAAAAAATGCATATGCTGATATTTGTTGTGACTAATTTAACCTCTTGAGAGTAAGACCTATTAAATCACACTGGGTTTTTTGGCCGAGTTTTAAGTTTCCGTGGAATAAATTAGGTCAAGAGGTCTCAGGCAGGCAAGCAAAGCCTCCGTACCAAAACCAGAGAACACTAGATCTGTCTGTTGAGGACTGGTAAGCAAAAACAGGCCTGAGGGGAACAATCTGTAGCACGTGTATAAAATTCAACCCATTTTTAAAAGTAAGTGAAGACTCCACAGTAGAGACAACCTACAGCCTAATATTGCAGGTAGACAATATGCAGCAAGCTCTGCCAGCATCTCTTACTGCAGCCCTACACTCTTCCTTTTCCAGCCCTGGGCTTCTCACATATCTTTGCCCGTGCCCTTCACTCATCATGTATGAGATTTCCTGCCATACCAGGTCTTTGGTTCATATGAGGAGAAAACAGCCAGTCACGCCAAAATTTGTAGCAGTTTTGTGATGTCAAAAAAAAAATCCCACATAGGACACTTTTCACTTCCAACTGAAAACTACAGACTTTGACCTCAGATTCCCGAAGGTGAAGGGACTGCATCAGCTTCCTGCAAATCAAGCCCCTAAATGCAGCTCTTGTATAAAACTGGAGCACAATAAATGTTTTCTTTGAGCAGAACCTGTAGCTCTGACATTCCTGAGCAGCTCTGATCTCCTACAAAGCTGAGTCTTTTGGGCACTTGGGGGAGGTGAGGTTAGAGCAGCAGTGTAGAGCTTTCTCTCATTTCCAGGCATTTCTGAGGTGGTTTGATTATTTCAGGCAAAACTTCTGGTGAACCAAGGCTGTGATCAATCCTGAATGTAGGGAGGTACAGACTTTGGCATGTGCTTTACAACAGGACTATACTGGCATTACAGGGCATATGTAAATCACAGAGCTGGGTCTCTCTCAAAGGAAGATCAGACATGGATGGGGATTTATAGCAGGGTCTGTACGTGCAAACACAGAAAGGAGTGGGTGGGGGGATGTCCAGTCTTCACACTTCTATAATTAAAACTGCTTTGGAGTCTTAGAAGTTGGAAGAGGCAGCTGGTGTCACACAGACCCCACTTGTTCTGCCAGACAGCCAAACTGTCCTCATTTAAAACTACAATAGAAACCAGATGGAGGGGGAGAAGAGAGCATGGAGCAAAGCATCAGTCAGAAGGGAAATTGAGTTATAAACATGGTGCACACAAAAGACAATACTTCTCTTCCCCTAGACAAAAATAAAACAGAAAAGCAGTCACAGTAACTCGTTCCACTCTCACTGGATATCACCTCCAAGCCCAGTGTACACAGACGTTCACCTTCATCAGGGTCTTTTTCAAGGCCACAGCTCATGCCACCTCGTTTACACGTCTGCTACTCCTGATAGGTCAGGTAGCGTGTCTTCCTCCTTCTGATCCCTCTGGCTTCCCATGCCAGCAATGGGCATTGAACTCGTCGTCTCCCAGCACTGCTGGCATGGAGGGAAGCTCTCCTTTCTCCTCTCCCTTCCCTGCCATAGTGGTGCCACCTACCAAACCTCATGACCAGCAAGGAAGGTGCTCATTCTTTGCCTGTCTGGCAAAGGCTTCACCTGGTGCTAGAATGAGCATTTTGGCTAAGCTGTGGAGACCTTTAAGCATGTACCTATCTAAATCACCAAGCAACCCAAGTAGGAGAGGACACTAGGGGAAGAGGGAGTGATCCCATCTAATGACTGCTGAGAGGATGGCTTCCTGGCCTCCCACCAAAAGAGCAAGAAAGACCCTGGTCCAGCAGGAGATGCAGGCAATATCCTGTGGCCTTCAGTGCCACCTTCTAGAAGAAACTGAGTCTCCAAAGGCTGCAGAAGGATTCCAGGGAGGCCGCTGCTGAGTCAGACACCCTAACCGGTCAGTGTGAATACTGCCCAGTAAGACAGTAAGTTATCTTGCTGTCTTACTGGATCATGTGTTCAGGTACTGCGCTAAACTGGATCTGAACAGCAGCAGACTTCATTTTTCACTTATCCTTCTGTGGTTTCCTCAGAGGGCTCCTTGTAAGGATAAACATTAGTGACAGAGATATTCAAGACCATCTTAATAGCTGGTTTCTGTTGCACGGAGGAGGTTTCATGTCCTCTCTAATTTTATTTTAATTTTAGTTCAAGTAACGGTAGGATAAATGCAGACCTTTCATTTCACCTGGAACATCACTTTATTGATGTTTGACTTGCAGGAAATAGTTTGGATTTTTTTTTTTTTTAATTTCCCTCAAAAATGAATACTGCATTATAAAGAAAAATGTTGTGGGCATTTTTATTTCATCATTTTGGGGTTTTTCTATATTAGAATTTTTTTTAATAGCAGTGCATGCTTCCTATCGTGCTATGTCAATAGCATGACAATAAAGGTCAAAATAGTCTCTTGTTTCAATGACTAAAATGACTAAAGTAGGAAATATTTCCTTCTCCAAAGTAAGTGTTTCAGTCTACTAAGCAAGAGTTGTTATTTTGTACAAGCAAAAAATAACAAAACAGAACAAACTAATGTATTAACTTGGTCTCCTAATCACAGGAAAGGAACAGGACTGTACAAATGGCAACATACTTGAGAGTCAGTATTTCTGATACGACATTTTTCGCATTTCCTGACTTTCTACTGTAAATCACGAGTTTTAAAGCTGATTCACTAGATATTTTTATTTTTATTTTTTGCTGACTTTGCCTGATTTTCACTAGGCATAAGGTTGGCTGAGAAACAGATTCCAGAGCAGATCAAACTGTGCTTTCCTCCCTGCAGCTTGCTCAATCCCTGGTCCAGCACATCAGTCAAAATTCCAGATTGCCTCTCAATGCGTAGTCCTCACGAGTGGCAGCTAAGGAAAAATCCTTCCTTGCCCCCAGGTATTACTTCCTTTGCTGTCCCCTTTTCAGTGGCGGGTGGAGATGGAAGGGTACACAGCATCTGAAATCCCTGCAAAGGGTCTCCTACTCAGAGATGAAGTTGGCAGAGCTGTGGAAGGGGATGGTTTGCCCTGCCTGGACATAACTGCTACAAGGACAAAGAGAGGGGCTTCAGTCTCCAGGATGCCTATGCATACTTTTCACCAACACTATATTAATTTTATAGAATTTTAAAAAAATAAACTGGCTCACCCTCAGATTCCAGTGTTGAGTCTGGCTGTTAGTGCTGAGCTGCCACAACCACACCATGCATTCACACACCATGTTAAAATACCATGAGATAGCTAAACACCAAGCAGGCCTAAAAACAAACCAACTCGTTGCAGTTCACCTTGTCTTTTCCCCCTTAGCTGCCACAAACACAGTTAAAAAAGATGAATAACTGGTGCCAAGGTGATCCTGTCTGAATGGACAGCACAACTGAGTCACTGTATAAGTTACACGTTTCGTATTTATTTTCCCCTCTGCTTCTGTGGGAAATGTTCCTGCAGTGTCACAAAGGTTAACACAACAGTGCCATACGCTGCGATGAAAGCACCGTCCTGTACACAGTTGTGATTCTGGTGGGCAGAAATGTAGGAAAAATGGATCTCAAATCTGCCAGATGCTGCGAACCATCACCTTCCACGCCCTGCGTGGGAAGTGAAAATGCTGAGTCCTATTCGAGATGTGTCATTCTGATTTCAAGTAAATGCATTTCAACACAGCCTGCAGGCCAAGTGTGAGTTTGAATGAAGTTAACGGCACCACTGTCAAGGGTTTTTTTCCCATTGATATTATACCCTGCTTACATCTGACATACCTAAACAATACGTGTAGGAACACCTGATTTTCCAGAGCAGATCTGACAACTGTGGTGTTCCAGACAGAAATGAAAGAGCCCAGGGCAGTCCTGGCCATTTCATAGACAACACACATCAAAGAAAGCCTAAGAGAAAGCACTGACTGCCAAAGCAGACACTGAATGCTGACTCTCAGCCCCGGCGGTCACTGTGCCCCTCTGAAACGTGACTTTACCTTGACATAGCTGGCAAATTCTGTCACGCAGGCACTTTTGAAAGAGGTTGTACTAAATACTAGAATAGTTTTGTTAGGAAAACATCCTGCTGTGAATTTCCTGCAAAAAATAGACCAGATAACTGAACAGGATATCTCCACTCCTAACTTTTATGACTCTGTGGTACAACCACCTTGGAAAACAGAAGCTTAGGTTCTGAATGGCAGGCCAATGAGCTGTGCATGTCCTCAGCTAATCATTTAAATCCTAACAACTCTAATCCACAGCAGATTAGGGTGGATATTGTACAGCATTTTATTCACCACAGCACAAAAAACTGGGGTAAATAATTCTGGAGGTAAGAGTAACAGGACAATTTATACTCTCTCAGGAAACAGACTCGGGTGTAAGTCTAGAGAATGTCAGAATAATTTTGAAGTTGCAGGTAATGAATTGACCTCCATCTCTGTAAATGCCTAGATACTGTGAGGATAAGCAGACTGTAAGACAGGGATTCTGTCATTAGCCTTGATTCTGAAGACACGTACTAAACACACTAACAAATCCAAAGGCTGCATCAGCTGATGGAGTGCAGGAGTGATTGGGGGGCAGTGCCGGTGCTGCAGCTCAAGGGAACTGGGAGAAGCAGCCAGCAAGGAAAGAGTGCAGTGCAGGTAAGTGTTGGTGCTGGGGTGGACAACCACTGATGTAGGCTTCATCTGAAGTCTCTTGAGTGTCTGCTGTCTTTCACCTTTTATTGTCAGATCAATAAACAAGCTTATGGACTGCGGGTGTCATGTTTTCTGTATCATGTTTTCCCTTCTTTCTCTGCTCTCTTCTTAAGCATGGACACGTATGAAAGACATGCTAACCTATCTAACTGCTGACAACAAAGCGATGAAAATATATGGAAAATATTTTTTTCCTCTTCTCAACAGATTTTGATCTACATGTTTTCATTTAAAAGGACTTCCAAAACAAGTTAGAAAAGAAGCAAATTCTCCATCTTTTACCTAAGCCTGCTAACTGATGCAGACTTGCTCAGTTTCTTACAGTCCCAAAATTACTCTGGAGGCAGCTTGCAAACCATTACACCCATTTCTTAACTGACAAAAAGGTGTAGAAACCAACATCTCCCTTGGCCCATGGGGATCTTTACATGGGATTCTTAGGATCCCAGAATTTGGAGAAAAGGGATCAATGTGTACTTCCTACCTGGCTGTAAGTGTTAGTTTGTCTCTTAATTCTTTTCAACTTGGACTCTAGTGTGCCAGGCAATAGGGATTACAAGCTTCTCTTTATAAGGAAGACTTTTGGGGCTGTTACAAAGAAATTCTGGATACTTAGACCTTCATGTGTGCCTGGAAAATACCAGTTATTAGTTACACAGTTTTGAAGTCCTCTGTACTGTGCCTTTCACAAGCACCACCTCCATACACTGAAATCTATAGCAGTCTCTAGAGGATATAATGTTTGTCTGTAGTTTCTGTGCTGCTCTGTCATGATACCTCACTGTTTGACAGATCCTTACTCCACTTTTGTAGTGATGACTTTGTGGTGACGAAACTAATTCCCAAATAAATGCTCTTGGAAGTCTTTGGGAAGGAGGTGAAGAGACAGGATGAAGCGAGGAACTGGGTTGTTATCTCATGAACATGCTCATGCTTCAGAAAAGTGGGCTGCTCTGCAGTTCTCTCTGCTGTTCTTTCCCAGGACATTTCTGTTGTCCCTTCAAACATGCAAGGATAGGATGGATGTCCATCAGCATGCACGGCTGTCCTACCATGCTTGCCACACAGCAAGTCGTTTACAAGCATATATGACAGTCACTCCCAAGCTTTAAAGTGCACATCCAACTGTGCCAGCTAATGCAGAATGGCAATGCCAGTAAGCTCAGGGGTGTGAAAGGGAGAACAGAGGTCGATCACCTCACTGAGAGCCCAGGATATTCTTTGGTAGCGAGGTACGAAGTAACAGAAAAACTAGTCCTGGATCAAACTCTCATATGGTTGAAAAACTGCATGGTTGAATCTCAGAGCACATATTTATATCTTCTCTCTGCTTTTTATTTTGCCCTCTGTCACACTGATGAAGTGATGCAGACTGACACTAGACCGTGCAGCAATGTACTTTCACTCAGGCCTCTCACTAATCTTGCCTCTAGGGCTCTCCCAGTGAAGAGCAATACAGCAATTTCCAGAGGTTATTCCAAATGTGCTGTTTTACAGATAGTCAACAATTTAGGGCAGAAAGCAGTAAAAATCTCAGAGGATCGTTATATATCACAGATAGACAGATGAGGTAACTAAATACAAGCCCATAACAGCTGCAAATGAGAAGTGAAAAGCAAATGAAAACAGACTTTTGAGTAAAAGTAAATAAGGCTTTATGATGTCAATCTGATTGAAAACAAACATGTGAAGGCATTAGCAATAATCAGTCATTATAATTTGAAGCCAAGCAGCACCAAATCCATTCCATCTTTGCTCAGTTGCTGAGCATATATTTAGACTGAGGAGTTTCAAGGTTTCAAGGTTGCCTGGGCCTGACTCAAAGAACCACACTTATACAAAAAGTCCCATTGAATTCAGCAGTGTTTTTCCAGAAGAGAGGAAAAAAATTATTTGTTCTACACCCTCTTACGTTTTACCGTGTCATGCAAATACTAACAAAGGAGGTATAAGAATGACAGAAGCATTTGCACCAGCTTTACAGGAGCATAAAATGATGGTGTGAGTTTCGACACAGAATGGAGAATTAAAAGTTCTGCTGGCAGTGGAAGGTCACCTAGAAATTCTCCCTCCAGCCCTGCTCAGAGGAGGCTGAAAACAGGTCAGTCTTTATTTGAAGAGGATTAAGCTGTGGGTGACTCGGATTGCTGATGTTTTCCTGCTGAAACAAGTTGCTGTTCTACCCATCCTAAGTAGTGCCCAGGGTATGTGATGACCACAGCCTGTGGGCTCGGTTTCTGGCTCTGTGAAGCACAAAGAAAATTCTGCCAGAAGCAGCACCTGGTCAGACACGTATAATTCTACACATAAATAAATGTATACATTTATTTATATGTGTATATAACAGCATACATGTATGTATATGTATATATATTTGCATGTATTTTTACATATACAACTATAGTCATTTATGTATGTATATATGTGTGTGAGAGGTTTCATGTGCATTACCAGGAAATTCTTCTTAGAGGATTAGCTGATTTTTAATAAGGTGTCAGTCAAAGCCTAAAGAGAGTCAAAAGATGCAGAAGTGTTACTAGGCTGATGTCACAGGTCTGGGGGATACATCACCACATGCTGCATCTCTTGCTTGTTGAATCTTGTTCAGTCAACCAGAGAATAAAGTATTGCCAGATATTTTCAATGCTCTCCTGTTCCAGGCAAAGGGCATTAAGCTACCCCATTTCCCTTCTGCTGTGAGGAAGGTCTTTCTGGGTGAAGCACTTACTCTCAGCCAAGGAAAGCTGTTGGTTTGGGGGTGTGTTCCTCAAGCATGCACGGATTTCTACATCAGCAAGTCCAGAACCAGTTTCACTCAGTAGCTTAATTAAGAAGGGCAGCCCATTTTGGCTACATTTTTTCATCCTCAGAGGCTTCAGCACTCTAAAGTGATCTCTTACAGCCTTGATCAGAGGGATCATACTTTTCCTCTCCATACATCTGGGAGGGTAAAGAGCTCTAAAGGAAGGTGCTGAGCAGCCTGACTCCAACATCTGGATGTGGTGCTGCTCCTTCAGGGCTTCTTTCAGAAACAGCAGGGAGCACAGCACTGCTCCATCTGCCAGCCTTGTGGCACATCAGTGCCTCACATATGTTGCAAGAGGGCAGTTTGCTCGCTCTTCAGAGCCCAAGAGAATCATCAAGGACAGCAGAGGAGGCAGAATAACATTTGCAGATGGTGTCACAATGCTTCCCAGCTTTCTAGAGGCTGATGTTGGGCTGTATTTGTTTAGAAGAAAACATTTCCAGCCATGCTGTTTGTGTCCACCTCCACCTCAGGATGTCAGCACACAACTACCGAGATGCACCCAGAGCACATAGAATGGTTTCTCCCAAGGCTGAGCTGCAGGGACTGTACCTCTTGCCAGAGCAGTAAGAGTATCAGAAACAGAAACTACTTCTGTCAGGTCAGTGACAAAAGGAGGCACAATATGGCTTTTATAGACCCTAGTAAAAGAGGGAAAAAACCAAAGTTGAATAAAATATTCAGAATGATGGTATCTTCTTATTCCCCAAAAGACTTTCATCCCCTCAGGTAGTAGGGAAAAGTCATGAGAGATATCCACCTATACAATACTCTTCTTTATATTCCCAGGACCCTCCTACCCCCAGTGATAGCAGTTGTTCCCATGTATCTCCTTCTCCACAGAAAATCCCCCCAGTTCCACATGGGATACAAGCCTCCCCCTCCCTTCACCTTTCGATAAGGGTGAATGTCAGGGGTTATCAAGCTGAGGGTCATTCTTAGTGCTAACAATGGGGGGAAAAAAGCAATGTCAAGCTGTACTAAAGCAGTAAATCTAATCTCTTCACAATTATGCTCCGCAGTTTCCAAGCCCCCCAACAGATTCCTGATATA
Organism: Pseudotriccus pelzelni; assembly: GCA_035584735.1. Taxonomy (NCBI): domain Eukaryota; kingdom Metazoa; phylum Chordata; class Aves; order Passeriformes; family Tyrannidae; genus Pseudotriccus; species Pseudotriccus pelzelni. The sequence continues at coordinate 23,943,626 of JAWMRA010000001.1, forward strand.
TTCCATATTTCACTCTTTATTTTGTTTTCCATTTGGCAAAGGACAGGCTCTGAACCAGTATGAAGAAAAACAACCTTCCTGCTGCCCCTACCCTCCCCCCACAACTTTTTTTTTTTTCACCATGCTATCTCTGCTCTAAGTCAGGCCAGGTAGTCCTTATCATTTCCTCTGCACAGCAAACACCAGCGTGCATGCGTTTCCTGCCGACGAGTCCTAAACCGCGAGCTGACATTGTTTTCAGGGCCCCCCTCTCTTGGAGGCAGGAGCGGCTCTGCTGCACAGCGCTTCCTGTTGATGTCAGGCCCCTCTTCCTCCTAAAGCAAATGGGCTTCCTGATGGCATCTGTGTCCTTTTCCATGAGGATTAACAGGAGCCATTTTCCTACACAGTGGCGGGGGAATAAAAAAAAAAAAAGGTAGTGGAGAACGGGATGTAATAGGGAGGAACTGGGGTGGATGGGTTTTCTTCCTAGCTCTCTTGAAGAACATGTGGAACCCCTCGCAATGAGGAGGAGAGAGAAGAGATAAGAGGTCAAAACAATCCAGCCATGTGTCGGGGATGGTGGTATTTGCAAGTACTAGAAAATCACTTATTAGCAGAGAACATCAGAGACTAATTACAGCTGCCGATTTCCCACTGCTAAGGAATGTAAGCTCACAAAAGAAAAGCTACAGCCACGGCCCCTGAGTTCCAGCAGCGCTGTCATAAGCTGTGGGAAATGCCAAGACCTTTACACCAGACTATTGCCTTCATTTTTATTCTCTCAAATGGAGGAATCCCTACCACTGCCAACACTGTTTCATCAACAGCGGAGACACTGGGCGACGATTGCAGAACACAACTCACACCAAGCTGAATCACTTGAGCCCTGCAGACTGCCATTGTGTGAGCCACTGACACAGCAGAGAGGGGAAAACCTAACCAGACACCATTTCACATATTCACCATTTCCCCCAGTCCATGGCATTCAACCCATTTTTCCCATTAGAGAAGCTGATGGGCTTGTCCCAGATCCCACCCAGAGATTAACAGTTTGCTGCACAGTGTAAGAAACAGTCATGGAACATGTGACTAGAGGCTCCATCATCATGGCTGGGACACAAAACAGGGCAGAGGATGAGAAGCACAGCCAGTCATGGCAGCAGTGCTGCCTGCCCCTCACAGTGTTTCAGCCACGAGGGTCCCATGGCCTCCCACATGGGGTAAGGAATCAGTTTATCTTAGGATATCTTCCCCTGCAAGCAGAGGTTTCCCATGACTGAGGAAACACCCAGCATTTTCTATATCACATCTGTACCACCACTGCCAAAAATGGTGGGGTGGGAAGGGGTTTTACTAAGGGATCCCTAACAATAACAACAGGACCTGTCCCTTAGCACACCTGCCAACCACTGCTCCTAATGGTTCTCTGGGATGAGTTTCAGGTATACTAGAATAAAATTTATTGTTATAATACAATTTTTTCCTTCTTTTCCTATCTGTAGCCTGGTCACCTTCCTATGTCACTGTAGGAACTAAGCAAAGGGTTACACTTCCAGTTTCTGGCAGTAAATTGCCACAGAGGCTGACAAAATTATTCCAGCTGTATGCAACTGTAGCCAGCAGCAGATGTGGCCCCAAGTCTGGCAGAGACGGCAGAGATGCAAGAGAGGGAACTGGGACTGAATTTTCCTCCCAAGAAGAAATTCCTCTTCAAGGTGCAACTGCAAAGTCTTAGTGGCTGGTGTGGGTTTAAGAAGCAAAGGAGAAAAGCCCACCTACATTCTTACAGCAGAGTTGGCCAGGGCTGCTGAAGTTTACATTGCTCACATTGAAGCAAGCACTCCTGGACATGGAAGGTGCGACAAGCACAGCCAAACTCGGCTGGAGCTGTGCCACTGTTCTTGCGTGGCAATGGGATGGAGGACTAGGAGAGGAGACCTCCCTGCACTTTTTACGGAGCTCCAGCCTACATAGTGCCAGCAGTTCCGGAAGGTGCTGAGCAGCTTGTGAGTACTTGTGAGTACTTTGCAGGATGGGACCCCATTTTCAAAGCTGCTCTGGGAGCAAAGCCGCACTTTGATGAAGGATCGTGCAAGAGAAATAGGCTCCACTGAGCCCACGTTTTCCCATTGCCCTCTCCCTCTCTTTTGGTACGGCTTGCTATTTGTGAATGAATTACCTCAATCCCTGTTAAGCAGTGTACTGACCAGGAAAAGGGTGTGGGGATTATTAACGGAAAAATCCTTGAGTCTTTCAGCCCTGCAGCATGGCTACAGTTACAAGAAAAACAGGATACCATGCTGCATATGGGGAGGAGGAAGAGAAAAAGAGCAGAAACTCTAGTGATCTACAGAGACTAACTAGCAAGGAAGAACATGTGGTGGAGGTAAATAGGCACAGATGGCCTGAATGACCAGGAAAGAAATGAAGGCACACAATAGTGGTCTGCACAGGGTCTGAATACTGCCGAGGGAAATGGCTTGTTCCAGGTGATCAAAGGGTTGTAACTACAAGTGAGTGAAAGAAATTATGAGGGGATATTTAGGCAGAATGCCTCCTAAGACTGAGGCGTAGTATCACATAGAATTGCCTTCTTAAGGGAGGAGGTAGGAGGCATATTGCCTGGATATTCAAATTCAGTCAGGAGATTACTGTGAAGGGAACAGTCCTGCTCAAGCCAGAGACAAAGGCAAAACAATCTTGCCAGTTTTCCCATGCTGTTATCAGGTGATGCCTTTTAAGCCACAGCAAGATCTCCTGGAAGAGCTTACTGAGTTAATTATAAAGGAAAGCATATAGTGCCAGCACTCACGACAGCAAGGGACAACCACAACCAGCAGCTGGAGTTTAAATTGGATACTAAAGCATGAGGGAAGAATGGATACTTGAAAATCATCCAACAGAATAATTTTCCAGTGGGAAAGTTTTACATTTCACAGAATCAAACTGTTTCACCAGAACGCAGGGATTCTGTTCAATTTTTCAACCAAAGAAACATTCAAATCTATTGTTTCTAGAAGGCAAAATGTGTTCACTCCTGTATCATTATTTTCAATGTAATATAACCTTCTGGAGAATTTTTGTTTCAGGGAGTTTCTACTTTTTTATTCCAAATCTGGATGAAAGCAGGTCTTGTGGTAGGGGAAGTAGAGTACAATGCAAAACAGGAACCAGCTCTAATGGACGTCTAATGATACCATCATTGACTGGCTAGTGTTTGCTGCTCCCTGTACACTTCTGAGGACAGCAGCACTCTTACTCGCAAACTGAAGACCAGAATATTGTCTGTGTTTCTTGTCAATGAACGAGAGAAAAAGGAGGTGAGTGCCCTATGGTTTGCTTTTGACTCTCATTTGAAATCCTGCTTGTACCTCACTTCCCCCACTGTGAGGATGAAACTTCAGCACAGTTTCACAGAATGTGCTTTGCTTCTGTCAGCAAAAATCTAGGCCCTTGGCAAGGAGTCATGAATTGGGAGAGGATAAGTATCATTCTCATCCCATAGATACAAACAATGAGAAACAGAAATGATTTGGCAGCCTGAGGTCATACACCGAGATAGTGGAAGACCTAAGGTTAGAGCCCATATCTTTGATTTCCAATCTGTAACTAATCAAAATGCCTGGTTTTCTTGTATCTGAACTCCAGGCAAATAGAAACTTACCTTCAAAAATTCAGAAGTTGGTTAAAGCATGCAGAGATTGCGACTGGTTTGTCAGAATCACTGACCCAGAAAACTGAGTTGAAAATCTCACATAAATGTGGTTTTTTTGGAGGGGCTCAATTTCTCCCAAGCTTCTACCAAACCAGAAAGAGCCTCTCTACACAAACTTCTAGCCAAAACCTGGACATACAGGCTAAAACCTCAGGAGATTTGAGCCAGAGACCGCTGATCAGATTGTCAGAGCAACCTTTTGGGCTGTGTGTCCTTAAAGTTAGTTTGTGCCAAAAGACCAGACTTCAGTAGCCCCTGTGCCTGGAAATGTTTGGAACTGGATCTGCACTTTGTGGCTTGGTGTCACTTCTGTAATTCTTTTCTTTTTTTTTCCTCTTGAATGGTTGTCTCATAACTAAATACCACAATAATAGCAAGAATCTACCAAGAGGTCATCTGGAGAGAAAGTGCAATACTTATGATCATTTCAGGGAAGGGAGGTTGGTAGGGGGTGGCAGGAGTGGTCCAAATTCCCTGAAAAAGATGTCCTGTCTGATCACAGACAAGTTGTACAAAATTTCTTACATTCCTTGTCTACTGATTTCCTCCATCTCCTCAACACCCATTGGTTTCCTTTCTTTACCTTTCATTTTGATTTCACAGGGCACTCAGTTTTCATCAGAATTTCTTTCCATGGAAATCACGCAAACCCCACCATTGGGACCTGGATAGAGCTTTGAAATCCCTCCCCAGCAAAAAGGCACTTGGATCTGGCATTTACGATTCAGGCCCATATCTTCCAACTGCAGCTCTAAACTGCATCAAAGACTTTTGTTCCTAGCTTTTTTTCCCAGCTTTTGTTCCCTTCTGTGTTCCCTTGAAATGTCAGCAAACATGATGGCTTTTGTTGATGCCGTCAGGGTGGTCTGACCGCTTCCCACGCTGGGCATGCGGATTGGGTAGCTGTGGAGCAGTCAGCAATTCACTGGGTGTCTCCTCTAGGATGTTGTTGTTCCTCACACCACGGCAGTGGCCTGAAGCAGCAACATTGCCATGAAATCAACAGAAAACAAATCCACCTCCAGCTGCCCTGGCTCACACAGGGACAGGCAGACTGTTTGTTCCAAACCAGCAGCTGCTGAAGCTGCCAGGAGGACAGGAAACCATGCTGGGAACTCCAGGCTTTCCTTGGATATTGGGATGGATATCCACCCCTTCAGACATTCCCTGCTTTGTCTGGAGTAAGGCTCCAAGTATGTGCATTGCTGCTGCCTCCTGAGCCAACAGACTGTGGGGCTGACAGAGCGCACAAACCTCATGTCTGTTCTAGCTCTCTGCTGACTTCCATGTGGAAATGGTTTCTCTCACATACAAGTGTGTGTGTGTGTGTGTGTATGGCAGGGTAGGCATGGAATGGACAGGCATGTCCTGCACCAGACACCTCCTGTCACCTCCTCAGATGCTCCGGGACTGCTCTGTGACAACCTGAGCCCCTCCTGGCTACTGGTTGTTCCTCGGTCAGCGCTGGATGCCCTGTAGGGAGGGGCAGACAGCACTGCTGGCCATCCTGACCCACGTTGCTCCCTGTAAGGTTGCAGGAGAGTCCATGCAGAGCCCAGCAGGCTGGGAACTACCTGCAAAACATGTCTGCCTGCTGTCACAGCATCCCAATGCAGTTCATGGGGGGGTGGGAAAATCAGCTGGGCCAACTACCAACAACAGGCCATATTTTTCCACCCCATCACAGGAAACACTTTTAGCCTACACTGCCCAGTAAGTATTGCCTTAATGTTACTCCCCTGCCCACCCGAAGTGTTGTTATCAAGGGGGGTCTTCAGGGCTTCCAGGACATTTATCCTGCGCTCTCTCTCTGCTATGCCCACCAATATGCTGCAGAATTTCAGTCGTGGCCTCTCAGCTGTTCTGAAATTACATGTTTGGCTTCAGCTTGAAGAGCCTGAGCAGCACTGATCTACTGCACTTCCCTGGGAGCCATAATGGCAAGAATGTGATCCTATTTAGGAATGAGCAGAGGCACTTCACGCTCTCTGCTCTGCATCTCTCACGTTCAGTGGGTCTTTTCCTACCACAATGCTCTTTCCCACTGTTTATTATTAATTAATTTTCTTCAATTACAGCAAAGAAAAGGGCCCTGGCCAAAGAGGAATTTTGCAGCAAGTCTCACAAAAGATCATATTTGTCTGCAGTTTGGTTTCATTTAAGGAAGGTCATTCCTTGGTCAAGAGCTCTCGAAACAGACAATGCCTTGTCTTCAGGTCTCCATAACTTCCCATGCAGACATTGTCATCGAAGCTTTCAACTTGAGTGCTCCTCTGATCCATATCCAGCCTCACCAATAGTTTCTCAGCAGTCTGAGAAGAGTTTTAGGCCAACACAACCTACTTCCCTTGAAATTGATGGTACCAACATCTTCAGTGTCAACTGCAGAAAATAACAGTGCTACCTACTGTTGACAAATCCCCCTAAAATTCGGTTATTTTTTTACCTCTTGACACCAGTTGTGTTCTGGTGCATTCCTTGGACTTCCCTGGGACTAATTCAAGGCTCACTCTGGTGGTAACAGGGAAAGTGTGGATGTTGTGGAATCACTTTGTCGCAGGGGAGATTTGCAAGTTCTCACATCACATAGAAGTTGCTTTTGATCTGCTGTTTCGCTAACCTAAATCTTAAGCCCCTTTATGGCTGGGAATACTTTCTGTATATGCAGAGTTGAAGTACTTCCATACCAGTTGGCTGCAGTATCCCAGATTTATATTAATATCACTGAGGTCAGAAGCTGGCCCGATGCCATGCATGCTGTGCTTCTGGAGGAGCTCAATGGTAAAAGGCAGTGTGCTGAAATGGAGGCAAGGCATCAGAGTGCTGCAAGGTGCTAGAAAACCCCTTCAGAGCCCCAGCAACAAAATGAAGACACTCTTTCTCTGACTGCATGCAAACCTCTTATACTTCTTGTGTCCCACTGTAAGAGACCTGTGTGTTGAAGCACTTGAAACGACACAGGGCGTGACAAGAGCCACATGCTAGGGAAGACTTGTGGTACAATATACAGCCAAGAAGTATGTTCCTAACTGGATCCCTTGGTTTGTACAGCCCTGCCACATCCAGCTTTGCCACATTGCTCTGCACATTATCCTCTACTCCACAGCTTCATATAACAAAGGACAGCTGGGCAGGGGACATTCACAGAATCACAGAATCACAGAATCAGCCAGGTTGGAAAGGATCTCTGAGATCATCAAGTCCAACCCTTGATCCACTACCACCACAGTTACCAGACCATGGCACTAACTGCCACATCCAGTCTCATCTTAAAAACCTCCAGAGATGGAGAATCCACCACTTCCCTAGGCAGCCCATTCCAGTGCCTGGTTACCCTCTCTGTAAAGAATTTCTTCCTAATATCCAACCTAAACCTCCCCTGGCAGAGCTTAAGACCATGCCCTCTTGTCTTACTGATAGTTGCCTGGGAGAAGAGCCCAACCCCCACCAGGCTACAACCTCCTTTCAGGGAGTTGTAGAGAGTGATGAGGTCTCCCCTGAGCCTTCTCCTCTTCAGTGAGGCCAACTCTGCCTCTGGCCTATCTGTACAGAGTAGGAAAGGGTCTGCAGGAAGACACATCAATACAAACGCATGAAGTGCAGACACAGCTGCCAAGGTCTACAGACCAATGCTCTGGTCTCCTAGGCACGGATGGTCCCTTGTAAACTTAGAGACTGGTTTCACATGCAGCATTCAGACCATCTCAGTTTCTAGGATGGCTCAGGGCAGAGATTGGAGTCAGTTGTATGAATCCTGTACCTAATGCATGTCCCTTGATCTGAAATGCTGGGCATGATGGCACAATTCAGCTGCACAGCCTGGTTCATAAACCCCTTGGTTTGCAGTATGCAAGCAGATATTTGGGTGGATGATGTCTTGTTGGACTAGGGCTGTACAGGGAGATGGCAAAGAGGGTGGGAGTCACAGTCAGGTGTACATAGGCAAGTTTGTCCTACTTAGAGGAAACAAAGGAAAAGTAGCAAAAGGTAGTGGTGGTGTTCCCAGAGAATCCACGTTTGAATCTGGCTTGTCTGACCATGACCTGAGACTCCTTTATAAATTGCATCAGGAAGACAGCATCGGCCAAAAGAACACAACAGCTAATCACAAAATGCGAAGAATATCTATTATGCGCTCAGCTAGTGACATTTTAAAGCCTATAATTTTTTGCATCTGTAGTTTCCTGGCCTGTAGTATTTATCTCCTTTCCCTTGGAGCCAAGCTAGAGACAGACTCAGATAAAAATCCTGCAGTTGAACACCCTGTATTTCAGGGAAATTGAACTCAGGCATGTGTACTTCATATTCAGCCCTGATCAGAGCAGTCTGAGAGACTGGGCTCCAGACAGGCACCTTCAACTCCCACTTTGACCAAGAGACAGCAGAGGCCAGGGCGAGAGCTCCAGGGTGTAATTCAAGCAGACTTTTGAGATACGCAAAACTCAAGTGCAAATCAAGTCAGCTTTGTTGGCCTGGAGACCTTCATAGACAACACATGTAAGGTCTGTTTCTCAGATTTCAGGTTTTGTTGAGGAAATTTCTTAACATCGACTTGGTAGCACTTGGGTAACCCCAGTCTTCTTTTGCACAACAGCCTGGGCACTCCTGACTGGAATCTTTACAGAGAGTTTGAAAAAAAACATTGGAAGAATATGAATTCAGGAAGCAGGAGTGTCATAACCTTGCTAACACAAAGGCAAAAGCAATTGTGTGCACACAAATTTGGAAGAAGCAACAGCAGAAAACTTTGAAGGAAAACAGCAGTGATTTTTTTTTATTGCCTTGTATGAGTTCAGAATGTTGCAAAGTTAAACAAAGCAATCATAAGGCTAGGCATTTAAAAATACCTAATGTTTCACAGGCCCCTTTGAGATGAATCAGGTATCCAAACATCTGGGGACTGCAAAGTCTATCAGGAAACACAGATGAGACACATCAAGACAGGAAGGTTCAGGGCTGCTATCGGAGAGACAAGGAACAGCAGGAGATTCCCGCAGCTTCTTTTGGGTAAGAAGTGTTAGTTCTACATGGATGTGTACACTAAACAAAAAAAGGAAGAAAAAGAGAGAGCTAAAAAAGGTTTTTGCAAGTCTCCTGCTGTTCTGTGTCTTTCTCACTTTGCTCTGATCTCTCTGTACATGTCACTGGCTGGCAGAATGACTGCTTCCTGACTCATGATTTCATATTTAATTCTTTCTATATAAAAGAAACTTAAAGGAAATTATTACAAATGGTTTGGCCACATTGCATCAAGTCACTGGAAACTATTTCCTTATCCCTGACATCTTTTCTTTTTTTGCTCCTTTTTTTTTTTCCCCCTTTAAGAGAAAAGTTAGATGCTTTCCTAAACACTTTCCAGACTTGAGCTATTCACAGATTGCATGTGGAAGGCAAACACAGCCCAGGCCTGGAAGAAATACTCTCTCATACTGGTCACCCCAGTAGCTTGGGGCGTTGCAGGCAATGTCCTCAGCAGCGTTTCCTTTCAGAGAGCCGTTGCTGCATGAAAATGCTTTGGGTGTAGCAATCCTGTGCTCATCCCACAGGCACTTCATGAAAGAGACAACTATTCCATGTTGGGAATTCAGAGAAACCTCTGGCCAGCAGTGGCTGCTGGAGGCACCCTGATTAAAGTCCCATTGTTTTGCCCACTCCAGCTAAACCACTGCCTGATGAAGCCCCTGTCTGTCCAGTGGTTTGGGGAAGAAGCAAACGAGTAAATACAGTCATTGCTGGGAATAACAAAGATTGGAGGAACCAAGGAAAGAGGAAGTAACAAAAGAAAACCTCCTTTAAGGCATTACATTCCTTCAAAGGCATATGCCCAGGAGTTGTGTTTCTGGACTGTGTTTCTTTTGTCTTTCTTGCTCCTGGATCTTGCTGTACTAAGGGTTTTGAGACACTAACAAACACATTGCAAACACAAGAAGGGGTGTTGCAGGAAAAGGGCGTTGAGATCATACTTAATCAAACTTCCTTACATTTTGATAGCTGCAGTACTGCCATACAAGTCAATCATCTCTTTGCCTTTGCAGTTCTCTACAGCCAACACAGTGGAGCCACGCACTTCAGTCCATGACCTGTATCCTGATTTTAGTACATTCCTGATGTGTTTCAGAGGGAAAAAAATGTCAAGTTAAGTTCACATCCTTGCACAGGTCTATCTCAAAGGGGGGTGAACTGAATGATCGAAATGCAGGAACTTGCTGGAGACTGTAAAATCAGGGAAGTTTTGATTCATAGCATAGGCTTCCAAAGCAAAGGAAGATGAGGCACTGCATCCTTCAGCAGGTGATGTAGCTGAGCTTATTTAAACATTAATATTGAAAGCTTAGCCAAGGGAGACAAAGCTGCTCTTGCTCACATCCATAGACTTTGGAACTGATCTGAGACTGAAGCTCATTATAACATCAGTTAGGCACCAAAAGGGGAATGAAAAAATGTAGTTCGGTTATGAAAAAATGCATTGCTCACAATGTAGTAACTCAGTGGCATCTCCTTGCACTTCACGAAGCCAAGCTTGCTTCAAGGGCTGAACGGAGTCAGAAATTATTATTTTACCTCTTGCCTTTGGGTAAGAATCTGGAAGAGGAGTTTTGGATAACAAGAGTTGTTGGCACTGTAAGCATGTTCCTTTACTCCCATCTATCCTCCAACTGACTGTACCCAGAAAAGTATCTTCATCTGCTCTACCCCTACTACCAAAGCTGCCAAGATTTTGAATTTTGTTCCCACTTACAGCCCTCTGTCTCCTACCATTCATTGGCAGTCTCTGTTTATTCCAATACAGTTTGCTCTCAGACTAGTTTTTCCAACCTCCCGCTTTTCCATTTCAAGTATATTGGAATTTCCTCACATGCTTTTCTCCGCTCCACCTTTGCCCTTATTCTCCATCCATTCTCTCCAGTGTCATTTTCCATTTCTCTGCCACACTTCTTCACTCCCAGCTGTTTCTTTGGATGTGTTATCATTAGTTTCTATCCATAAATTAAGGTTGGGCCTGGTCCCAAAACCAGAATCAATCCGAGTTGCTGCCGGTGACTTGTAAGGGGCAGTCCTATCCACAAGCCAGTAATAAACCATGTCCCATGGTGTGCAAAGAGAAAGCTGTGTTATTGCATATTCTCTCTTCTAAATCAGAGACTATAAAATGAAGATTGCAATCTTGCAGAAATTTCTTTGTAGCAGGTTTTTTTTTTCTGCTTGGCTTCTTCTTTTTTTTTTTTTTTTTTTTTTTTGCAAGATTAGCAGAACTAAGGACTGCATCCTGGCCAAATTCCTGTTTAGGGTAATCTCTTCTGCTATTTCAGATACATGCTGCATTGTTTTTTTCCCCATTTCCTAGCCCCAGAGGTTAGGTGGTAAATGACTGTCACGTTCTCTTAAAATCTAACATGTCACATACTGAGGCAGAGGCCTTACCAGCTCAGAAGGACGCACTAGTAACCTTCCACTCTGAGTAGTTAATGCCACCCTGGTGATGCTCACACCTTGCTCTGTGGTTCGTGGTATGGAGCCTGCCTGAGACAGGCAAGCTGGACAAGCACTGTGCTTTTCTCCCCTCACTGCCATCCAGTGTGGCACTCTGTAGCTGCAAGTGCTCACTTTTCAGTACTGGACGATGAAAACACCTCTGACTCTTCACATTTAATAATAACAATAAGCAACAATAGTACTGAGAACTTTGAACCAAAAAGAAGACGATACCAGCATCATTTAATAACTGAGGGGGGTAGGATGTGGAAAATGAAGGAGTGCCCTGAGGTCTCTCACTGAGTCATGCAGTGTCAGGAGTAGAGCTTGCCATAGCCTGTGGCATGCCATCTATGTGACTCCTGACACTTCCTTTATGCAATTTGAACTCCAATTTGAGAAACTCAGCCTTCATTTGTGTACAAACACTGGAATCCAAAGAGAAAAGCAAAATGTGTGCTTTTAAGCTGCTTACATCTCCACCAGGTCATCAACCTGGATGAGGGACACAGGAGGCCAAGCTAAGGGTGCAATATCTCATTTCAAACGTGAACATCCCTGTTCCCTTGTAGCCACCAGTACTGCCTCAGCACAGGATGTGGAGAGGACAGCACTGCTCGGGGCACACATGGAGCTCTTCCCAACATTTCAGACAACTGTGCTGCTGGTAGCTCGCAAAAGCGCTCAGCCAAAACTGCTGACACGTGTCAAATTCCCCAGGCAGCATTACTGGCCTGGCCAAGTGAGTTCGAGGAGCCATCTGGCCAGGGACATGGAGCCCACGTGTCAGGGAGTGGCCTCTTGCTCCCCGGGCTGGGATAATTGGACATTGTTCAGACACTGAATCGCTGCTCTGTTGGGCTGCGGGCTGGTCTCGTAGGGACGAGCGAATTAACATGCAAACTGCCAGGGGGAGGAGAAGGTCAGGGATGGCCCTCACCCCTTCTTCTCTCTCATATAAATAGGAGGATTTTGTGCCACCACAACACCCTGAAACAGAGAGGGGAGAATGGGTGGGGAAGGGGAGGTGAAGGGAGAAGTCTCTTCAACGCGTCCCATTCAAATACAAATACAGGAACCCACGGCAAACATGGGAGAGGATTTTCCTGCCATAACATAGGGTTTTGTTTGCAGCTGGTTCCCTGGGAACCTGTGAGCAGCCCACAAAGCCGCCCAGAGCTCTGAGCAGTACACAACGTCATGCTTGCTTCCTTCTCTTCCTTGTCCCACATCAGCCAAGGTCCTGTTTTTCCCCACTACATTCCGACCAAAGAGCTGAAAGCACTGCAGAGGCAGGACTGCATTGAATGCCCCAATCTCCACACTGGCATCACCATGAGGTAAAGCACATAGCGCTACTGCTATCAGCCTCTTTTCAAGGAGGCAGGAGTGGAGAAAGAGATGGAAACAAGGCACTTTACAAGATAAAATACCTTTTCTTAAGCACAAGACTGATGTCAAGTGTACCTGTGCTATTTCTTAATCACAACTATACAAAATCTTTTCATATCCTGCAAACATTTTCTGTCAAGAGGCAGGAAGGCATTTTTCTGTTTTTTCCCATTCTCCTGAAGAAAACATGCATGTGTCTCTCCGCTTTTTCTACCAGTGCTCAATTAGATTGGCTTCATAGGTATATAATGTTGGAAATAAAAGCCTTGCTGTCACCCTTTGTCCACCCTGTTAAATCCTGCCACCATCCAGCAGCGAGTTCAAATCTGTAGTAAGAAATGCATGAAAAATCCCACGTAGGGAACCATTATTAGGGCAGGGATAAGCCTCCAAAGCACTTAGGATGCAGAGCCACAGTTCACGTCTGTCTTTAATGCCCAAGAGCTAACATCAGTAATTTAATGAGTGCCTTACATCCTGAAATATTTCACAAACGGCAAAAACAAAACTCACTCCACCCACCTCTAGGTTGGGAGGTGGCAGCTATTGAGCTAGGCAGAGCAACGCTACGTGACAGTTTAGGACAGTGGATAAAAAAACAAATTCTAGCTCCAGCAAAAATTGCTTCTGTGAAGGAAAAGACACAGCACAGCATGTACGTGTATAAAAAAGCCCTATCCCCTAGGAAAAAAAAAAAAAAAAAGATAAGCCAGGAATTTTTTTTAAAGCATTGAGGTCCTTGTTTTACCCTGTGCTCAAATGGCAACATTTCTCCAAATGATGCCAAAGCAGCAAGTTGGCCAAATCAATACCATGCTTGCCATCTTCTGAATCACTCACTCCATTCCTATAGCAGATTTTTTTTGGCCACTCCCATACAAGCACTAACCAGACATAAACCTGCTTAGGGTGTAATTGCTGCAAGTGTGGCTTAAAGCTGAACAGCAGCACACTTACTGAGCTGCCGTGCTGAGAAGCCTAAGCAGCATCCAGTTAATCTTCTCAAATCTCATTATTGCAGCAGAGTGACAGATGGGTATTTTAGCAGGTTAGAAATGAGGCCTAATTAGGACTCATAGCCCTTCTTTGTATTTATCACATCAGTTCTTCCCCACCTCAAGCAGGTTTGTGAGCAGCGACGGAGGGCTGCCTCTACCGCCGTTCTCTGTCTGCCACCCCGAGGACAGCAGGCACTGGGTTACCTGCACCCACCTGATCTAGGCTGCAGGAATATCTCATTCTTCATCTAGGTTCTGGCAAGTCTGGAGGGTGAGCCCAAACTAAAGTTATTGGGATACAAAACCGAATTTCCTGACTCGGACCCCGTTTGTGGCTTTACACAGCAAACCTTGGGCAGCAGTATGTAACCCACCATTGAGCCAGGAGGGAAGAATGATGGACTCAGTGGATCAAAACCAGCTCTTCTCATTTCTCCTCCCAAGCCTGCCTTAGGCGCAGACGCTTGATGTATTGACTTTGGCAACATGTGCATACTGCCATCCTGGCAGTAAAGTTATTGAAATGGAGGGGGACAGGAGGGGATAAAAAAAAGCTCAAACTAAATAGCAGAAACTGAAAACACTTGAGAGAAGGGAGAATCCTCCGCACCCCCACTGTAACCCTGAGCCATCGCCTCAGGCGTCCACACTCTTTTCAGAGATTCCAGGACATTTGTTTTAACTTCTTTTTTTTTTCCTGCATTCCTCCTTGTTGTACTTCTGGTTTCCAGTTGGGACTGGAATGGAGAGAACAGGATTATAGAAGCGAGTCTGTTGCTCTATTTTTCTGGCTTGATTAGAAGCAGAAGATGCAATAAATCTCACAAGAGAGTTTGTTCTCATTTAGCCTCTTGTGTATCTGAAACTACCTGACCAGGGCAAGGGTAAGGAAAATGCAGTACCTAGTGGAGCACACTGAGAAGATAAAAAGATAAAGAGCAAAGTGCTGAAGCTGTTCCCCTCTCTGATTTTGCACCAGGGAAGAAAACAATTCAGTCCCGCTGACAGCTTATTTATTTCACACAAATTGCAGCACAGATGCAAGGGCTCCAGAAGGAGGCTCACCCTGCCTGATCACACCTCTGAACCTCTTGAAGTGTGACTGCCACCACTAGCAGTGGCACCATAATGAGAGATGAATAGAAAGGCAAGCACTAGTTGCACATGGAGCAAAGGGTTTTCCACATGCTGGATGGCAAAGTTGTGCTGCCAAGATGACTGTCTGCAACAGTACTGACAGTCACATTTGCTGCTGAGATGGTAAAATGCAAAATACCAATAGTATCAAAAATATCCCAGCTCAAATATTCCCATCCAGACACACACACACATACACACACCCACGCCCCCTTCTCCCTCAATGTTCTGTATCTGCTAAAGCAGCATTTTTCTATGAGCCAGTGACTGTAGATGGTGAGCTCAGGCACAGATCTAGCCTAGATTCTCAGCCCTGGATCCCACATGTAGAGAAAATTTGTGAGGACATTCAGCACATTTCAAATAAAAAGGCAGTACCAATTTTCTGTATTTAGTGAAAACCAGCAGTGGTATCCTTGAAACGAAGTCTGTACTGAAGAATCTGACCTGGTCTCTTGTCTAATGCTTCTTTAGGAAATAAGAATAAGAAATAATTAAACAACTAGTTACCTCAGGAACATCTTCTGGCCATTTGGATGTTCAATCACTATTTTAGAGATGGAGGTATATCTCCTCTAATCATTTTCTCACGTGCCAGTATTTAATGACATTGTAAGACCAAATACATGTACATTCCCAGATTGGAGAGAGCAAAGAGAGGACACGAGATTTAAAGAGAGCTTTGCATTTATTTTTTTGTTCTTTCCTTAACTGTTCTGTACTTTATAGAACTAAACAAAGCCTCCTGTTCCAGATGATAAATCTTCACGCTGCTCCTGGCCCCAGAGAGTACAGGAGATAATAGCATTTCCAAAGGCATTTAGTTAGCTGAGGCTTGAGTGTAGAAGAGGGCAGTGAGAGGAGCTAGAGATAAATGGCTATGAAACCAACTCAGCTGCTCAGGGCGTATTTCTAAGAGCAGCAGCCACAGCTGAGAATCCTGCAGAGGGATGCACGTTTCCCTTCCCCTTGCTCAGTCTCTGTGCTGGAGAAGTGCTTGTAACAGCTACCACAAAAGAAAGAAGCTTGGTCACAATGTCCTGGTTCAGTGCACAGTGACTTTTTGGGGAGGGAGAGGTGGGGTTGTTACAACCTCCACTTGAGAAGTGTGCTGCTTCAAAGCATTATTTGTAGACTTTCTATTAAGCCAAGGCTCTACTCAGCTTTCAGAAGATGCAGCATATCAGTGTATTATGTAAAGCATACATTAATTCATTTGAGTTGGCCAGCAGCAAAACTGCAGAAACCATTAAAGAACAGGGACCCTTTAAGAAAAGACAATTCATTTCAAGCGTTAACCAGGGCAGAAAGGATCCTTTACACTGTCCCAATTGCACATTAGTTATTGACTGAATTTTACAGCCTAAGCTGGGTTAGCAAGGCAAATTTCTGATAAGTAACTGTATGAATTACTTAAGGACATCAAAAGAATTAGGAGGAGGGGGGCTGAGGGGGGAAGATCATTCCCGTCTGCACCACTGAGCCCACACCTGCAGTCCTGTGTCCAGCTCTGGGCCCCACAGTACAAGAAGGACTTATTGGAGCAAGCTCAGATGAGGGCCACAAAGATGATTAAGGGACTGGAGCATCTCTCATATGAGGAGAGGCTGGGATTGTTCAGCCTGGGTAAGAGATGGATCAGGAAAGATCTATCAATGTGAATGAATACCTGATGGGAAGGAATGAAGAAAAGGGAGCGAGTTTTTTCTCAGTGGTGCTTAATGACGGTACAAAATCCATAAATTAAAAACCATGAGACTACATCTGAATGCAATACTTTTTTACTGTGATGGTAATCACAGAGGTTGTGGAATCTCCATCTGTGGAGATATTCAAAACTCAGCTAGACACAGTCCTGGGCAACTGGCTCAAGATGACCCTACTTGAGCAGAGGTTTTAGTGTACATAGTCTCAAGAAGTCCCTGAACACCTCAGTAGTCAGGTGATTCTGTAACATTTTTTTCAGCTGTTAAGGTAACTCTTCCTATATGAACGTTAACTCACCTAAGTCGAGGCAGCCACCCAGCCAATCCAACATTGTTTGGAACGGGGTCTGTCACACACATTATCAGCTGCTGACAGCAGGATGGAGGAAGGCTTGCTGGAGCCTAGGCCAGGCTGCTGCTCTCAAATGGGAACACAGCAGCCGAGGTAGAGGAACTGAAGGCAAATGTAAAAAGCATGAGTTTTGTTCTGCCCCTTTTGGGGCACTGTTAAAATCAGAAGAACCTCCACTGGGGTGAAAATGGAGAATCTAACCCAGCTGCAGTGTCATGTTCAAGGCAGCAGGATGAAACAGAAAAGGACTGGATCTTTCCTGTCTCCTTATGTGCCAAAAGACTTGTAGCGTTAGGGGCTGAACTCCTCACCCTCACACACAAGGATAGCATTGATCTGGCACTTGAGTGAGGTGAACTGCAGTATTGGTGTCTTTAACTTCATTATATGCACAGGCCACAACATCGGACAATAAGCTAGGTTTTAGGCCCACGGTAAGTACTTTCATATCTGCAGTCACACTGGTGCAGAAGATTAGACAGACTGCTTGTGGTTTCAGATAAGTATAGAAAACAGAGGTTTACATTATTGAATTAAGTATAAAAGTTAATAATAAAATCAGCACGGTTGCACAACGTTATTTCATTTAACACTAAATTCAATTTACGTTACACTGTTCTCTGTCTGTGGCCATTGTAAACATGCTGCAGATTCTTTTTCCTTTTTTTTTTTGTTGACAATGCAAAACACATTAACTGAAGTTATCAGCAGAGAAGCTGAAGGCTCTGGCATACGAACAAAAGACAGCTGGGGCTTGAGGCTCTGGGAATGTGTGGAGAGAAGCCACTAGTAGGCAGCTAGCAACACTACTCGCCCTTAAAACAACCAGCAGTGCAGCCATTTAGCAGCCTTTGCATTTTAATAAGGTATCTGTAGGTTTCCATGTCAAAGTTTTAAGTGCGTCTGGTGCCTTGGTGGTGGTTCGGGACTGGAGGCAGATGCTGGTTGCTCTCCATCCTTTAATCACTCCACAGATGAGAGATCCAGTCCAAGCCATGATGTGGGCAGTCCATCTGCCAGCCATCCCAACCCAGGCCGTTCAGCGCGGGACTGAGTATGCCGTTACTGGCAGGCTGTTTTCATTTCCCTTTTTACCGTTAAAGGAGAAACACTGGAACATAAGTTTTTGGCACAATCCTGACTAACAGCAAATGTTGCTGGTGTAGAACTGCATCATATATATATATGCAAAGCCCAAGATACAGATCCCAGCTTTCTAGTATTTTGTTTGTATCATGAGCTCTCCAAACCCAAAACTTTGGATCCAATCACCCCAGATCAATGGGGATCTCCCAGACTTTTTCATCACGTCTAAATCGGCCTGTGTTATATATCCACCCTGTGCAGTGCCAGCATTTCATCCACCTTTGAAAGCTGTGATACCACAAGCAGTGAAGTTTGGTTCACTCCTTGGTTTCCATGTTCAGATGAAATCAGCTGTTACCAACAAAGAGAAAACATTTGCTAAATCAAAACCATTTTCTAATCTCAAATGTGCAGGCAAGACATGTGATTCATGCTGTTCACAGGGGGTGGGGGAGAAGGCAGGATCAAAGTGGGGCTCAGTGCATGCAAATAACACGTCTGCCTCCTGTGGTCCTCAGTAAGGGAAATGTAGAGCAGGAGGCAACATGGAAGAGCTCTCTGCTGATCACACAGTGCTAGCAATGGAAAGTCAATACAGAACAAGGAGCTTGGCTCGCAACATGAATGTTAAATGGCAGCAACACTGTGCTACAGAGACACAAAAAATCCAGCTCTCAGGAACCAGAAACAGATTGAGCAAGTAACACAAACATCATTCAAAACAAGGAGGAACAGCAGAGTAACAGAAGCAAACAGATGGCTTCTGCTCCCGTTGTTCCCAGTGTCTTTTTGCTCTCACTTGTTGCCATAGAGGCTGGTATCTGGGACTCAAAATGTGATGCTCTGCTTGTGAGAGCGGGTGGAGAAAAAGCTCACATTTACATTATTAATAATTTCCCCACACTGTCCATTTTGGCAGGAGAGTTTCTCACTCTGCTGTCTGCTGGACATGCCTTGGCAGTCTCTGAAAGGGCAAGGAGCTGTCTTCCCTCCAAGCCCAGCCCAGCTTTTTCGCTGCCAACACATGTACTCACCTCTCAGTGCTGCTCTGCCACAGCTCTCCTATGCTGCGCAAGAGTACAATCCCAATTCTTTTGCCCCCAAACTTCAGAGCTGTCCCTTTTACTCCTATCACAAAGATGAGGGATGCATCCTTAAATATCCACACAGCCTGCATGATTATAGACAGGAATAGACCCCACGGAGAGCAGGTCATGGGGCTTCTCAGCATATCAGCACTGTGAAAATGTAGAACAGACCACAGCAGCACATCACACAATAAAAAAGGACTAATGCATTTCCAAGCCAGCCCAGGAGGCCATTCTTGCCCTGTTCTCATCCCAGCCCCTGCCACTTCCTTCCTTGAATGGAGACGAGTGTTTGCATAGCCACAGAGTAAGGTAGGTCAGGTAAGAGATCTAGGTTGAAAGCAATTTGGCTACAGAAAAAGGTTTTTCAGCATGATCAGTTTTTGAGACAGAAATCCCCAGTGCCACAGTTTCTAATTTTGAGAGCAGGATGAATGCAGCCCTTCATTCTTCTGCAGCAGATTAAATGACCGTGTGGCATTTTCATTTTTCCAAGGGGACTAGAAAAAAAAAAAAACAACCCACGTCTTTTTCCTCCACTTTGCCATTAATGATCCTTCAGCAGATTTCCCAATATTTTCTGCATGCATCGCTAACCAAAAGCACCTATCCAAAAGTGTGGGCAGGCATTCACTTTGAAATATCACCACAAGAGAGGCAGCTTAAAAGAACGTACTAAGTGAACAGAAATGCACCTTTGTGTGGTACACACTTACTTGTGCTATGGACTTGGAAGCACCCTCCTGCTTGTATCTGCATGCTCTTATCCCACAAACACACGCAGCTGCACATGCAAGTGTGAGGAAGAGAAGCCACATGATCCAGAAAAGCTGCTTCATATCTGGGTAGCAGGTTTAATGATTGGCTCCAGAGGGACTGTGTTCTCAAAGCAAACTACTATTTTCCTGAGTGACAGGTCTTTTCATCCATTCAAGTATGGACAAGGCAGCTTCACTATGAAATACAAAACATCAAAATTGGGCAGAAGTCAGCATGCTTAAGGGACTCTGCCAACACAGCCAAAGAGTATCCAATGCCATGTTTCCTTCGTACAAAGCACATTATTGGTAAAATTATTGTGACGACTTTCCCT
This sequence comes from Pseudotriccus pelzelni, assembly GCA_035584735.1. Taxonomy (NCBI): domain Eukaryota; kingdom Metazoa; phylum Chordata; class Aves; order Passeriformes; family Tyrannidae; genus Pseudotriccus; species Pseudotriccus pelzelni. Next base: position 23,963,648 of record JAWMRA010000001.1, read on the forward strand.
CATAACTACCTGCCTATCCTACAGCAAAGTCTTTACCTACTGCAGCTCTCAACAACATTTAGGATCCTGCTTGTGGAGCCAGTACTACCATGTTTCTGAGATCACTAGCGCTAAATTAAAACTTCCCTTATTCTTTTATTGAAATGCAGTTGTGACAATGCAGAAGCAGTCATTGCACAACCACATAGCACAAAAGAGTATCATATGGGCTAGCCATATCGTTGTCTCCTTTCCCATACTTCAGTCCAGGGACTTGTAAGGGTTTCCTCACGTCTCTCTGTGCTGCATTTACAGACAACAGCTCCCTTTCCCTTCCCAGCCTCAGGGAGTGCTGCTGGCTGGCCTTGCTCTCTGCCATGGCAAGGAGAAGCTTCAAGTGGGGAGCACAAGGGAGTTGGTAGCTTCAAAGCTTCTCAAATGAAGTGACCCTTCTTCTAAAGCAAAAAAAAAAAAAAACAAAAAAAAACACCACAAACAAACCCAATAAAGCAGCATTAGACAAAGGGCTAGAAAGTGCTTTGGGTGCTACAGGCTCAGGATGAGAGTCATTGAGGGAGCTGTGGGGAGTGTGGGAGGGGGCTGAGAGGAAAAGCTGAGCTCATTGCATCCCAACCAGACAACATCAGGCAGGAAACAGATGTGGAAGAAACCACAGAGGGGTACAGCAACAGCAGAATTAACTCTCCAGCAAATAGGGGAATCTCAGACATATAGAGCTGACCTCTACCCTAAGAACAAGGCATTGAATCTGAGACTTTGCTTTTTGCAGTCCTGGCAGCATCTCCTAGCCCGTCATCGGGACACCACCATACTAAAAACTGAAGGGAACAATTTAGCCTTTTTCTGTCATGCTCTAAGTAAACGATGCAAAGGTAGGTGCATATTGGAAGAAGTTACTGTGCAAAAGACTGGACTACCTTTTACCAGCACAATCCAATTTTTGTAGATGCTGTGTATATTTCCATTCTAAAAAGGGAAGCTGTACCTGGTTGTGTATCTGAAAGCCCAGTCTGAATGTCTCACAGTTAGGAGGACTGGGAATATTAAACTCCATTTTGACTTAGTCCCTCTCACTTTAACAGCTTTCACTCTTACAACAGCCTCTTCTTACAACACTTCTGTGATATAACCAGAAGCAAGACTGCTGTCTGTGATTGTTTTCTTAACCAGTTCAGACTGTCCTGCCCCAGCTAAAGATGGTGCACAACTTTGTGTCTTGTCTTCTCTGCTGGCCCATACATCATGAGAAAATTATACTGTTGCTATTACAGAAACTGAGGGAGTGACGTGCAGCTCCTGTTGACTTCAGTAGAAGTACAATGCAGTTTTCTCCTCTGGAAACCAAGCTGGTTATCAAGAGGCTAAAACATCATTCTAATGTTAATCCTTCGAGGCTATTATCTTTCTGCCCCATTGCACCTGTACACTTCAATAAAGTTTGACACAGGAAAATGTTTTAGAAGAGGGCATTAACTTCCACCTGCGTTGGTGCCTGTCCATGTCCAAAGCCTGGGCATAGACACTGCTTTCTAGTGAAGCTCTGATAATCCAGATGATCACTTGACTTTTGGTGTGCTGATAGCAACACAAACAGGACTATGTAAAATTAGACAACTTTTACTCACTGGTATTTCCAGCCATCATGCCTTTATGTCCTATGTGAGCTTGGCTTCAAACACACTGCTATTCAAGTCATTGTTTGATAATTGTAATTGTAGGGGAGGAAGTAAAGTTGATTTTTTCCTCAAGTTGCTAGCCCTCTTACCAGGACAAAGATTTGAAAAAATAACTCAAATGCACACTGAAGTTTCAGAAAACAGAAAGCAGACAAAAAACCCAGCACTGATTTTTATTTAATGTTGTGGGTTTTGTGGCCTGAGTCATGATTTCAAATGCTTGTGAGCACTGATAGCAGTCTGTCCCCATAAGGAGCATGACCAGTGTCTGTGTAGAGATTGCCAGCAGGAAAAGGCCACGTAGGGTCAAATGTGCTAGTGACGGGAACTGACTTGAAACACAGTAAATTTAACACATCTGAGATTCTAACCAGCCACCAGACAGCAACATCTGTCCATCACCACTGACCTGTGTCAGATTTGAAGAACTGACCTAGAGCTGAAGGTTTTGTATCGCATTTTTGTCTTCTGAGCTACCCCACTGTACCTGCTAAAGTCTTTCCATTTGGCTGCTTTTAAATGCTTTGTAGTTCTACTGCAGCTTTTATTATATTATCATAAAGTTCTTTCTAATAGAGACTTAGGTACATGTGTAGGGGAGAAAGCAGGATCTTCAGCCATCTCTGAAGTGGGCCATAGCAAGTTATTAAACAGTTAAATGAGAGGAGAGGAAATGCTGATACCTTAAGTAGAATATAATTCTCTCCACTGGAATTTGGCAACAACACAGGGACTAAGGTCCTTGCAGAGAGCACAAGCTGCTCTTCAACAACCACAAGCATGTAGAGACTCAAGTTGTGCCTCTCCTGCACAAATCAACACACAAGTAGTGCAGCACCCCCTAACTGTAAAGGCCGTGCACTCATCCAGAGGGGAAAAGTCAGACTGAAAGTCAGACTGAGTTGTCTCCATGAGCCTTGGCCACCCCCTGTGTTCCCTTTGCCAGCACCAGCAAAGCAGGTCTATGCATCCCTTTGCCTGTGCAGGACAAGTCACACAAAACAGCACTGCAGGATGGCATAAAGCATACCTGAGCACGAAGCCACAAGTAATGTGACTCATGTCCTGCCTGTCCTACAGCATCTTCTTTTCCAGTTAACCCTTCTATGTGCATTTTAAAACCTGCTTTCAGAAAACTCCACAACAAAATGTTTTTCTGGACAACAGCCAAAGTGCTCTTCTGCTCCTCATCACTTCCAGATACCACAAACAGTCTTACAACTTCATTGCTTCCTAGCAGGGAACAACCTGAGCCTGTATCCCACCAGTTAAACGCACACAGTACTATCTAAAGCAGAAAGAAAACTACTACTTTATGTCTCTACCAAAGTCCCCTGCTTGCAGGAGCACTTACTTGTCACTGGAAATAATTCTTAGCAGGACAATTCAACTGTCCCCCAAATCAACCATCTCTCATACCCTAAATGCTCTTCTACTTTGGTATAGTTATAGGTTGCATGTTTGTGATGTCCTGATGACAGCTAAACCTTCATTTTTTCTCGAGACATCACTTTGGCATACTTGCTCACATTCCTATTGATCCTGAGGGCCCTACTAGCAACAAAATTAGTATCTCTAATATTTTCATTTCTTCTCTCCCTGTCTTGATGAATAGAACTGTACCAGTCTAATTTACACCCTTGCCAATAAACCTGTAACAATGAGTCCTTCATTTCTGGATCCCACCACACTGGGCAATGGGATGTGCTATTTAACAAATTGCAGTACAGCATAAAGGGAAAGGAACTTCATATTCTCTCCCACTGCTCCTCAGCACAGAGACATAAGTAGGTTGGAACTGTGAACCATCCCACAAATGAGAACTGAGACAAAGTCCTTTCTTGTGCTCATAACAACTGTTTTCAAAAAACTATGAAAGCTACTGAAGCATAAGAAGGGGGTAGAAAATTAGGAAACTAAGGAGAACGGGAAGTGAATCCTTGAGCTCCCTCCTCCCTAGCAAACATAGACTTTGCTCTTCTAGCCTAATTTCTACTGCAGTAGCTATGTTTCTCCCTTTAAAATTCCCCTTGCTACTTCAAGTGAATATACTGCCTGTGCCTGCCTTCCCTGAGTTGTTTTCCAGTGGTCCTGTAAGCAGCAGTGAATAGTTCATCCACCATGGCAGTTCATGTTAGCCCTGGATGGAATCCACCTATGTGCATCTCGCACTGGCAAAGTGACAGCAGTTCATGAAGTGTTTGTTTTTCCTGTCTCAATTCAATAACCATTAAGGACCGTATAAGTTAAAAGGTGCAGTACCTATTACAATCCACAGTCAAATAGAATGACTGGTTTCCCCCCTTTTATAAGCAAATCCACATATATAACATTTTATCTTAGTGTTACATTTACTGCCCTCTTCACTGTGCAATGGAAAGGACTACTGTTATGTAGTCCATCCCTCTGCCAGTGCGGTTCCACACTGCACTTCATCAGCCATGCTCATCAGCAAATGAAAGACCCGATTGTACAGCCCTGCCTGTACAAAGCTGACATTCCTGCTAGAAGACTTCTTTTTTTGCTCAGAGTAACCTGACATTGGTAAAAGTTAGTTAACTCAAACTGGAACATAATGCTAAACCTGGATCATAATGCTAACATCAGAGATGGTAAACAGGCATGTATTTATTTTTTCCTCTTGCTAAACTGCAGGTCTTTCTGCCTGCCAAACTCACAACGGCTTCTGTCATCATCCAACCCACTTGTAAAAATCGTTCTGCTCTTTCTCTCATCAGCGACTAACCATTTCAAACTCAGGCCCCTCTGATTTCATTGGAGTTACCTTTTGTCAGAGCTACAGTGTTCTTATCAAATACCTGGGGGCATTGAGGTCAGGAGGAGGAGGAGAGAAAGATACAGGCAGGGTAGTGAACACGTTAGCTCAGGTGGCCCCTACACACACCCTACTCCACCCCATACCCCAACCTCTGTCCTGTCTCCATCCAGCAGTGAAAGGACAACATGGGAATTCCCTACAATCCTACAAAATTCTAGTCTCATGGACTTCAGCAGGATTTTGAAGTCATGAAGGAGACAATACCAAGCACAGCTCAGATTTTCAAACCTGACTCTCTAAAAGCCTGCTGATTCTTTCTGGAGTCACGCAGATGGGAGAGGGCATCACAACGTATGTCTGGCTGCCTCTTGTACACATAGACAGCTCAAGAGCCCTAGCCCAGTCCTTTCCCCATACACAGTGCTACTCATGCAAGGGTCATGCAGACGCGTCACCAAAGCACTCTTGCGATCGTTCATTCATTGTGAGTAATGGGACAGTGACTCCACTTCCCAGGGATAAACCAACTCCAGGTTGTCTAACCCTTAGCCTTGGGAAAGGTCTGGTTTGCAGTCCTACCAGTAAAAAAAAAGGGGGACGCGCCCTCGGCTTCTCCGCAACCATAGTGAGAATAAAGAAGCATTTACCGTCCTGCCCAGAGCTCTCGAGATACTCCGTCAGGTCGCAGCCGAATGCGCTCGCAGCTCCCTTCCTCTTGAGTTTCTGTTTGGCTCCCTTGTTCTTCATGAGGTTAGTCCCAAAAGAGGTTCGCCTCCCCTCCTGCCTTGCCCCCCTCCCCCCAACCTCACGCTGGGTGACAAAAATCTTGCTCTTCTCCTCAGACCACCGCCCGTGTCCCGCTCCCGGGGAGCAACATCGGGGGTCCTGTACAGCGTCCAGCCAGAGAAATAAACATTAATCCCCACCAGATGTTGGGCTGCTCCTGTGGCAGAGGAAGGTCAGGGTGAGAAGAGGCTCCACAGCCAGCAGCAGCAGCAGCGATCATAGCCTGAGCCCGGAAGGGTTCTCATCAGAGGGAAGCGGGTGGTGGATGGGTGCCCGCATCAGAGCTGGCAAGTTGGGGGCAGGAGATGGAAGGGGGGATGTCTTGCCCTCAGCGCAGTCCCGGGACCCTCCACGGCCACCTTCTGGGTTTCGTCAGTTGCGCTGTCGCCACTTCCAGCAGAAAGCGTCCCAGTCTGGTCGTCCTCCTCTTGGCTTTCGGAGGAGACTGGAAGTTCAAACGGACTAATGAAAAGGGACCGGGGAAGAGTCTGCACAAGGCTCCTCTTTGGCTCCCCCCCTTCCCCTCCTCCTGCCTTTGGACAGTTAGAGGAATGAGAAACCAGCTTCCTGTCCTGACTCCCGCTCACTCGCTCTCTCCTTTCCCCCGTTTTACAAATCCTAGGATTATCCAGCTCAAAAAAATGCTGAAAGGAAGTTAGCTGAGGAGGGGGGCGGAGGACGGTTTTTGGCAGTAAAATGTGTATGTGTGTGTGTGTGTGCGTGAGAGGCTGAGGGAAGGCAGGGAAAGGAGTTGGGGGACAGGGATGGGGACAGGGGGAGGAAGAGGGAAAATTCGTCCTGCCAGACGGCAGATAACGGACTGCCTGAGAGGCAGTCACTGAGAGCCGGGACGCAGCCTGTGGAGCTCAGACGCTTCTTGCTCTACCAATGCTCAGCTCTGCAAAGGCCCGAGGAGGGTCCAGCGAGGAGGAAAGAGATCAGGAGCCTGTCCAGTAAATCTCTGCCTCTGGTCATCTTGTTCTTCGTCACAAGGCGGCTTCCTGCCGTCAAACACGACTCTGTGACTTCAGGATTTGCCTTCCCCTACAACGGTGCAGGCTGGAGCTACTGAAGTGCAAGGAGGGGGCAGAAAGCTGGGAAACTAAGAAGAGGGGGGAGGAGGGAAACCCTCCTCCCCGGCAAGCAGAAACAGATGCTGTCCGGGCATCTAAGTTCACATAGTTTTGAGTCAGCTCCCACAAAAGGCTCCCCTTCACCAACAAAGGGGTTTAGATAAGGAGCTGAAATGACTCAGTAGCAGCAAGAAGGGAAACGGGATAGGTCTGCCTTCAGGCCCTGAGTCTCTTGTCTGTGTCATCTCCCCCCACTCCCTCACTTGTACTTACTCCACATTTTTTTCCTGGAAATTCAGACTTTTTTACAGGGCTGGGTATGCCCACCAGCATACCTAGGGAGGCAAAATTGACTCTGCTAAGACTACACTGATCCCTCTTGCACTCTGCCAAATGTAGCTGTGTGGGTCTGGGTGGAAAAATAAACAAACAAACGAAAAACAGGAAATTGCAGCTTTTCACCAAAGATCACACCAAAGACAAGAAGAGTTATTTGGGTTCGAAGGAAAACTCTCCAGGAACAGGGCAAAGGACTCCCTTAACCCACCTCCACAACCCTGGACTCTGCACCCTGGCACAGCAGACAAACACCATCTCCTCCCATAGACCTCTACAAACTCGCCACCGTATCCCTTTATTTTTAGTCATTTTTCAGAAAAATCAAGGCTCTGTCTGTGATCTGACCACCAACAAAATCAATTCAGGTTCTGTTTGTTGACATAGTGACTTTTTTTTTCTTTAGAAGTGTTGGATGTTATCACTTCACACACAAGAGAAGAAACGGAGAGCCCTAGTGAAGGACCTTGCGCAATTATAACTCCTATTGTGCAGTTTATCACTGCAATTATCATAATTATCCCCATTTTACAGCTTGCTGACTGACAGGTCAAAATGATTTGCAGAAAGTGTCATGGCGATGTCTGGCCTGTCATCTCCCTGTCTTCTGCTCCCAGGTTAAAGGAGGAAACTGAGCTCTCACCACCAGACAAGTGGTTGTTCTCAGGAATCCTCAGTCCTCATGAAACACTTAAAACTTCCTTGAATTTATTCTGGGCTTCTCACAGCACCTTGATGTCGAGTCAGTGCATGGGATCCCTCCCAGTACCGGCATGCCGCCAAAGCCATCGCGTGCCACAGCGCATCCTGCCTGCCTGCCAAGGGCAGACTTCAGACGGGTTGGACAGACAACAGGACGCTCAGACCTGGATGTCTTGCCAGGCCATCCTCCCACTGTCCGGGTGGTTGGCTGCCTTCTGTAAGATGATAAAGCCCTCTGCTTGCCCTCTTGTGGGGCAGGCATGTCCTCCTGACCATGCCAGCCCTCTCCCGCATGGCTGAGTCCCAGCACTGGACCAGCAGTGGGAAAAGAGGTTCACCACAGCAAGGAACCAGGCCATCTTCTTTGAAGTTCTGCAGACCCCTTCCTCCACAAACCAAACAGGATGTTTAACCTCTCTGCGCCGGTCTCCTCTGTTGCTCTACATAAGATGGAGGTCACATCACTAAGAGGGTCTGCGTCCACAGCCTTCACCTGGGCCGTCTGCCTGGTGACCCACTGTACCACACTCCTGCCCCACCTCATTGCACAGCCTCATCCTAGATATGGCTCCTCCACTACTCCCTTGCAAGTTTATGCAAGCAGAATGCCTGCAAAAGAGGATGGCTTCATTTTAAAAAAAATAAATTTAATAAATAAAATTAACCCCTGCATGTATAGAGTTTCCTCGTGTCATCAGCAAGGGAGCTATGGCCTCAAGGGCAGAGGGGAGAATCCCATGCAGTATGAAACCTCTCTCCTCCCTTGCACAGCCCTGATCCAAAGCCCACAGGCCCAGAGCATGGGCACTCAGCAGCACTGCTGGGTCAGCTCATCACCCTCACGCCTTGGTATTTCTTACAGGCCAGTAGGCATTTTCAGTTAGAAGCACCATTTCTTGGAGTTGACTCCATGGCAGTTGCCTGCAGCCACTGAGGGCGGTGCTAACTTTGGAAGCCATGGTGGTGGGTCTTGGTGGTCGATGAACACTGCAGAAATTGAGTGCTGCTGTCTGATTTTGATTATCTGGGGACTGTGCTCTGCTGCCCTGACCCCAGCCAGGACCCTGGACCAGAGACAGGCTGTAGGATCCACCAGCAGCCATTTCCACCTGAGTGCTGTGGTGGGGAAAAGAGAGAGACTACTGCCCTATGACAAGAAAAAGCAGTATTTGAAGCACAAGTAAAGAAGAGGAGCTAGAAAGAAAACAGGGAATATTCTTACTTTATTCACAGAGGCTCTTTCAGGCACTGTAGGTTTGCTTTCCCTGATGCCTTGTGCTGATGCCCAGCTCCTCATTCCCATCGAGGAAAGAGAGAGATGGAGAAAGGAAATGGCATGGCAAGTGAGGTGAAAGAGGCATGTGCTGCAGCGAGTGAAAGATGATATGAGGAGCTCCTGGAGAGATTTTGCCAGGCAAGCTGCTCTGCTGGGGTGGCTTTTCCTGTGCCAGGATGAGGTTCAGCAAGAGGACAGAGGGGAGGCCACTGTGGGATTGCCTAGGGATCCTGTGGACACAAGAAGGAGGAGAAGGAGGAGGAGGAGGAGGAGGAGGAGAAGGTCAGGCAAGGTGAGCGGGAGCCAAACAAGGGAGGCTTTACAAACAAAGCACTTCATATCAGAGCCTGAAATCAGTGCTGAGCCAAGGGATTTTTCTGAGGGAAAGAGGCGATATTCTCCTTCAGAGAGGAAAAAATAAGAAGTTTGGATTTGCGCAACCCAGCTCTGTGCACTAGTTTGAGTGCGCAGGGCTAAGAAGTAAGCCAGTGTCCCTCCTGGAAAAGCTTTCACAGGCAAGATCGGGCAAAGCTGGAGAGGAAAAGAGCTCAGGCAAAAAGTACAGAAAGCAAAGCAGAGTTCAAAGTTGAAACAGATGGAAAAGAAGGGGGAATTTCTCTCTCTCCTAAAAAAAAATAGAAAAAGAAAAAAGTGAGTCTGCAGAATAAGAGCAACACAAAGCCAAGCCAGAGCTCTCCTAACAGTCATCTCCCTGTAAAGATTCTTTCCTTGTCCTTGTTGCCATATGCACACTGTGATGGCCAGCTGCCTCACAGTACCACAGCCCAAATCTTGAAGCCATGGCCCACGACATTACTTTAATTCCTTCCCTTTAAAACTGTAAATATAGGTCAGGACTTTAAGTTAGTTACAAAGGCCTCCCTGTCAGCGAGGGCCACAGTTTCACATAGGAACATGGGGCACCTCCCCAACCCGCTTCACTGCTGATCGGCGGTGCCTCACCCACCCTTCGGCTTGAGAACGGATGTGGTGAGCCAGTGTTGTGTGTCAATGAACACAGTACGGATAACTACTGTACAGTTCTCTCTGTTCTCACAGACAAGGTATTGGTGACACCCAAAGCAATCAGGCAGGCCTGGGGAATAGCTTTGGCCATTAGGCCTAAGTATTTCTTCCCCTTGCAAGAGTCGGGGCCACTGCAGAGGCATTGCACAGGCTATTTCTGGACACCCATCTCTCCCCTCCCTGATGCATTTCCTCACTGTGTGAGCTCTTTCCTATCTATGGCCTCTAAATCTCCATCTGCCAGGCGCCACTCAGCACAGAAGAGGGGGTGTGGAAGACCCATGGAGGGGGAGATCTGAGTCCCTAAAAATAGCCCCGCCAAGTACGTCTGTTTTCCTGACACAGACAGTTCATTGTTAGACTCTGACACGGCAGTTCACCCTCCCTCCCCACCCCTCGACATACTCTCTTTCCTCTCCTGCCCCTCTCCAGCCCAGTTTCCTGTCTACTCCCATCTCTGTGGCCAAAGCCAGAGTGTATTGTGAAGCCAAAGGCTGGCTTGAAGGCTTTTGTTTCTTTGAGTACATTTCAGACCACAGACTATGGGGTTGACCCTTGGCACAGGGCATCTACCACTCTTTGTTCCGAATTTCACAGCCACATAAGCACCGTTTTCTCAGCTCTCACCTCCCTTTCTGCTTTCCAGAGGACTGTCTTGACCCACATCATGACACACCTTGCTCTGTGTCTGTCTGCCCCGTGCAACTGTTTTGTTAGCTGCTTTGCAGATCCCAGCACTTCAGTCACAAGTGAAGGAGGCACCTCACATGTGCTACTGAGTCTCCTTGCTGTTGGCTGCCTGCCCAAGACATGACAGTGTACCTAGGAGGTAAACAGTCCTTTGCCCAGAAGGTTCTAGTTATAAACCTGCATCATGATGTGATATCAATCATGTCAATGGCAATCAGAAAATAAACGGAATGCCCCTTCTACCAGAAAGGTACTTTTTTCTCTCTTTGCTGGTTAGGGCATAGGGCAAGGATTTTTGGCCAGAGGACCACGTGTAGTCACTGACATATTGGGAGCAGACATATATTTACAGAATCACAGAATACTTTGAGTTGGCTACCTCCTTGATTATTGTCCCAAGTGGAATGAAATCTGAGGTACATAAGACACGTAGATGTGGTGCTTAGGGATATGGTTTAGTACTGGACTTGGCAGTGCTTTGTTAATGGTTGGACTCAATTATATTAAAGGTCTTTTCCAACCTAAATGATTTTATGATTCCAAGTAGCCTAAAACAGCATGATATTCAGTACTGACAATACAAAACACAACTACAAAACATGCAAATATGTTTTCAGACAGATTGCCTTCTTTTATTGTTCACAGTCATTTCAGAGACATCTTGCATACAGAAAACAAGATGAGGAACACATCTCCATTCCCTTTCTCAAAGCACAAACTTGTCTGAACCAGTTGTGTTGACATTTGCCTAATCCTGTGTTTGTCCAGCATCTAGCATGGAGGAACCCTAATTCTTGACTGGGATCTCCAACTGTTTGTTATTTAAACAACATAAAGACAGTTACAGAAAGGGTTTATGCCCCTCTGTGTAAAATTCTATTGATAGCTCAATAGTATATGATAGTGTTATAAAGCAAACTTTCAAAGAAAAAAAAAATCTACCAGAGAAGTCACACAACTAGCAAAATATTCCTTCATCTCAGAGGCATGTTCTGAATCTTCTCCAACTATCTTACCAACAAGATGACCCATTTGGTGAGACAGGAAGACCACAAACCTCACATGATGGAGCCATTTCAAAATCACAGAGGCCTTTGCAAGAGCATCCTGCCAGCACTTTTTAGGATAACATGGAAGAGGCAGCTGGCAACTCTATGCTGAGTACAAGCAAAGTATTATTTCATGGAGAATTGATTTCTTCAACATATTGCATCAATGCGAACAACAAAAGTAAGGATTCTCACCAAACCAGGAAATGTTTTTGCCTGCTTTTTCCCTCCTGACCAGCTAACCAAGGAGGAATACAGAAATCAAACAACTTGCTTAAAACTACATTATGACTCTACAGCAAAGGAAAAAGGCAAATCAACAGCACCTGCAAACAAGGCAAATGCCTTAACCATAAGCCCATTTCTTCTCATGTCTTACCAGACTGTGAACACAAGTGATAACCAGGATTCTCAAGCACAGATAGAATCTCCAGGAGCTGAGAAAACTCAGCTCATTGGGGAAGAAAATCCCGAGGAGATCTATCTATCTATCTATCCCTTCAGACACCCATTGCTTAGTCACTATGTCCAGCAGCTTTACTACCATAGTCTGAGGGATAGCAGAAGAGTTTCAAGTATCAATATCTTCCTCCACATTTGCAACCCACTGGTTTTATTGCAGTTTCCCCTGCCCTTTAGCCTACAAACACTGTCCTAACAGTAATGAAAAATCTGTTGAGCCAGAGGCCTATAATGTGAAAAGAGAAACTATTTAGTCCTTTAGTATCTCAATTGTGCCAAACAACAGCACTAGTAGTATTCTGTAAAAGACCCCATATATATAATTTCTGATTAGCCCAGCTCACCACCACTCAGAAGACACTGACACCAGCACCCACTTCACTGCCTGTATTTCTACTTTCACATGTACCTCTCCTATTATCTGTTCTGCTGATCATATTTCCGTGGGAGAAGGAAGTTGTGGGTTAACCTGACTGCATAATAACAGCAGTCCATTGCACTTGCATTATTTTAACAGTGATGCAAGACTAAGGGTTGAGAAATAATCTATATTATAAGAACTATGCTGAAAGGGAGAAAAGAAATGAGTTTAGGGGTTCACTCAAGCAATCATCCATTTTGATCACTTTCTGTAGAATATAAGGGCTGTTTCATAATAATCTTTTTTTTGGTTGGGAAAATAAAGACAACAAATAGCTCAGGGGATGCTCACCATTTTAGGGATAAAAGCTAGCCTGTTTCATGCTATTTTTAGAAGTCACTTAAAACTTGACTTTTTTTATTCTGAGGTCTTCTGTTGATCACTTGCAAGAATCATCTTTTCTATGAGAGAGCTATGTCTTGTTTTAGCACAAGCTTTCAACTAAGATTCCTTTTATTATGCCTGAACATCTACCACAGGGATGAGTTCCCATGAAGAATCACCAGCTGTGGTGGTGATCTTCAACTAGGATAGTCTGCTACTTCACCCCTTCTCTCTGTCTCTAACAAGGCAAAGCATGATTTGGTGGCAGGAAGAGGGAAAGAGTGGAAATACAAGTTTGCAAAAGCCACACGTCCCCTTTGCTAACACCTCTACAAGAGGGCTGTCAGCTGTGATGGGTGGAGTGCTCGCAGCTGTGTCAAGCATGGCCAGGTGTTCCTGCAAGTGGCAGACTCAGGCACAGTTGTTGTTTCTTATTTTTACTCACTGAGCTAAATCCCCGTAGGAAATGCACTGGTGGGTCTGCACAAATGATCTACTATTGTCTATTCTACAAGGCTGATCATAGCCCCTCTTCCTTCTAGGCTTTTTCTTCCTGCCTTGCATCACACCTCTCCTAATGGTCAGGCATGTGCCTAGGTTAAGTGGAAAAACAACTTGCCTTTCTACTGTGCTCTCAAATGCTGAAGGTACCGAGCAGGAAAATCAGCTATGTGGGGAGATTCCTTCTGCCTGAGATTTAAGTGTCCCCTCTCACAGGATGCATAATATTAAAGCTCTCCATATACTCCCTCAGGAAAAGCCACATTTCTCCTTTAACATTTCCTTACCTGTGTCCTGGCTGTTCTAGCGGAATGTGTTTTCAGTGGGGATGTGCCAAGTTGTGGAGGATGTTTTTAAACTTCTTTGGCACACTTGCTTTCTCTTTTCCTCTGCTTTCAGAAATGTCACCAGCCCCGCAGTGCTGTCAGCAACATTATTTAGGTTGAATCCTACTGAGTCTCAGCACCTCCAGGCAAAGGTGGCACAAAGTTATCCTCTTTCCATCACAGGTCAAAAGGGCTTGGCTTGCCACCACTCTGACACCTCATTGTCGAAATCTGTAGTTCAGATTATTTCCTGACTCATGCTGAAGTTATACTGGGTGTGAATTATAGCAGAAAGTACTCAGCAGACCTCAGGCTGGAACCAGTAATGTTCTCTCTGTGCTTTGCGTTTACTTACACAGCTTAACAGGCTACTTCATGGCTAGTGTAGCATTGTTGTAGCTGGCCAATACAACCGGGACATCTAGAGCCCTCTCCTGTGTAACTGGGGTGCTTACAGCAGAACTGGTGTCTTTTTCGGTAGACTAGCAAAGTGGTTTTGTCGTCTTTTAAAGTAAGCTTTTACTAAGAAGCCTGGCTCCCTCAATGCTGCCCTGCTATATTTAGACCCTCTTCTGGTGTGCCCACCCAGCACTGTTCCCCTTGTTTGTTTCCTACCAAACAATGAGACCTGAAAGAATTGCTTGGAAAGGAGCCAATGCTCTTGCAAACGAAACTGTCAGGCGGCCAAGCTTTGCAACAGCCCTTTGTAACATACTGTACTGGGAAACGGGGAGCAATTGTGCCTCTTTGCTTCAACCTCCAGCACGGGCTTTTTCCCCATGCTCAGAGCTATGTGGTGTGGCCTGGCCCCAGGGACTGTGTTTGAGGAGGTGTCAGAAGACAAGGGGAAATGCCAAGAGGCAACAAAATCAGGATGGCAAGGAGCACTGTAAGATCTGTTCTCTGTTCTCCCTCACCCCTAATCCTGTATTCCTGTCAGAATGTATTTCAGTGGCAGGTTGTTCCTGGAAAGCTTTTGCTATCTGCCCTGATTGTAGTGGAAGCTGGTCATGTACATATAGGGTTACAGGTGCGGTCAGATGCCCTTCTCCCTCACCCCGTTTTTCTTTTCTGTGCTCTTGTGGTGTTTGGCCACCATTCTCTGCAACATCAGCACTGGAAGGGAAGCGAAAAAGCAGCCCCAGCTCTACTGGTGTGCAGATCAAGAACCACTTTAAGATTACTTTTGCTTGTTTTAAACAAATGGAGCCAAAGTGAAAAACAAAGAAGGAGGGAGAAAAACAAAACCAAACAAAAACCCCACCAGACTGGGAGAGGAGAGAATGAACAGAAGTTTCGTTTAAGACAGAGAGGTCTGCCTGCTCCCCAGCAACCTAAATGATGAGAGCCTGGAAACCACGGATTTTCATCCAAAACTGATTTTGTTCCATATCTTAGGTTTCGACTTTGTTGCTTCTTTTGGCCTTCTGAGCCAAAATTTCTCTAGCCAGAAAAGGACATGTGTATCCCTGAGGGAGATTCCAGGAACATCCGTGAGTTGGATCTGGATTGGGTTTTCCTTTAGACCCATAAGCATTAGAGAGGTCAGAACTTAAAAAAAAACAGAACAAAGCAAAACAAAAAAAAACCCTGGAAAACCAGATGCCAACATTTCCAGCTGAGAAAGAAAGGTGTTGAGCACCAGAATGATAGTTTAGGGAAAGAGAAATCTAGAAAGTTATCTGCCTAAACCATATAGGCATCTTCTAGTCCTGCCTGAGAAAAGTGCTGTAAATCTTCTATAAGGAATAGGGAAGGAGTACGTGTGACCCCAGTGCCAGTGTCATGCTTTCACTCCACTGATCACCACATATGCACTGTTCTCTGGCAAATTTAAGAGATGCTGGGACAAATCCAGTGGTTTCAGTTATAGTTACATAGCATCTTCTTGAAACTGTAACAAGTATTTGCAATTTGAAAACAGAACCAACTTTTAAGAACAGCTTAGGAGGAACACGTGTCAGGAAAAATGCAGCTAGGGGAAAAATAAGTAGATTATAATATTTTGACACCATGGGCAAACAACACCGATTTATGGTCATTGTAGCACAAAAGTCTTAGAGAAACTGTGTAGATATGTGGAGAGTACACGGAACAATTTGAGTGTTACAATTCAAGTGTTACAGGTAAGAGGGAGAAATTCATGCAGCAAGGAGAGGCTGCATTTCAGATTGACCCCTAGCAGACAGGGTCTGTGGGATACAGTGAGCAAGACCCTACACTCTTGCACGTCAACATATCACAGAAGACAACTTGAATAACTCAAAGGTCCCTAATAAAACTGAAAGAGTCAATTGGGAATGTCTCTTGTCATAGGAAATAAGACTGCTATTAGAAAGCCCAATATGTGTTGGGTTTTCTGGCTTGTAATTTTATTGTCATACATAGCAACTGTCTTAAAGTCCCAGCTCCTGTAGTCAGGGGATTTCTAGTAAGACTCTCAGATTTCAGTATAAACCACTATCAAAAAAGCTACAGCCATCATTAGTGTACAGGGAAATTTTAAAGATGCAAACCCTAAAAGCTTGGAAAATTTTGGATGTCAGGCTGAAAAACAAGGGCCTGTCTCTATAGCAGCTCCTGATTTAGTGCACACAGGCTGGACAAGAAATGTGCGATCCTCTCAGTTTGTGTTGCAATAAAGAAGGGGGTTATTTCATACTTTCTGTTTATTGCAGAACACAGATCCACTGTGCTCAGTCACTAAAGATCATTTATGGAGCCTTAACAGTCAACAGGAAATTATATTCTCATTTTGCCAAATCACTTTATCATGATGCCATTTTGAAAAGACTGTTCATCTATTATGGTGGTTGCTTAGGAGATGCAAGAGGGATTGGTCTGCAGCCACATCCCTCTTCTGGCTCTCCCCAAGAAAGCGCTGCAGCCTCTCACCTATAAGAAAACCATTGGGCAACTACTTGACTGTCCAAGGAGATTTTACAGTTGTGGGCCTTTTGTGACCTGTTGTGGCAGCACAACCAGGTGGGGGAAGTCCTGAGCTCCAGCTGAATGGGAAACAGAAAAAGGGAGAATCAAGAGAAGAAGGTAGATTAATGACATCCTGAGAAGCTCAGGGATAGCAATGAAATGGCTGCTGAGGTGGTGCTGATTTTTGGGGGGACCTGCAACAAAAACCTGCTTTTGGTGGTTGGATAGTGCATCCGGTTCTGGGAATAGCCTCTTGCAGAAACTTCTGTGTAGATGTGAGATGGAGTAGGAACAATTGGAGGACTGTCAAGGGAAGAATCATAGCAGCCTTTTTTTTTATTATTGTGTTTTTAGCTTTAAAGGAAATGGATCCTCCTTTTAGAAAATGAAGCTGTTTGAAAAATGAATGTGAAATTTTAATACAGTATATTAAAGGCCTACTCTCACACCAGCAAAGTGAAGCAAGTTGCCAGCACAAAGTCTAGAGAATTTTGCTGAAATCCAAGAGCTCCTTTCACTAAAATTTGCAGCTTTTTCTGCAAGTTCTAGGAGGTTTCCTTAAATTTATTTATTATTTATTATTATTTTGATTAAATAAATAATACTCTGATCAGCACTGCAAAGTTCATAGCAAGTTGGAAGACTGGTCTCAATATAAGTGAGGCTTGAAAGGCTGAGATCTATTCACTCTTAAACCTTGCAAGACATATGAACCAAAAAGAAACAATTCAGTTTATTACCTACAGATACTATCTTGCTAAATCATTTTTGATCAACTTGGATACCCTGCACAAGTACTGAGTAGCTCCATTTTCTAATGAAAAGAAGAATTAAAATGCTGTCTTTCTGCATCTTAATTGAATTCCAATTCTTATCTAAAAATAGCTTGCCACAAATCAAAGTAAAAAAATAATTATCATGTAAAAAAGCAAAGCCATTCACTATTTTCTAACATAAGTAAATGCAAATTATGGATTTGAATAAATGTGAGTGATTAGATTGTTCTATTTACATGTGCAGAGAGCCCAAGCTAGCAAAAAGTTACCAAATTTAGTGGAAGGGCTATATTTAGTTTCAAATCAGGATGTTTTAATTACCAGCTAACAGGAAGCAACCTTTTCAGTTTAGTTTAGTTTTGTTTTGTGGTAATTTTTATAGAGTTTTGGAAATAACTACAAATATGAAGCGTAATTAAAATAGATGACATCAATCATCCTTTTTTTGCTATCTGATATTTTTAAATCACACCATCTTCAGCAGACATAATCATATATCAGTCATGTGGAAACTTTACAAATGCTTTTCTAAGATACCCCGATTTGTGCCAACTCCCAGTTGTCTCCCTTTCAAACTATCTAGGCTACTCACAAATGAGCTGGAGGTGGATCATCTCTCTTTTCAGGTTAACCTTTGCAATAAGTAACACAATTTATCATATGTTTGCTGGTTTTGGTCATTCTTTATGGCAGAGGAGAAGTGGATAGCAGTAGAGACCCCCAACACTTCGTATGTGCTTAGCATGGCTCCAAACAAAAGAAACAAATACAAAACACTGTTCATTATAGTCTAACACTACTTTCTGTTATTACAGGCATGTGAAACCACAGCCACTCGATACCTGAGGGTTATAAGCATTTTTGTAACCTGTTTTGAAATGCCACTGCATCTGAGTACAGCTCTTGCATCAAGGGTAGTTAGGCGCCGCATTTCCAGAGGACCTTGGAGTCTCTGTCACCCCTGTCAGTCCTCTTGCTCTGCCCTTTCCGGGTACAATGTTTCCCGTACTTCAGCTTTTCATGCCGTCCTTGGGTTCCCAGAGCCCATTTGTAGACTGCAGAACAATAGCAATTGCTGAAAATATGAAATGGGAGAAAAAGAAAAAAAACCATCTTGGTAAAACACTCACACGCTGGGAGAAGGATATAAAAATGAGACGTGACAGCTCAGCTCTGGGGCCCCATGATCTATAGGTTGTGGATAAAAACAGCTTTTCTTTTTCTTCTACAGTCTTACCTCTTGTTCTGCTTCTGAAAAACACCAATAAGGAGACAGATCCTCTTTGTAATCTCTCCAAGGAAGTATATTCCTTCTGTGCCAATACCATTATACCTTCTATTACTGTAAAATATTCTGTATCCTTCTCCCTCCTTTCATTTGGCTCCTAAAGCTCAGTGAATAATTTTGTAATGAATTGTTTATTCAGCAAATCTCAATTCTTTTTCCATTTTTGGAGTATCCCAGAGCAGATTAAAATTTCCTCAGGTTCTTTATTATCTTATGTTATCTGGCAAGTTTTCTGCAGTTTCTTCCTCTCCTCCATGGATTGACTCTGAACTTTGACTAGTTGTGGTTTCAGGCATATGAGCCAGCTGTGACGAGTGAGACCGCACGGCCTGAGAAAAATAAGAGCACAGTCACATGCCGATGTTTTACTGTAAAAAGATCACCATTATTACTTTCAGTCCCTGTTAACTTTTACACCTGCATCTTTCACTTAAGAAGGATGCTGAAGGGAGAATCATTTAAGTATAGGACTGCTTGGAATAACTTTTCCATTATGTTCAGAACTGGATATAGCCTCCGATTCAGAGAGAGAATTGATGACTGAGAAATTATATTGTCAAGCAGCCAAAAGCCGCTTCATTTCATTGCTATCCTGGGGCACCCTGATGTTTTGCATGTCCCCATCCCTGCCTCTGACAATTTGTTGTTCGGTTGCTGGAGGCAACTATTAAGGCAAGTGGAGTGGGTAGTGACACAGGGATAACACCAAAATGATCCTTCTTTTAAACACCGTGTGGGTGTGGGTTGCCGTAGTAAGGAAATCCCAGGAAAGGGTGTCCCAACGTTGGTGTAGTGTGTGAAGGAGGGCCCTTTGAAGGGAAGTGCTTGTCTTGGCTGGCCTCTGGTGTTGTGTGCTGGCCACACCTTGCTGTAATGGGAACCCTGGTGGAAAGTGCAGGCTTGCTGCATGCTCCCGTCATCCCTGAACTCCCTCGTTTACCTTTCCAGTGAGGGAAGGAGAGCCAGGGCGTGGAGAGGAATAGCGAGACGGTTTTTTTGAACAGACACTGTCCAAGAGCCAGTGTTTTGCAGAAAAAGAAGAAAACATGAGAACTCCACCCTTTTACCACAGAAACGTCTCAACCACATCCCAAACCTCAGCTAGCTAGAGAATCCTTCCTCACACTGAGAAGCAGGCTGGAAAGGGAGCCAGGAGAA
Source organism: Pseudotriccus pelzelni (assembly GCA_035584735.1). Taxonomy (NCBI): domain Eukaryota; kingdom Metazoa; phylum Chordata; class Aves; order Passeriformes; family Tyrannidae; genus Pseudotriccus; species Pseudotriccus pelzelni. Next base: position 23,983,228 of record JAWMRA010000001.1, read on the forward strand.
GTGGGATGCACAGAGACCCAGAGATATTTTTAGACACGCTGGAGGTTTGGTTGCATAGTTTTGGCCTGGTTTTGTTGGCAGAAGGCACTTTCTTTGCTGGTTTAGATAGATCACACTTGCTAAGTAGCGAGGTCCTCCTTGTGTGTCAAGATGAAATTTTCTGGGCTGAGGAGACAGCTTTGGGGACAAGTAACTTGACCCAGCAGCTTTCCTAACCATTCTAGTTCTGCAGCTTGTTTTGTTAAGGAGACTGCTCTCAGACCTAGTGCCATGCACACTAAAGCAGTGCTGCCAAAGAGGACCTACTATGGGCCCTGACATAATGTCTTCAGAAAAGGACTTCAGGCCAAGACTGCCTTTCCTTCCCACACAGCTCTTCGGCTGTTCTACAGCCAGAGCCTCCATTGCCTGTGGGGAAGGCAGACAGACACCATGCCATGTTGGACAGACCATCTGTCCCTACAGAGCTATGCCTCAGCCCTCTTACCAGCTTGGTAGCCATGGAAGAGGACCACAGGAGGAGGGAGCTGAGGAGGAACCAAACGGGGACATGAGCCATGACTAACCTTTGCTTGCATGCTGAGCACATGTGGAGAATGGACAGGGAAAGAACTGTGCCTATATTCAGGGCGGGATCTGGGGTGCCTTTCAGACTAGTAAGGCACCTTTGCTAAATCAGAAGGTCAAAACCAGATGATTAAATCCCTCTTATTAGGCTGGGGAGGGAGGCTCTGCACTTGGTATACTTGGTCACTCTTGACCCACTGGGAGATGATGATGAGGAACTAGAGGCAGGAGAGGCCCAGCCACTTCCCCACACATGTCTGATCTCAGCCCATATCGTGCTGCGGTGATGTGGGATGTTGTGGTGATGTGGGACATCCTGTGACACAACTTGTGACAAAGCCAAGAAAGTTTAAAAGTGCTAGAGAAGAAAAGCCTCAGTGTGTTTATTTTTGGCAGGCACAGGAAGGATGCTGGTGAGGCTCAAAAGAGCCCAAGCGGTGTCCTTTCAGGAGCCTACACATAACAAACTGTATTTTCCAACGCATGGTAAAGGCAAGATTTCATCCTTGACGTAACAGTTCCATGGAAAAAGCGTTCAGTTCGATGGGACTTTCTTCACCTCCTGCTGAGAAGCAGCGCTATCTGGGGTTGTCATTTCAATGTAAAGGTGACAAAAAGAAGCACACATCTGAGAAATCAAACTCGTGGCAGGTAGTGAGTTCAAACCTGTCCAGAGTAACAGTGTCATGGGCGCCTCCCGAGGAAGGAAACACCTCACTGCTAGTTAACACCCTTTATTAGGGACTTCAGTGTTCAGCTCATCTGCAAGTGAGCACCTCCACTGCTTCCAGCTAAGCTATTCAAAAGAATTAGCAACTCTTGCTGGTTTTATTCCATGCAGGGAAATCCTTGATTCAGATGCCAATCACGACTTCTGTGCTTCATATACCAGTGCTGCTAGACCTGCAGTCCTAAGCTAAAGGTTCCTCAGTTTTTCTTACTGATTTTTGTTTTAAAGCAGCTGAAACTTGCCAAGAGAGAACAAAGAAATAATATAGCCTCTCTTGCTGATAAGTGAACTTTTTCCCCTATGGAGTTGTGTTAATTTCTTTTTTCATTAACGGTGCAAGCAGGTAGATTTAATTTTTGAACAAAATCACAGTTAGCAGCTGTTGGTAACACCTGACCCTGCCTCTCTGGGCAAAGTACCCCTTTAGAAATGCCTGTGTCTGCAGTAACTAAAGCCCTTTAATTCAATCATTTGTAAATCATTTTCCTGAAGAAAAATTGAAATCCACTCTGGCACTGTTGCTGAGACGGCTGCAGCGGCACCGGCACATAGGGAGGGGCCTCCATCACTTGACACTGGAGGCATTTGTGGGATTTGGGACACAGTTTGACATCTAGTGGTATCGTGTGGTATAATCTCAGAGTTTACACTAGAAAGTGCCAGGGCTACAGTCCCGCATCAGGCAAACTGAGGGAGGATCCCTCCATCACCCCAGTACACGCTTGTATGCTGCATGTACAGCCACACACGTCAGTGTTATACATCTCGTTATCCTTCACGGACTTTTGATTAAGGGAGAAAAACAGCTAAGAGGTAGACCCAGGTCATATTTCATGTAGAAAAGCAATATCTTTTAAGGTTTGTGTTATGATCTCTTTGCTTGTAAACTCTTAGATTATTATGCATGCTTTTACCACGCTAATGAAGAACAAGCAGGAGGGTCTTAATGCCAGTAAAGCAACAGAAGATGTGCAAGTAGTCAATTCTGAAGTGTGGCAGGAGGCTGATTTTAAAGAACTCTGGAATATTTCAGCTTCAGGTCTGATTGGTGCTATTAATGATTGCAAGCAGGAGAGTCTTGTGAAGCTGATCCACTGCTAGGAACTGAATAATGAATGCACTGATAGACCAGTCTTTATTAAAAGAAAATGTAGGGAAGAGCAAAATGATTCAGGTGACATGAGCAGCAGTCCAAAGTAACACTTCTGGAGGGCTACAGAAAGATAGAAATCTTCTCTGTTTTTTACTTCTCCACATTTGCTACAATCAGAATGGGAAAGAATCATTATTCCTTAAGAAACATGATTTTAACCCAATCAACACTCAAAATCTCCCTGGGAAATCGCATGTTCTCAAAAAGTTTGGCCGGTTTCTAGCTCTAAGACTCAGCTTGGATTGCAATGGTGAGAAGCTCTTCTGACTTGCAAGAATTGCTTCTTGCCACTAAAATCAACTCATGCAGATAGAGCAGTCATGTAGTTTCTCTGTCTGCTGGAAACATTAGATTAAGTATGTATACAGGGATTAGTAACAGTTTATGAGGGATGAATTTGGCCCACTGTGTACAGCTGCTGAAACAAAAAGAATGAATGTTAACTGGAAATTATATGAAGAGTTCTCAAGCATTTAGGGCAATTGTTTTCTTTCTGTTTATTTTTATAGAAAGAAAATAAAAATAATCAGAATAGCAATTATGTATTAGAGCTGATGAAATAGCTCTGGAGTGGGTAGTTTTAACTCCCAGGATGTAGCTCAGTTGGTCACCTGAAAATTGTTTTTTCAGCTTTTTCCTGGGGGAAACAAACCCAAGATTTGTGAGCGTCCAACAGATATATATGGAGAGATTTCACTGACAAGGCCAAAAGGTTTGGTCAGCTTAATCAGCCTGCCTGCTTGGAGGTATTCCTCTGTTTAGTACATAAATCAGGCAAACGGCCTGGCTGGCTGAAGAGTTAGGATGACTTGATTTTCCTTGGCAGGTTGACGGGGACCGGGCGTCTTCTGTGAGTAATTCTCCAGGTTGCAAGAAGTCTCCACGTGCAGGAGGTGAAAAGGAGTAAGAAACATCAGTGAACATTGGCTTGTGGTAAGGGAAATTTCCTATTTTCTCTGTTCTTGCTTTGTCCCATGGTTCATTCACGCACCATAAAAAGCCACAAGATCTGAATGTAAGGGTATCTCAGTCAATCAAGGCTTCAGACTCTCTTCACTGCCCTGTTATGCACTTCTCGACTGCTTGCTTCCTCAGACAGTCAGATGGGCTGGCATGGTTTCCCTAATGAGATCCTTAATTCCAAGGAGAGATACAGAGCATCCCCTCCCAGTATGGAATACAGAAAATCTGCACATGCAATTTCCTAAAAGCTTTTCATTTCACTCTCTTCTTTCTACTATCAGGCTTCTTTTTCTCTTTTCTTTTCTTTTCTTTTCTTTTCTTTTCTTTTCTTTTCTTTTCTTTTCTTTTCTTTTCTTTTCTTTTC
>JAWMRA010000001.1:23987104-24020086 GCA_035584735.1 Pseudotriccus pelzelni
TCTTTTCTTTTCTTTTCTTTTCTTTTCTTTTCTTTTCTTTTCTTTTCTTTTCTTTTCTTTTCTTTTCTTTTTTCTTTCTTTTTTCTTTTAACTTAACCACAGTCAAGAGCTCCTCAGGGCAGGAATTATCTCTGTCTATCTGCCAGGAGGGTGCCACAAACATTTGTAACATAAGACAAACAACACAGTAGTGTTTCTTCTAGAAGAAAGGCACTACTACAGAAAGAGGAGAAAATCTGGAAGTAACATGAGATTTAGGGCAGAAGAATCAGCATTCTGACCAGTGGCAGCTCTAGTGTTTTATAGTTGGTGGCATCTTGAAAGAAAATAATGTAGAGATTTAAAGGAAGACTACCAAACAAGAATATTGAAAAATTATTTGTAATAAGATATTACTATCAAGGTGAATCACAGAATCATAGAATCAGCCAGGTTGGAAAAGACCTCTGAGATTATCAAGTCCTACCCTTGATCCACTACCACCGCAGTTACCAGAGCATGGCACCGAGTGCCACATCCAGTCTCTTCTTAAAAACCTCCAGGGATGTGAAAGTATACAGGGTTGGGGATGGGGGTGAAAAAGAGAAAAAATGGCCATTACTTCATAACAGTCCTGGTAGTCTTCTCCTACATGTCCCATCTTTGCAATCAGCCTGTGTCACTGCACGTCCACCTCCAAACCTGGGAACAGAGTGAAATCCCCACTGAGGACTACTGCACAGAAGCACAAATGCAGAAGAACTCTAATGTTTCAGCATTATCTGTAAAGTGTGTAAATCTCTGAGAACTCATTATGAGCGCTCTTAGCAAGTTTCCATTAATATACTTTTTAAAATAGCACTTGAATATTTTAGAAAGTGGCAACTCAGATGGACACAAAAAAGCCTGTGTAAGAGAAAGTTGTAAAGGTTAGTCCTTTAAAAGGTAACGGCCATGTCTCCTGCCTTCCAACACGTAACAACAAAATCTTCTTATCTTGTTTGTATGATCTTGATAATGATAATGATGGCCAGTGTTGTTCTTGCTTTGTACAATATTGTTCCCTTAAACATTTGTTGCATTTTGCAGTAACTGTACATTGCATTAAAACAAAATAACAGAGAAATATTTTAGTGACATTTATAAACCACTAGTGAGTCTGGATGCTGCTGGCCCAATGCTAAGAACCACTCTGGTCTTGGTCTTCCAAACAGGAGGAAGAAATGGGATTTTTGTTCCTGTTTATGGAAGGTCTGCCGTCCCCTTTCTCCTCCCACTGTGTCTCCTCTAACAGTCCTACAGTCCTTTCCAGCTGGGAAGGGGAAATCCTGAATACTCAGATAAGTGATGGCTTCCTCTGTCCAGAAAGGAGATCCTGGTCCTGGTGTTTCACACAGCAAGTCTCTCAGCTCTAAGGGCATGCTGTACCACCTGCACAATTTCATCTCTCTATGCTCTTGTTCCTCATGCTCTTGTTCCTCAGCATCTTCTCTATGCTCCTATTCCTCAGCCAACCTCTCTCATCCTAAAAAGCACATTAAAGCGAACACCATTTCATTTGCTGTAGAGAAATGGCTGAAAGAGCTCATGTAGCACAGTGTATCAGCAGTTCTGATGCCTTTTGCAGACACAACAGAGCAGAGACTTTTGCAATCCTTTTCTGGATATTGTTCCTATTTATCAGTAATGTCAGTTCAGCTTGTAGCTTCCTGTCACCACCACAGCCCCTCTGAGCCCACAGAGACCGTGCACAGAGCTGGGGTGTCAGGGTGCACAGCAGCCAGTGACCACTACCCATTGTGCTTCCTGGTGAGAGCCCCAGCATTGCCACAATTTAAACACAAACCAAAAGCCAGGATAAACCTGCCCATGTGTTCCAGGGCAACAGTTTCCTTCACAATCCAGGCATCAGACACTTACTCTCTGCAGCAGTGCAGCTCACAGGCAGAGCCCACGTGGAGGCACTGGAGGAGCAGAGCTTTCCGTGCCCCCTGGCAGGTGCCTTCCTTACGCAATGCCTTTGCAGAGGAAGTGCCATTATTGTGCTAGCTGGGACCTGTGCCTGCCACGTGCCCTGCCCTGCCGTCCTTCCCCTGAGGTACCATTCACATCATCTTTAAAGAATTAAACTGCAGCAGCTCCAGGGCGGGAGCTCAAAACGTTTTCCCGACAGATTTTCAAAGTAGATGTCAGGGGAGGGTTCTTCTCCCCCAGCTGTGCAATGCCTACGTCAGACCTTGACATCTACAATATCTCTTTTTAGAATCAGCCACAAGGAACAGGCACTTGAAGGGCATGGTTCATTTTTTTTTTGCTGACTATAAGGGAAGTCCACAATGATGAGCCTACATGCAAATGTCTGCATTCAATCAAGGGAGGGAGATGAATTCCGTCCCAGTGCCCAAAATTTTTGGAAGCTCTAAACATTTAACCCTATTGCTTAACATTCAAAAATTATTCCACATTTTTCAGGCTGGAAGCATTTATCTTTTTTTCTGGCAAGCTCAGTCTCTCCCTTCTTGGATGCTTTAAAAAAAAAAAAAAATCTTGGCATCATCTCAGCCTAAAATGGTGGATGCTAGTTAATTGCCTAACAACGTTGATTGATTAATTTTTTATCCATCTATTTATAAAACTCTTTTAACACTATGAAGTGCTACAGAAATGCCATGTTGTTGTCAATAATTAATGAAGTAACATCTGGTGGACACAAAGATGGATCACTGTCCCACAAAATAAGGTACACTGTGTTAACTTGAACACTATTTTTAGGTGAGTGCAGCTCATTACAAGCCTTCACAGAACAGTTTTGCTGAAAGAACAGTCCTTGCCTCTGACAGCTTTTATTGTTGTTCTCGCTGTAGCTCAAATAAAATAGTACACCAATACTTTGTTTTCATCAGGGTTATTATAGATACTCTTTCCTCTCTCTCTATTCTGCTCAGTTTCTGGAGCCACACCAGCAACTGGGATACCTGATCTCCTGCCAGTGCTGCACCGAGCATCTGTCCTGTGAGCCTCTCCAGTACCCTCCCCAAGAGGTACCTCCTGTGAGTGTGTGTGTGTGATAGTAATGAGATACATGTGGCTTCGTTTGATAAGTTCAGAGAAATGTGTTGTGCCTTTGGGTTCCAACCGATCCCTCCCTTTCAAGGCTGCAGGAAGTAAATCAGTCATGTTTTAAATGATCCCACGCTCCAGCTGCTGCAGATTTGGAAATTGTTAATGAATGCTGCTCACAGCGTTATCTGCTTGTGGCCATATGGCTCTGTAAGGAGAAACTTTCATCCCAAAGTATTCTGCACACCTTTCTGCTGTACTTGCAGCACTGCTGGAAGGCAACCATCACTGGGCTGGAGGGTGACAAACAAATCAGGTTCAGTAGCCAGTGCATTGTAACTGGGCATGAGGGAGAATTTCATTTTTATGGTTTTTACTCAGGCTACTGGGGCAAATTTGGTTTTCTGTGCCAGTGTACAGCAGACTTTAAAGGCCTTGACTCCTAATGATGTGTGGACAGCATTCTGTTTGGCATACTAATGCATGAAATGAATGTTTTTTGGTGGCATATTCTGACTTGGAAACTCTCTGATCCCTTCTCAAGGCTCAATGAACTAATGTCCAATCCTTCTCTCCACATTCCAGTGCCAAAATCCTAACCCCTGTGTGTGGCTAGTGTGAGGCTTTATCACACTGAATGTAGATAAGTAAAAAAATATGGGTTAAAAGGGACCTCAAACTTTCCTTTTATCCACCTCCTGCCCAAAAGAGAATTTCTTATATCTGGGCCATTCCTGGCAGATATTTATCTAAGGTTACCATGATGAAAACTCACCCATCCCAGACAATCTACTTCGGTGCATCTGTAGCCTGGAATTCTTCTTGCCGCAGTTCATTACATTTCCTTTTCCCCACATAGATATAATTTTTTTTCTGTATTTTTTGCAGTGGCCTTTTATGTGTTAAAGACTGTGCATCACATCCTCCTCCTCAACCAATGTCATCTTCTCTAGATTAGGCTAGCCAGTACTTTCTGTCTTTTCCCACACATCTTGGTTTCCTGACCACTGCCCTTTGTTGACACCCTCCTCCCAGAGTCTGCCCAGTTGATCCACAAACATTTTGAAGTGTGATGCCAGTTGTCAAGATGAGATCATACCAATACTAGTGCCGAAAGAATACTTCCCAAGTTCCTAACAGGAGTCTAGCCATACGTCTTAGTATGGTCTTACACATTTTCACAACAGTGTGACTTTGATGATTCACAGTCTTATTTTGATCTCGTGGAAACCCTTCCCACCCACCCTTTTCTCAAACCCCTCTGCACAGGACTGTTACATAGATAGCAACAAACAGTTGCTTTTCAGTATCTAAGGGACTTGTTTCTCTTTGAATGCTACTGATTTTCCCCTGGGAGGGATGCAAGGATCCCCTGTAGCTCCCAGATATACCTTAGAAGACCAATCTCCAAATCCTAGAAATGATTACATCAATTTGTATAGCTGTTCAAAAATAGGCTTCTCCAGTTGAGGTCTTTTTAACCACTATATGAAGCATTCACCCTGTTTTGGCTGGCACCAGCTGAGCCTTAGCCCTTCCTGGAATCCGAACAGAGCTTGCTTCAGCAATGGGAAGGTCTGGAAGGGCTTGCCTTGAACTGCAGCATCCCACGTGTATGAAAGAGAGTTTTGTCATCTCTCCTAGTGCAAGGGAGTATTCTTATAGTTTAGAGGGAGAACACTTAGAAAAGACCTTTGTTAGAAAACCATGGGCACAGGTAGCATATTATCTGCTCTCATTGCTTCATCTTCTAACAGAGAACTGCAATAGTCTCTTTAACATTTCACCACAAGGAAAGGCCCATTGGAGTGTTGCTCCAAGGGCTTCAGGACAGGTCAATGAAAATGGAGGGATGACTGAACTAAAGACCAACTGAGCTAAGCTTGACACAACTGCTGATGTTTGGGTAAGTCAGTGCTTGTTTTCTGTCCAGGGGCTTTTCCTTTCAACAGGGGAGGGTCCTGTCCCCAGTCACACAGCTTGCTAGGCTGAAACAGGGAGACAGGACTCAGAGAGGAACTCCTCAGTGGCTCAGGGGAGGCAGATAACTTCCAAGGGGGCTGGTCCACCTTTTTCTTGGCTGTTAGTATGCGTATGTGGCTGGAGGTAAATGCTCAGGGGAAGGTCTGTAGCAAAAGCTGGCTTGACAGCTCTTGAGGATGAGGTGACTACTCTGCACAAAGCAATAGGCGGGTTACATCTCACACTATCATGAAACCTCTGAGAGCTTCCTACCTGCCTGTGGCCCCTTTCCCCTCCTACTGTTGCTCAGCCAAGTTCTTTGACCTCCATGCTCCCTGCTCAGTGGAGAAGAAAACAGCTCTGCAGCGAAGCCAAGGACAAGGCAGAATTGTCAGCCTCTGTTGCTGGTGTCAGGGTCAGGCCAGCTGACAGACAAGGAATCATTTGAGCTCAGCACTCCGGCAAGCTAAAAGAGCAGTGCTGGGATCGATCACACAGCCCTGCAGATATTCATCATGGGTTAGATGCACTGTCCCCAGGGAATGGTGCCTCACGCAAGGGACATCCCTGTCTCAGCTCTGTAGTTTAAGAGCTGGAATTAGAGAGAAGACCTAAAGTGTATGGAAAGATTTGCAGAAAGTTAATGCCCTACTATATTTAAAAAAAAAAAAAATCAACAGAAAATTTCTAACTCTTTTAAAATGAAGCTAGTTGCTGATCTAATTCCAAATGCTCTCTGCTTGACTTGAAAGTGATTTCAGCAATGCTTTGATCTATACCCAAAAGCCACTGGGAATATCACCAACTGCTCAAATAGGCCAAAGCCAAGAAAGAAAAGGATCCCTATGTTAAAAAAAAAAAAAGCATCCTGGTTCCTAGGCCTCCACCAGGTCTACCCTGCACTCAGGCAAGCTCACAGGCTCTTAAGAATGCTTCTGTTCAAAAACAATACCCTCTGGAAGGTCATAAGCTGTTGGGAATGTTTCCCTTCTCTTTCTAGATCCCTCTATCCAGCCTTCTAATTACAGCTGGCTAGATTATTTTAACAAATAAATTATCCAACTAATTCAACCCTTTATCCAGCTCATGAATCATTAGCAAACAGGCTTTGCTTTTTGTTGCTCTTGGTAATTATTTCATGAGTGGTTCATGCAAATAAACTTCAGTCTGTGGGAGGTGTCTGCAGCTTGCTCCCCTCTCCTCTTCAGGCCATGTAAGTGGCTCCCTTGCTGATGTGCTGTGCTTTATAGCTCTTGAACTGCATGTCAGAATGCTTTTAATTACAAGACTTCTCTCTCCTAATGCAGAAAACACCCCTGCCACAGCTGTGTCCCAAACATACATGCCAGGCAGAACCCCATTCACACCAGTCCTCATGAATAAGAAACAAAAGAGAGTGGGGGAGGAGTGGAGCAGAGCAGCTGTGCAGAATCTGAATAAATATTCACTGATTCCCTTTCCTGCAGCATCTGCTGTCTAAGTCTCCTCCTCATGTGCAAATAGCACATGAAGTGTTATGCAGGGAGAGCTCAGAGACAGTGGTATGCTGCATTTTTCTAGGGACTGGCCCACAGAAGTTAACAAGTCCTAATCATGTTTCCAGACAGAAATAAAGATTCTTCTGGTTATTATAATCCCTGTTCGTGTCTCATTTTCACACCTTATGTTTCAGGCTCCCCAAGCCTATCTCCCTGGGACATGCAGCTTTGCATATCCTAAGGAGCCAGAGGAATAGCAGAAGTTTACGTGCTAGAGCAGTTTTGTTCATCATCTTTCACAATATTCTCTCTCTGAAAAATGATCAGACAGATGTGTTCTAAGATGTAGCAAAATAGCTGATGACACATCTCATGTTTTCACGTATATTTTGGAAAGAAATGCCTTCCTGACGGTGATCCATTTAGATCTTGACACAAGAAAATTGGCAGCGGTGTTTGTTTTCACCTCATGGGTTGTCCTGCAAATTCTGCTCTTTTGTGTGGGCTAAACTCTTCCTCTCCCCCTGCCCTTGATTTCTTCCTAATATACCTTTCTGTACTGTATTGAATCCGCAGCTGTTCTGCTGAGTGATGTGTATCCTTTGTGCCCATGTATTACTGCCTGTAGCCCAATGCAAAAAGAAGATGCTTTCCATCTTCTACAAAAAAAAAAATAAAAGAAAAAAGAAAAAAAGGAAAGAAAAAACACAGCACAACAAAAAAAACTTGGAATAATTAGTTCACACTTAGCCCTAAGGCAATTATTCATAAGACAGTATGAGCCAGCTCTCTATGGTTGGTGTTCACATTCTCTGTTTAATGGAGCTCCCCTTTATTTACAACTTTTTATCTGCCATGCCTTGAAGACGCTGGCAGACCTTAACTGGCCTGGCTGACTTACCTCTGCCCATTAGCCCAGACCTGAGCTTCAATAAATCTCCTGGGCTGTGTTGCCTGTGTACCTGTGCTCAGCACTGCCCTGGCTTAATTAATTCCTTTTCTAGAGATATACTGAGTCCAGCTTGTAGAAAGCCTTTTCTTATTCCCTGGTGGAAATCTGGACTTGACTCATCCCTTTGCCTTGTCTGGGGCTGTCAGGGGAGTCTGCCTCCATCAACACCCTGGCTGGTGCTGTGGGACTGTGCCTGGTCAGTGAGGGCACCACCTGGGCTGTTATCACCTTTGTGATAATAATTTCTCCAGGTTGCTTTTTGCCATGAGCAGCAGTTCATACTCTGAGGAGTTGTTATTTACCCGCAGTGTTGCACCAGGAGTTCTCGGAGCTGAAAAGATATAGAAATCTGTTTATGCCCAAAAAGGTGTGAAGCTTCTGACTTTGAAATCATGCGACTACCTCAAATCTCTTCCACTCAAAAGTAACCCTAAGTGTCTGCCATCCAGTAACGGTTCTCTCTTATGGACCGTCCTCTCCTGATGCTCTTGAGGAACTGTCAAGGTTAAAGCTGTCACCACAGTTGCCCCCCTTATACCCAGTGTCATCAGGAGGGATGAAAAGTTGCTGAAGCCTGTCCTACATTGGGAGTATATTCCATTCTTCTGTGGAGGATGGGGGATTTCAGTCTCAGCAGTTGTCAGGGTGACATCTTTCAACAACAATAAACTTGACAAAGAGAGTGAAGGGCACTATTATAGACAATTAACCTGATTTCAGACTATATATAGCCCCTATATGCATTGCAGACATTCACAGAGAGATTTCTGCCATGGTATAGGGATTTCTATAGCACAGTAGCCTTAAACTGGAGGTGGGAAAGTGTCTTGAGAAAGCAATGTTAGGAGCATGCTGTGCCAAGTTCACCAGTCCGTAAAAAGCCATCACAGGCAGTTACCTGTTTTAAGAGGCTATTTGGCTCTTCTTGCTTTGAGAGACTTTCATTTATTATCCTGGTTAGAATGAACTGCTAATACATTCATCAAAGGCTTGCTTTTCCTTTTTTTTCTTTTTTTTTCTGAACAAAAACTGAGTTTTCAAAGGAACAAATGCTCAAGAGAAATGCCTGTTCCCTTAGAGATTTTAATTCTTCAGAATGAAAGAAGCACTTGATTCTTCTCCAATTTTTTGTTTGTTTAGGCTGAGGAAGGGGTATTAGAACAAACAAATATTTTTAGATTGGAAATTAAATAAGATTTAATTGCTTAATATGACTGATGACAGATGGTCCACATCAACAGAAAATATAATTTGGTGTTCATGGCTAAATGAAACAAGTTGGGAGTGGGTGAAACTTAGAAGAAAAGATGAAAGCCATATATTTGTGAGGGGATGTCATGACTGGAAAACAGACACCATAGTTTGCTATTCCTAATGAAAAGTAAATGTGTTTGGGTAAAGTTGGTGGGATTTTATAGTTACTGTTCATCAATTTTAGTCAGAACTCTGGCTTTGGATTTCACAGCCACAGATCCCCTACTCATATTCTTTTTCCAGACCCTTGGTTTCGCTGAATGCAGAATGCAAAGTGTTTGTTGCAAGGAGTGAAACTAATAGCAAGATTGAAGTCAGCTAAGAAAGCACGCCAGACTGAAGAAGGTCTGGCATCAGAACACTGATTTGGGACCCTGGCAACAGGATAAGAGAGCAATTTAATTCAGATTGAAAGGAAGAACCTCAGGAGATCATCTGGTCCAATCCCCTGCTCTAAGCAGGGTCATCTATGAGATCAGTCTGAGTTGCTCAGGGCTTTGTTCACTCTGATCTTGGAAACGTACAAGGATGGAGGCTTCTCTTGACCAATCAAACTAATGTTTGGTGACCTGAACCTGATCATCCTGAATCATTTATGCATCTGTTTATCTCCTCATGTTCCCACATCCAAATATCTCTAATCATAGCAGGAGAATGTGGTGCTAAAAGAGCTGCAGAGAGGGGAACTGTCTCTTGCAGATAATTACCCTGCTGGCTTACCATCTCTTCTCTGTTGTCTCATTGCAGGATTTGTGTGCATTCACTGTTAAATATTCAGATTCTTTGGTGATAAACATCCACAAGATCAAATAACAGACTGAGAAGCCCTCCATGTCACTTAAAAATGTATCACATCTAGCAAATGCTTAATCCAAAGGTATTTACATGAAGTTCTAACATCCTTAGACATTACTTTTTAGATCCATGTCTGTTAAGCACCCGTGCTGCCTGCTGATAGGTAGGCTGACGTCAAACACACGTTGGCTAAAATTCAGAGGCACAACTGTTCCTAATCCCCAAGATACACTCAGAGTCAAGATTCATACTTCATACTTGCCAGCCCAAAATAATAACTCAATGCTTGTTAAAAGTACCTGGCAAAGATCTTTATGTACAGGAGACCTGCTAACAAATGTGTGAATAATGAGTGAATGATAAAGTTCTATGAATTTCTCATGTGCATTTCTGTAGTAATGGCTTTAATGGAAACTGAGATTGCTCTCCAGGACTGGATTGGTTCTACACCAACAATGATAACTTCAGGTGACTTTCAATGCCAAAAATAAAGTAAATTAGACATCCTTATTCACACAGCTGCCTAGTTTTATCAGGACTAGCTCTTGAACCAATTAGTGGACCATACTGTACGGCTGTACACTGAGAAACTCTAATATTGGACACTGGAGAAGACAATGGATGGAAAGGTGGATGTAAGGTCATCTTACTGCCTGTTTCATCACACGTTCAGAGAGACTGGGCTCCTGGTCAGTGAGGGTGATCCTTAGTGTCTCGAAGACAGTTGATGGTAATGACAATAGTTAAATTTGTCATTTGTTTCTTGTCAATTGGCTCTAGCAGACAGCAACAGCACAGAGCCACGTATTCTTTTATGTACACTGGCATATGCCAAGACAGATAGAGTCCAAGCGCCTGTATGTCTAGAATCTTCATCCTTAAGTCCTTACAGGAGCAGAAAAACCTCAGAGTCAGCAGGAAAGCTGCCAAGCAGTCAGTCCACAGCTGCCTGTGAGTGTGTCCACACTGCTACTTTAGGGACACAAGGAAAATGCTCCTTCTACTCTTAAAGTCCAATTGCACCTATTAGTGATCCATAAGATGGCTGAGAAAAGCATGCCAGAGATGGCCAGAAGGAATCAATGACTCTCAGCTTCCTTAAAGTTCTTGATTTTTGTTTTCCACAGGATATGGGGAGGAACAGGGTCTCCTTCTCTTAAAATGATTTTTTTAGGGCATAACAGATTTTTGGTCTGCTAATGTGTTGCATTCCAAGGGATGGTATATTCATAAGGGAAATTTCAGAACGAAGGCCCTAAAGAAAAAGAAGCTTTTAATACTTAGTCTGAGTGCCTCTGAATGCATTCTGGACCGGATTTCAGGAATTCAGTTTATGTATATATGTTTATGCTATCGTATTTATAAATGTTATGGATAACCCATATATTTTATATGAAAAAAGAGAATACCTTGTTAAAACAATTACAGATGCCTGATATTAAAGTCCACTTACAGAAAAGGTTACTGGCAAAGAAAAGTCCTTTAGCTTCCCCTTCTTTAACATATCTCAGCCCAATAAAAGCTACTCACATTTTCAGCTGACTGAATCCCATCTCTCAGGTACTTTGAAAGTGGACAGTAACACAATAAATGCCAACTTTCTTGTAAGTCACACTGAAAGTCAAAAGTTCACCTTTCTGAACAGATGGATGTGCAGCACAGAGGGTGTCAAATATGTTACTTTTCCAGGAGGAAGGAAGAGATTGTACTCTAGATTTTCCATTTTAGTGCACTTGAGAGATATTTTTTGTCCATTTACTCCTCTAGCATCAGTAGCATGAAAGTGCGCATGAAAGAGATTACTGAAAATATAAAGCCATTCAATAAATCAACAATGTGCTTTCACATGGAATACTGTGTTCATTCCTAGCCACCAGCCATCAAGCAGTGGCAGTAGAAATGGAAGAATTTCAGAGACAGGTGACATGAATGATTATCTGCTTGGGAGGCTGCTGTTAAAGATTGAGAAGGATGGGATCCCTTAGTTTAAAGATACAAATAAGAACACTTAGGTTAGGGAAACATAAAACAGGAAATGGAAGAGGAAAAGTAAAGTTAGCATTTCTTGGGACTCTTCCCACTAAGACAAACACTATGAAAATTCCCAGCCTGGATCATTCTGACATATGATTTATTGTATATTATTATAATAACTACTGTTTAATACAGCATCATTTGAAACTGTGTGCTTTATAGGCAGACTCAAAGACACAAAGCACCCACTCAGCATTCAGCCTCACCATCCTGTGGGACAGCTGTAACCACTCTCAGTCAGCACAAGTCACCACAGAATGAAAATTCTGCAATCACAAACGTAAGTTTCAATAAATATTTCTACCAACACATATAGAAGTGCTGTATTATTCTTCTTCCTTCCTCTGTTTGTTTTTGACTAAAAGTGGAATGAAGCACAAATTTTCGATAACCTGATTGTTAGGAACAGCTAATTTAGGTTCTGTAACATTTAGAGCTCAGTAAGATGATTACTTTGGATGTATCAGTGTTCAGCAGCTGAACTTTCTCTGCCACTATGGCAATTATTTCCTCGCTTTGTTTAGATGCTTCAAAGGCTTTCATAGTCTTTGGTCTTATGTGGGGTCCAGGGAGAGAGGAGCTACTTGGGACTTGATCAGTTTATAAGAAGTACTGTGGTACAGTTGCTTTTGTTAGAAGGGGCTAGACTAAGTCACATTGGAGAACTCTTGCCTTCATATGTTCCTAAATCATTGCACATCTAGCAGCAGAATAATAAAATGTGTCAATTATGAAAGCCTGAAGCATTTTGCTCCATTGAGTTCTGGTCGTGCTCCCAGTTCTTCCTGCTGAAGGCTGACCATGTGACCCACAGGACAGTTTACACATCCCAGTTTCCTGAAGTGTTATCTGCTATTTCTTTTATTCACAATTAATGTCTTATTCCCTCAGCTGTCCTGCTGAAATGAAAAGAGCTGCTAGCGATGGAACAAAGTAGAGCTACATGCTCGGGGAAGTGGTGGAATTTGTGAAATCTAGTTGAAGATGCAAATTTGTCACATTGTCTCAGAGCCTGGTAGAATAAATCCTGACACTTCAATCCTGAAGGCATGGGGCACATTTGCATGGAGAGACTTGGGGTGTAAATAATGCTTCGCTCAGAGCTTAGATGGTATGAATTGCAGTGCCCATGTCCTGAGGTGGCTCTCTCTTTAAGCACCAGCAAAGCATGTTGCAATGTAATGGTGTGATTTTTTTTTTGGCTGTAGTCTTCCCTGGGACAACAGGAAAGGTAACAACCACCTGACAATGTATCCACGTCATCCCAGGGTTTCACTCCAGAACACCCTGCCAGCACTGAGGAGCTCTAAGTTTTTGTGACAAATATGCTTCTCTTCAGCCACACTGCTGTTAAACCTTTTTGCCTGTAGCATTGCTGACAATCCAGCCAGATTAATACTGTTCAGATGGAGTTGAGCTCCTCTTCCACTTTATCATGCAGACACAGATGAAAGGCTGAGGAAACAGCTGATTTTCCCCTTCCTGGGATGTATCCTCTTTTAAATGCTTGACTCAGCAGAGAGGTGACCAAGCATCTTCTGAATAATTTGCGTTGCAGCAGGCACCTGGGCTTTTCCTCAGCCCGGAGTGACACAAGTGCTAATACTTGGTGACCTGCTGTTCACAATGCATTGAATGTGACAGGGGAAGAGATGAATCAGAGGCAGGCAGAGAAAGCAATCTGGGGCAAAGGAAGAAGGTCCCTATCCTGACCCATGTTCAATGGCAATGGAAGCTATGATTTGCAGCAAGCTGGACAACAATATCCCACACGTTTTTGCATGGATGTGTCGTAAACATACACCAGAATCAGATTTTAGACTAATTGCCATTTTACATACTGCCTTTCCCAGATAAACCACTCATTGCCCTCTTGAGTGTTTACTGTTTGTTTATTTATGCTGAACAAGAGCAAGCTGAGGCACATGAGCAAATAACAGCTCTGTCTGGTGTTGCACTTAACGATAAGAGATTGCTTCTGAGAGTCTAATGATAAGCATAGACCAAAAGCAAATTTCTGATAAAGGTATGTGTTTTGTTAGGGAGAGCTGTTTTTTCTTGCTTTGGTTTGTTCCCTATTAGCCACTGTTGAAGTGTAACCAAACAGTCTTTCCTTTACAGAGGAGGTGAGAATACTGGCCGAGTAGGTGCTTGTCTTGCTCGAGGAAGAACCAATGCTGGCTCTCTTCCTGTAGCCCATTCCTGGAGAACCCAACAAACCTGCTGTGGGTTTGGAAAACACTTGTTGGATCACAACACCTTTGGGATGGGTTGTTTATAAAACCAAGAATTTTTTCAAGGGATTATAAAGAACTTTTAATCTGTATTCTCAGTCTTATCTACATGTGTATGACTATCAGCATTTACAGATCTCCTGTATGAAATTTATTATTGATGTTTGATGTCTTTTGCTGCCAAGTTTTTTGTCCCATCTAACCATCTCCCCCAGGGAGGTTACAGAGGAGGCATCGTTTTATGATGGACAGTTGCTCACCTGCCTTGGAAGTTCCTGCCTGCACAACTTGAAACACTGCCCTCTGAAAACCCTTGGGAAGATGGAGAGGTGTCACTGATTCTCAGTCTATTACTAAGCAACAAGCGTGTGACATGGCCAGCATCACTGGGCAGGTTTCAATGAACCCTGTGATATTTAACTAGAGGGAGAGCAATTCAGGCAAGAAGGACATTTATCTGAAGCATAGAGGGAAATATTCTGACTTACCTTATGGCTATCTAAATGACTCCCTGTCTTCCAGAGCAGTTGCATAGATCCCAGCTGTGTCCAGGACTCTATCTCATCATCTTTGGACCAAAGTACAGGAGGTACCTTTCCCAACAACTCCCACAAGTCTCCCTGCATCTGTAAATATGAGAAACAAAGACATCTTTGCCTTCCCTTATTTAGTATGTCTCAGCATTAAATATCCTATCATGAGCTTACTGAAGACAGACTTGAGAGTTGCCTAGTTCCAATGCAGTAATTTTTCTGGTTCTTGTAGGCAAAAGAGCAAGACATCTTAAAAGCTAGCCTCCAGCACTGTTACAAAACAAGGATGCTGATACAATCCTGATACCAGATCTCACATTCTACACCCTGTGAGACAAGCCACGGAGTGCAGGAGGGACAAACTGACACTGAACTCAGCTCATCACAGAGAAACTACACTGATATGGCAGCATATATGGGATGAAATGTTTCAGCTGCTCATGTTGCAGTGCAAAGAGACTCTGTAACAAGAAAAATAATTAGAAATTCTCATTGATATAATTGGCACTGCTGAAAGCTGGTGGGACAATTCACACGGCTAGAATGTTAAAATGCATGAGTTCAATTGGTTAGGAATAAATGAGCAAAAAAAAGAACTGGAGATGGCAGTCTGCCTTAAAGACATCATTACTTGATTTAGATTTATTGGTAATCCAGAACCAAAGGATGTTGAATGCATACGGATTAATATACTACCTAGTAAAACTCAGGAGGCAGGAAGGTACAGGGATGCTCCAAAGTGTTAAATCAAAGCAGAAAATAAGATGGGTTATTCTTTAGGCACCTGTCTCTTCTTCATACCTACTGCAGAAGGAAAAAAATGAAAGCGCTGTTTTAATGAGCTTTGATTGTAAAGATATATGCTAGAGCTGACAGAGTTTAAAGGTTTCTAAAATTATAGAAGATAATGACTGCAAGATGATTACATTAAATGTGGGCAAACAGAGGGCAGTTGCAAAGAGCTAATTTCTCAAGAGTAGAAGAAAAATACAAGCAAAATTGATGGGGAAAAATTAGGCATGAAAGATGAATGAAAATTGGCAGGTCTTAGAGAAAAGTTTGCTAGAAAAAAAGTATGGCTTTGCAATCAACAAAAGGGATGCTTTGCCTGAGAGCTCATCATCTTTATTCAGCTGCAAAGTCAAAGCAGCAATCAGAAATTGGGAAGATATGTACAACAAAAGGGCTATACTGTATCAGGAAACAGACGACAATCAATATAAATTAGAAGTTGTGAATAAAGAAAATTGATAAAGTAAACTGATCACAAGTTGAAAACAAGTGTCTGGTAGAGCTAAGGACAATAAAAGAGAAGTTTAAGTGTGTTAAGAACTAAATAAATTCTGTCAATTGCATTGGTTCATGACCAATGGAGATAATATTCCATTACATATTGGAAAAATGGAGACTGACTTACTTAAATACTTCTTCTGGTCTGTATTATTAAAAAAAAAAAATCATAAGAGAATGAAGAAGTGCTTTCCAGTCCATTAGCATCTGAAGCTATTGAACATCACCTGCTAAGGTTAGATATTTTAGTGTTTCCAGATCTGAATGACTTGTACCCAAGAGTCTGGAAGAGTTCACCTATTGATTGGAAACAGTAATCTACAGTAAACAAATCTTGGCACGGAGGGAAAATCTCAATAGACCAAGAGTACACGAACGTTGTGTTAATGTAGCAAAAGATGCAAGCTTGTTCCAAGTAGTGGTAGGTCAGATAGCTAGATGTCAGCTGCTGACAAAGTAATGAGCAAGAATATAATTAATGCCAATCGACATGTTCTTAGTGAAGGAGAACCTCCTGTGATTTCCCTGGATTCATAGGTTTAGTTGATGAACATAAGCACACAGATTTCTATTCACTTAATAGCACATGATATTCTGCTTAAAAAACAGACCTGTGATGATTTTACAACATCCACAAAGGATATCATAAATGGGTTAAGAATAAATAGCTATAAGGCCTTTAAAAGGAGTTGTCAGGGAGAACAACTCTTCAAATGTGGATGGTGTCTCACACATCTCCACAACCAGAACCAGGCCTGATACCTTATGATCTGTAAGTAAATAAAAAATCATAGCCAGTAAAGTTTATAGAGATATAAAGTTTGACAGAGTACTAAATATAAGAGAAAAGGCAGTCATGGACCCTGAATTACATTCAATACCAAGTGGACGCTTATGGACAAAATGAATTTTGGCATGGTTCAATACAAAGCTAAGAATAAAGAGTGCAAGATATTCCTACCAGAAGTATCTCAGGACACAGTGACTCTGAAGAGGGTCTAGTGGCAATGCCAGACAAGGCATAAACATCTTGTACCACCATGTGACAAAGAGGGATAATAAGAGCCTTCAGTGCAGAAGTGAAATTAGTGTTTCTTACTTCTCTGGTGTAGTGAGGTTATTTAATGTTTGTATAGCAGTCTTAGTCAGACTAAATCTAGAATAATACATTCGGCTCTGATGTCTGCCCCTTAAAGGAAGCTGAAAAATCAAAGAGAAAAGAAAATAGCAACTAAAATGTTAAAAGGGCTGAAGAAAGTGCCTTACAATGGGAATGTCAGTGTTGAGTTTATTTAGATTATCAAAACCAGGACAGAGAAGTGACTTGATTGCAACTTACAAGTACCTTCATGGGTACAAAATGCCAGCTACTAAAGGGATATCTAATTTAGGAGAAAAGAAACAGTGCAGAAGTCACTGACTGGAAGCTGAAGCTGGACAAATTTGTGCTGGAGGCAAAGTATGAATTTCAACAGGAAGGGGTGGTTAACCAGGAAAAAGCCACTGACATAAGATATGGATGTCCCATTCCCTGCTGTCCTTAAATCAAGATTAAATACTCATCTGAAAAATGATGCTTTCATGAAACACAAGTTCTTCCTGTCATTACAGTGGCAACAGAATAAGAATATGAAAGACCCGCAGTGCACAGAAGGTCAGACTGCTTGATCAAACTGTGATTCCTTTTAGCCTGAAACTCAGCAGGCCTGGGGAACTGTATTTACGTTCACTTGGTCAAGTGAGTCACACTGGAAAAATCCAATCTCAAAAAATAAAGAGAATGTCTTTTCCTGCCACCTGTGAATGTGTTATTCTCCTCTACTGACCATCCACTGTGGAAGCGGACGGAGAGCTTGGAGAATCAAAACTAACATTGTGCTGCTTCTTCATCTGTCTTCCTTATTGTTGCCTTTAGAGGTTTGGGTAGCAATCCGTAACAATTGGCATAACATAAGCACAAGATCATCTGTGGCATAGCACTGTGGAGAGTGTTGAACTCATTTCTCTCATCTGGAAGACTGTCGTTAACTAAAACCCTTTGGTATTACTTGGTAATATTGTGTTGTGCTGTAGTGTAGCAGGGAAAGAATTTGTACGAGGCAGGACCAGCTAAAGGCAACTGCAGAGCCAGGAAAGATCTTTAATTCCCAGGATAAAACAGCACTGCAGTCCAAGATAAGCCAAAGCAGTTTGGGGCTGTTTTACTCATTGAGTCAGAGTAACCACATAGCCCAAGCCATAGGAGGGTAAGGATTGCCTGGATTTATGAGGGATCTCCACCACTGACAGACCATGTCCTAGTGTCTGTTTGCCAGAGGACACCACTGCACCTCACCTCCTATTTGAGGTATGAATGCCTGTGTGCTGTTTCTCTGCCTGCCAGCCGAGGGGCTGACTCCGGAAGGTCGATCTGGCTAACTTGCTTGCTAACTAGCTTGCAATCTGAGCAAAAGGAAAAGAATGGAAAAAGCCAAGGGTAAAAAATTCGACTCTATCTTGCAGCTAATTATTAATCACACACAGTTTCCCAGCATTTCCTGAGTAACGCCTTGGTCCCCTCAGGACTATGCCATAGCCTTATGAATCAGAAACAAGCTTTTCTCTTTCTCCCTCTTTTGCAACATATCGCCACACATTTTTTTTCCATTCTTTTGCCTCTTCTCCTCTCTCCATAATCATACACCTTCATTCCTTTCTCTGATCCTTCTTTCCCCAGCTCCTGCTTTGAAGTTTCTGTTCCCTGTATCTCTTCTTTCATAATTTCTTTTGCTCCATAATGTTTTCTCTCATATTCCCTCTCTCATAGCTATACCACAGCAGTGCCCTGACACAGAAAAAGCGATCTGTTTCTATAAGAATAATACAGCTGCAGCCCCAGCCTATTTAATGAAGCCTGGAGTTTATGGCAAGAACGGCTTTTGAGTCCCTGAGGTAGAGGTAATATTTTGTATTAATATTTGATATCTTATTTAGGATGTTAAATCAGATGCATGAAATCTCACGGGAAGAATTGAATGCAGAGCTCTGTTTAAATGATATAGTGCTAAGCCAGGCTGCTGGACCACCCCCTTCTGTCTTACAGCCAGACCTCTCTGAGCTGCCCTGGTTTTAGATGGACCACAGTCTGCTGTCAATCAGACAAACAGAAGAATAGTATTTATGAAACCATATGTTAAGATTATGTTAAGCTTCCGGGCAACTGTGTTGTCTTTCAACTTTTGTCTTGAGTTACTTCTTTCCCTGGTGGAGTGCCTAACCCCAAATGCTGAGTCAGATTCCTGCTCACATACCTTAGACCAAGCAAAGAAGATGACTGTGTATTTTTTTACTCCTCTTTCTCTCTCTCACACACACATATGCAGAGGGACATTCCCCCATTCTCTGCATCTACATGTGTGTGGCAGGGAGAATTAAAAAAACCTTACACTCACTGTCTCAAAATGTATAAATCCAAAGTAATTCAACCCCTATTGAAGGTGAAAAGGTCCCAGATTTCTCCTTAAAGCTTCATTCAATGGATGCTTGTACCTTCCTTTACGTTACCCCCAAAAGTCGTGTATGTACCACTGTCTTTCCTGCAGATGTTTTGGAGACCCTCATCTCCAGAGCAACCTCACTCTTTCAGATCTTCTCACGCAGCTCCCGGCTGAGCTCTTCTCTCCCCTTTCTGAAACCCTGCATCTCAAGGTGGTATTAGCCATAGCCTCTTTCCCTTCCCAAGCCTACAAGGGAGGTAACTCTGAGCGCATTTTGTTCTCATTGCATTTTTCTGTACTTGGAGGCCTGGGAGGGAAGGTAGATACATTCTCTCTTTGCCTCTTGCCTTCTTCCTTGGAGAAGATGTGAGGAAGTAATAAGCAAGTGGCAGAGAGAGAACACGGTTTCTCTGGAGTCCTCATTGGCTTTTCTGCCCCAGGAGGCAGGCGAGGTTGGGGAAGATCAGCCCTGCATGCCAGAGGCACGGCTTGTGTTCAGACAGACATTAATGCTGCAGGACCTGTAGTCAGACACAAATCATGAGGCTTGGAAAAAAATGAGTTCTCTGGCTTGGGGTTTTGGTCTGAAGAGGTTAGATTTATCAAAAGCTCTGATCTTTGTGTACCGCTTCTTTGCAGATAACATTGCCATCTGCTCTGCATGTCTGCTACCCTTCATATAGGTACTTTTCAAAAACGCTGTACGTGGCTGGGTTTCTTTTTTCTGGATGCAGCATCTCAGCATGACAGCCACCGTGGCAAATGGGTCAGCAGGAGAAGGGAGGTTACCTGCCTCACAAACACCCAGAAGGGCAGTAACTGGAGAAGGGGAAAAAAAAAAATCAAACACCTTTTTTTTCTCCTTTCTGGGCTCCGGCAGATTGACAAGCACAATGAAATGTGTGGGTGTCACTTGGCAAGTGTGAATCGTTCAGGCAAGCTACAGTACACATCTTTAGTTGTTTCAAACTGTCTTCATATATCAGACCTCGCCACCCCTTACAGAGATTTATTGCTGCTATCCTTCATCAAAAGGATTAATGTCACCAAGACCTGGCCAGTTCGGACATTTGCATCAAGGCTGCCAGCCTGGTAGTCAACATTTCCTCCATGGCCGCTTCTTTCCAGAGTCATTTAGGAGAAGATCAATGCAGGCAACGG
Organism: Pseudotriccus pelzelni; assembly: GCA_035584735.1. Lineage (NCBI taxonomy): Eukaryota > Metazoa > Chordata > Aves > Passeriformes > Tyrannidae > Pseudotriccus > Pseudotriccus pelzelni. The sequence goes on from JAWMRA010000001.1 coordinate 24,007,313, forward strand.
GAAATTCTGGCAACCTTGAGGTGAAGCAGTGTCCTGTCAGCAAAATGACTGACCCTCTGCAGCTCCCCTCTGCAAGCGCACAGTGCATTGCCTCACTGAGCAGTGAAATCCCACCCAGGGCCTGGGGGCAGTTTTGGGGAGAAGGTATTGTCAGAAGTCTGGGCACTCATCTGGAAAGTCACACTTTCTTTTATTAAACTTCGTGGCTGACTCACTGCATGACCCTTGAAGACAGCCACCTCCCTTTGCTGAGCTTGTTTTCCTGTGTGAGAGTTAGCACTGATGGCAGGGACATAGCCAGGGGCAAGATGGGGGGGTCTAAACTTACTGTGAGCAAAAAATCATTGTTGATGTTGAGCAATCAGGTGTGTGTTTGTGTGTAATGTTTGGCAGATTCTGGTGTTAGGTCTGGCTTCATACAATCAGAGCGTTATTTTTTTCCTGAGGAAAGGTGATCAGCTTTATCTCAAGAATAAATCAGAATAACTTTCCAGTTCTTTTAATTTCCTCATGGAAGCAACACAAATATTTTCCCACACCAGAGCTAGCACTTCCTTCTCTCATTCACTGCTGGCTACACAGGAGCCCATGAGCAACTAGATTTCTTTTATCAGGCTGGCTGCCAGCACGGGTAACCTACCTCAGCAGAACCATTACATTTTTGGGGATGCAAAAGTCCTCTGTCACTACAGACAGTCCTGCCTCCCTCACTATGTGCAGTGCACACACACAGTTGCTCCCCGTATGCATGGATTACATTCTCCCCGTGATTGACCATTTTTTTATATGCTTCTTGTTTATTTTTTCACCTCAGGACTGTGAAACTGAGTGGCACCTTGCTATCTGTGTAACCTTGTCTGTGTATTTAAACAAGCTGGAGGATGCTGGCCTCTCACTGCAACAAGCACAGACCTGAAAGCTCTGCAGAACTGTTTTAGTGCCAGACAGCCTCTCTACAGTACTGTTCCGTGGCTCCCAAGGGCAAATTTTCTTCCTTATATAAAATACACTGTTCTTCATGTCCTTCTTTTGGCTACTGCTCCCAGCCCTATTTTGGTCATATACATTTGTGCTATAAATGGTTTCCTGAAGTCAGAGCTTATCAACATTGGCTCTGGTCTCAGGGCTTCTTTTATTGCATCAAAGGTGCACTGACATTTTTCCGTTTAATTTACTTCTCTTATTTTTGGCTGCTTCTTTTTTTTTTTTTTTTCAGTAAATTGGTCAGAGGAACATGGTAATAAGCAAAAATCCAAAATAGATGTCTGATAATAATCTTCTACCCCTAAAATTGTCTTGCTTTTTGAAGCTAGGAATTCAGCACTTCCCCTACAACTCCAACTTTAGAAACTACTTGGGTTTGATTTTCCTAGTGTCCTTAGGATACTTTAATTACTGGCTTTCTGAACCAGTCAATGTATGTTTAGCAGGGAAGTAAAGAAGGCAGCAATGGATAGTCATCCCCACTTTGACCATTTAGTTTTTGAACTTATTGCACTGCGGTTGAACATTGCTGCAATTAGTTCTGTAAGGGATCATGTCTTTTAGGCTGCCATACCCTCCACTTGGAGCTGTAGAAATAAAACCAGGAGATGCTGGAAGGCCACCGCCTGTGGCCTGGAGAGTCTGGACATCACTATAATCTTGTAAAGGTGGCAAAGCAGATTTACATTCACATCCCTACTCCAGGACAATCGGCCATAGACGCTGGCAAGGTCCAGTATGGCAATATATCTGGCTCTGTTTTGCACGTCTAGTCAACCACTCAGGTGAAGCAGAGGGTAACTGGTGCTTCAAAGCAGGAACCAGCTCTGAGCACTGAGTCTATGAAGAGACAGAAAATGCAGTGAGTCCGTTATCTGTGGACACCAACACCTGTGCTGCTTCCTTCCTTCACCCAAGGTTTGGAGACTGTTTGTGGGAAGAAGCATGTCTTTTTGATATCAAGTATTGCCCTGCATTGGTCTGCCTTTGCCTGTGTACAAACACATTGACAAACTTGCCAAAGCTGTGAGCTCTTTCCGCTGGCTGTCCCTTTGGCTTTATATCCCTGTTCCCTCGACAGCTGTGTGCCCCTACCTACAAAAAATAAAAAAAGAGTAGTCTTTTTTTTTCCACCTCTGAAGTACAGTTCAGAGCTTCCTGGGATTTCATTCAGGCCAGAGACATAGTAAATCATCTTCAAAGATTCTCCTTGGACTGCTCCATCCCATAATCTTCCCATTCTCCTTCTCTGCTCAGCCCAAACAGCTCTTTCCATTTTGCCAGTGGTTTATCTTCAGTTCCAGGTAGTAACAATAAAGCTCTTCCTCACTGCCAGCCTGATTAGTTTTATCAGCCAGCCTGCCTTGCTGCTTTTGTCTGGGATTTTTCCTTACGCTTCTCTCACTTATCTTGAAACTGTGATGGAAATGTTTGGGGTTTAGCTTTGGACTGAGGTCCAGAAGGCTTTAGGCTCTCTGCCATTCAATACATCAAATGGAGAAGGTCCTGCTGAATTGTGTGCAACCTCCCACTGGGCACACAAAGTGTAGGACAAAAATCACCTGAGCTCCATTCACCTGCTTCCATTTCTTCCTAGGGCCTCATTCATCTTCTTACTAATTTTTCCATCCAGTGATGATCAAAAGATATTCAAATGGCTTTTCTGGGGGAAGAAAGACTGGAAGTAGTTCTCTACTCCATCAGAGTTTCTCAGCCTACTCAGAAATGTTTAGCCAAGCTTTACAGAGCTCTTTCTGCTGTAGTGCTGCGTAATGGAGCTCCCTCTGGCCATCAGGTTATATTATCACAGATAATCAGAGCATATCAGTTTCACACAAAGCTCAGCCAGACAAGCAAGACAAGACAGTCTCCAATGTGCCATGAATCTCTCACTCACATCACACATCATTTTGCTTTTAGCAAGACCACCCTGTCACAGCATATGATGTATAGTACCCATCTTCTGAGAGGGCAGCAGTGAAAAATGGGTTATAGCTGTAACATGTTTTATTGTTAAGGACTATTTATTATTTTTAGACTTATTCTGAATCTGAACACCTCAATATCTACCTTTCTGTGGGGTTTTTTAATTTTTTTTTCACTGTCATGCCTCAGAAAACACTTCCTTCTGCTCAGTAACACCAGACAATAGTTTTTCAGACTGCAGCAGGGGAGGAACCAGAGTGCCAGAGTACTGATGATCACAAGGTGAGGAAACATGGATGGGAATCAGCACGGTGCAAGAGGTTTCTTACCCAAAGGAAGTCACGTAAAAAAACTGTTGTACCTTCATCCAGCTTCCTCGCCATCTTTCAGACTGCAGCAAGTGAGGAAGGATCATGTGGGATCACAGAGAGATGGTAGGATGTTACTCGTAACTGGAGCCAAGGTCATGGATAAGTTGCACGTTGTTTAGGAAGGACAGGCAGGATCAGAGAAAGAAACATGAGGATGTTGTATTTGGGTTCCATCACAAACCCCTTGACCAAGAGGAGGAAGTAAATGAAGCTTTCTGAAAACAGCTAACAGAAGTTTCCTTAGTGCAGACCTTGATCCTCACAGGGAATATCAACCATCCAGGCATTTGCTGGGAGGGCGACAGGAAATCCAGGTATGTCCTAGAAACCTCATAATGCTACAGGGATAAATAGTGCTCTTCCTGCTCACAAACACAGGGAAGTGGTGCTGAATGTTGTCATAGAAAGCACTTTGGATCACAGTAACCATACAATCATTGAGTTTACGATCTACAGAGTGGTTTGGAAGGTAAACAACAGTTAACACTCTGGATTTTCACAGAGCAAACTTTGATTTTTTTAGAGACTTTTTAGGCAGAATCATTTGAGAAGCTGCTGTGAGTGGCTAAGATACCCAGGAAGCCTGACTGATTCTTAAAGCAAAATTACTGAGAGCTTAGAAACAAACAATCTTATTCAGCAGGAAGTCCGGGTATTTAAGCATAAGGCATATTTGGATAAGTAAAAAACTTCTCAATGAATTAAAATGCAAAAGGAGAGTGCACAGGCAGTGAGACAAGGATAGACATCAAAGGCGGACTATACAACTATTTTGTGGATCCTTGGGGATGAAATAATGAAGACCAAAGCAAACAAGGAACAGAGTGAGAGAGATTGGAAACCTCAGCAAGAAATGTCCAGATGGGATTCATTTTAAAAAGTCAAGGCTAAAATATTGCTAGCACATACTCAGCAAATAGAAGATACGTGAAATGTTTCTAGTAAGAGCATAGGTCCTGGTGAGAGGAAGCACCAACTAAACAGAAGGTTTTAATACAAAAATGTGCTGAAAATGGTTCTTGTTGCTTTGGGTGCCTGAGAAAGATGGGGGAAAATCTGACTCTGGCAAGGGTTTACATCAGCTGTTTACTTGTAGCACTTCTGGCAATTTCTGGAACTGTAGATCAGAGAAAAATTATGAGACCAGTCAGGGGGCTAGAAGGTCAAATTTACAGCAAGTATTACAGAAGTTAAATCTATATCTGTGGGATAATAGATGACCGAAAGCAAACAGAGCTATTCATCAATAGCTAAAGGGCAAGGCTGTTAGGGAGGCAGGGAGACAAGCTGGAATAAGTAGGAGCAAAAGAGGATATTTCCAACTTAGCATGAAGTAAGCTACATGGCCAAAGTTGCCATGGGTTGTGGAAAATTTTTCTGTGGGCAGAAATGGAAGCTCTCTCTACTTGGTTTCTCACGTATGGTAGCCTCTGTGCTGGGTAACAGAGTGATCTGTGCCAGCAGTGGGTGGGAGATTTTGGAGTTAGGATGTGAGAGGGACAAGAATAAAGTAGTGTCAGGTCCTAAGAATGGAATGATACTGCTGCGTTTGATTGCCCTGTGTTTCTGCCTGCCATATGCTCTTCTGCTTTCACCTAAACCAAAACACTCACAAGGGATCGCTGCAAGAGATCAGAGCTTGGCTTAGAATACAAACGTGATTCCTTGTAATCCTTGTTTTTGGCCTCATTGCAACAGAACTGACTTATGTCTAGCTAGAATGACACAGCACAGCAAGAGGTACATGTATCTCCCATGAACCCATTTCATCTCTAGGCAAGAGTGATAGAGAAGTCACTCAGTTCCTTTGCAGTAAAGTCCCATTCAGCCAGATGAAAGGGACACAAATAGGATTTGGTTTACGAAGGTGTTGGAAAAGAGTGGGTAAAGACACTGGATGACTGGGAGAAGTGAATCCTTCTTCACTGGGAGCCATCTGAGGAAGAAAAATCCAAGTGCAGCATTATAGACCCCAGGAGCTGAGACCTGAATATTTGGGGTGAACCGAGCACTATGTAGAGCAGCGAGAGGCTGCATTGTGGCTCCCCCGTCCTGGCTACTCTCCCCACCACACACACGGCTGCCTAATAACCTTTTGCATAAGACTCCCGGCTCTTCTACACTGGGCATGCGACTGCAGATTTAACTCTTAACACATACACTTCAGAGAGAGATGGCAGCTTTGGAAAATTGCAGTCTGACTAACTGGAAACCTGTTCTATGCGTGCAAATAGCAAAAGGGAGGCGATTCACCCCTCTCCCACGGCCGGTTCACACCTTGCAGCGCCCCGACTGAGCGCTGAGCTGCCAAAAGAGGAATCTCTCACTCGCCCCTGACAGCTGCTGAGCCGCTAGGGAGAAGAGCACTTGGTAATGATATGTATGCTTCGCTCTGTCAACGAGAAGATTTGTCCCCTTGCTACCCTCCCCAACCTCACCCTACAGCTGGATTTCAGCCAGTGGAAGCCCTTTAGAAAATGGAAATGGATGCGTCTTTCACAGTCATTAGTGTGGATTGTGCTAATGGGATGTCATGATAAATACTGACAGTTAGCTGAGGGCAGCAGCGTTCACTGTGAGACTCCAAATGAGAGGGCAGCAGATGCTACAACAAGCTCAAAGTGTGCCCGTGGAGGGGGAGGATGCAGTAGGAAGGCAAAGGCAAGCTGGCGGGTGGGCAGGTGGGCTGGTGGGGAGGTAACAGAGCTTGCTGCTTCAAGGTCACCAGCCTGAGAGCACTCCTCGATGCTAGCAATGCTGCAAACACAGAGCACAGGGGTGAGGGATGCAATGGCTGGGGATTTTGCATGTTAGAAAGGTGAGGGTCTGCGGAAGCCTCAGGAGAATCCCAAATGTTAGCAAATGCGTGGGGAGCCAGCGGAAGGGCAGGGCAGGTGGCTGCATGGCAGGAGGGGGCACAGGCAGGATCACACAGGTCCTACGGAGCCCCACTAGCGAGGGTAGTTGCAGGGAAGAGATGAGATGCTGATGTTCAAAGGAGAGGATTACTTGGCTTGCATTATCATTTGTGCTCACACGCACATGAAAAAATGAGCTTAGAGCTTCAGTACCTCAGGGAACTGACCAGCATAACTATAGTTAGATAATTATACCATTAAATCTATGCTAATACTACTAAGGCTGGTCATGAATTTTTTAACAAACCAGTGTTTCATTGGAAAATACCAACTGATTTTATCAAAGATGAAATTTTTCTCAAGGACAAGGACATTTCAACTAATAAAGAAAAAAAGAAGACAATAGGAGTCAGAACACACACTTCCTACAGTGAAGTGTTTCTTGGACATTCCTCTCTAAGTAGAGTTTCCAAGTAAAAGTCCATCCGTGAATTAGACGGTCAAGGGACCTCAAACCCACTGGTCAAGGGATCCTCCACCCACTGCAGACAGTGATCAGCAGGGGGCTAAGGAGCTCTTCCTGACCTCTCTGATTTATCTTTGTGGATAAAAATATCAATCTGATTTTCCTTCTGATGCAGATCAGAAAACAATTTTTGCATCTTGAAGTTTGCCAAGGCAGGAAAAACTGGTTCATTCTCTGCTCTTAGTATAATTCACCCTCAGGGAAATGCTGTTCTAGAATAAAAGCATTTTCTTACTTTGGAGTAATTACTCTTATTCCAGAACAGATTATGCACATGAGGGAGTTAAAAAAAACATAGCTAGAGCGATAACTGTTATTCTATTGCCACACCACTCAGCTTCCCAGTATATTCAAGTCTTAAAGGATACAATGGTACATGTGTACTCTCTTTCTTATTGAGAGCATTAGCCCTCCTTAGGTAAAGGTTGCATATAAATGCCTTGTTGACAAAATTAGTCTTGTCAGACAAAATTAGACCTGCAAAGACCGGTGAAGGATGAACTGTGACTTGCTTGAGGAGTTAACATTAACTTTACTTCTTGTGCAGCACAGCTGTGTAGTGTCGGTGTGCACACAGGTCCACATATGAAAATACGTGCATACAAACATACACAGGGCCTCTGTATATTCACGTTTATTGTATGTCCTTGGCCTGATCATTTGCTGATTCTGGGATGGGAAGCACAGAAATGACAAGGAGGCCTTTCATCACAAATGAGACTGAAATAAAGAGGGGTACAAGGTGCATGTGATGTCAGCACATTACGTTACACCCACCCATCTTTTTTCTCCCAATATTTCTCACTGGAAGCAGCTCTGAAGACATCACAATAATGACTATTGGCAGGATTTGTGTGGGCAGGTGCTAAGAGCCAAGCAAGCCCAAAGTCTGAATTAACGTTTGAGTCTCCCACGCAGAGTGGCCTCTGCAGCACTGAGACGAGGTCAACAGATGGAGGAGGATTGAGAGGAAGGGAATTCCATATCCGTGTTCATGAGCTCATCCCATTTCTTTGCCCACCAGCAAAGGACATAGAGTATTCCCACCTGTTTCAGGTTAGGTGGCAGTGACTCTTGTTCTTCAAGGCAGCCCACAAGCATGAGTATATTCCATCCAGAGGTCTGAAGGCTTTCTGAGCCCTCCTATGTCATTGTCACCTCACGTTGGCCCAGCAATACTTTGCAATACTCTATTTCAGGCTGGAAAGAGAGTTTCACGTTGCAAAAGCAACTTAACTGGCCATGCATTACAAGCACTCAAAACTGACAACTTAAAGGTTGAGATGCCTTTAACAAAAAGCCCAGCACACTGGCCTTTCCATCTGCTAGTGCAGCACAACACAGCAATCACCAGGAGTCCTTAGTTCTTCTATAGACACTTACATTTGCAGCCTGTTGTCCTGTTCACGTCCTGGTTTTGCCCATGGACACGTGTTTCTTCACTGCTGATGGACATGGAAATAGCCTATCTTGGCATTCAACTCTTTTTTTCTTTTTCTGCTGTGCCACTGAGCACAGCCGTAATCACCTTGGCCTGAACAGAGCTCAGGAGATTTCCAGAAAACAAGCAAGGAGTGTTGAAAGCACTGAATCAGTAATGTCCAAGATACTTCCCAAGCAGAAACCTAAGCAGGACTGCACTGAAGTGGTAGAGGCTGCCCTTACTGAGGGAGAACTTGGAGGCTTAGAGGAAAACTGGATAGAAACCACGTACTGCTCTGCCTTTACAAATTCTGCTTTCTCATCAATAGATTCATCCCTTTCAAGAGGGAAGGCTGTGCCCGGATTTGGCTGCCCAGCCTCACAAGGCTGGCAACAGTAGCTGACATAGTCAGAGGGACCCACAGGCACAATAAGGCTGGATGAACAAACATCTAAGTACATACCAGCAAAAATCAGCGTGCATCTTACGCATCTTTCTGTGAGTCCACAAAGTACAGCAGGAGGCAGATTCTGTTCTAGCAGAGGGTGATCAAAAGCTTCTGTCGCATTTGTGAGATCTCTTTGCATGCTTGTGTTGGAGGAGGCATGCAGCTGACTCGGAGAATCCATAGGGATTTATAGCTGCTGCTCATTTAAATCACAACTGGAGTTGTTACTGAGATCAGAACACCACTAGATCAAGAAAAATTTCCTATTTGACCTCCACATGTGGGTCTTTCATACAGGACTTTACAGCTGCAACTCCACCAAACTGCCCAGATTTGCATCCAAGCACTAACCCAGCAACTGGGGGGACACCAAGTGCAGAAAAGCCCTCACCACCCACTAGATATTGCAGGTATACAGCACTAGGTCTTGCAGAGGGCAGCACTGCCCTGACATTTGCCTCCTTCCCTGCCTGGATGGATGCATGGACTCTGCCCCCATGTGTCCAGTGCCAGGAGGGAAGCCAGCCTTAGGGGCACATACAACTGATGGTGATTGTGTCACTCCCGGACAAGCCCATACTGTGTGAGGCAGGTCCCAGCCTGTGCAGGCAGTGCTATTTGACCCTTACACGGACCATTCATTCCCCTCGTACAAAAGAAGGTCTTGTTTAATGCGCTGTCGATGAAAGATGTGGAGCAGAGAGAAGCTCGGAAACAGAAGCCACTTTCTCATATAGCCAAGGAGCTGGGTGACAACTGCCCTCTGTTCTCCACCCCCATCCTCCCTCCACCTCCCAGAACGAACAGACAAAGGATATGTCATGATCTGCTTTTGGACTAAGAAGGACTTGACATCGCTGTCAGTAGAGCAGTTGTGGAAAGCAGGGCCGTTCACATCCTTCTGGATATGAGGTTAATATTGGCTGTTAGGAATGGCAGTGCAGAGAGAGCTGCTGTGGTCGGTGTGTGTTGAGTGGCAACATCTCCTTGTCAAAGTCAGGGTCTCTATGACAGCACTTTCAAAAGCTTTTCCTGCATAGATTTGATGTAATGGGATGGAGGATCCATCTGTGTTTTCAACAGATAGCTCACTTAAGATGTAATTTCTTACAAAAGAAGTTACTTACCTTTATGGAAAAGCCTTAAGAAATTTTAGGGAGATGAGACTGACAGAATGGCATAGAAGTTATTCTTAAAGCTGAGAGTTTAACAGAGATTGTCTTTTTAAACCCATTCTATAGAAATCAACCATCAGGATATAACTCTCTTCTTGACATTAAAGAATGGGTCATAAATCAGTTGAAAGGTAAATCATATTTTTCCTCTGCAAAATTTTTCCAGAGGGACAGGATGTTGAAGTGACATCTCTGGGGCACACATGGAACCCCTGTTAAAACAGCTAGATGGTTAAAGGAGACCAGAAGGGCTGGCTGCCCTCAGCTAATAGTTATGCATATTTAGGTTTCTCACCTGCTACTGGCATTAGACAAAGCTCAATATAGATTTTTCACCTGAGCTTGGATTTCTTTAAACTTCTCCATCAGCACAACACTCCATCTCACCTTCCTGCTCACATCCTGTTCTATCTATCCCCTAGGAACATTTCCTGCTACTGCAGTGAGACCAAGGCTTGAGACTTTCTTTTGTTGTTTAGGTGGTGGGTAGGCACCAGCTGGGAAAAGGCAAGTACTCAGGCTTTCTCTAGCTTTTCACATGTAGACCCTATCCCTAGGGTGCAAGGTACATGCAGAAGCAGGCAATTGCTTCACCCACGGAGAAAGTGCATGAGGGCTCTGGCATCCATACAGCGACCCCTATGCATGCTGCACAACTGTAAGCTGATTCCCAGGGGAGTTTTGCAAGATTGAAGCCCCTCTGCGGTAACACTGCCTTGTAGGTGGGTAAGGAACAGGCAGAGAACACTGGGAGCACCAAGCCCTGTTGGAGGCCGCGAGCCGAGTCCTCACAGCAGCTCCTTGCTGCACCTTCGGAATTGCACTGCCAAAAGATCTGCCTCCCAGTTGAAGAATAACAGATGTGTTTACCACACATCAATCTGTCTCTGTCTGGATCCTTACACGGCCCCCATCATCATCCTATTCAAGAGTCTGCAAAGTATTTAAAAATAGCATTAACACTAACAATCTCTCTTTCTTTCCTCCCCAGCTTGTAGCAGAAATAGCTTGATTAGTGTACAGTTCTGGTGCTTCAAGGGGGAGAGAAATGAAACTGCAGAGCTTTGCGGAGTGGCTTTTCAGCCTTCTTCAGGCAGCAACTGCTGGCTGCTTCGCTGAAGCACAGGTTCTTCAAAGGATGGCAGATTTTAGATCAAGGACTGCTTGTTCTGCCACAAATATTCTCAGGCAGATTTACAATGAGGAGAGAGAGAGAGGCCCTGCTGCAGCTTTGAACCTTGGGAAAGATGCACCTGACGCCCCACCCCACTTCCTGCTGTCACTATTTTAACACATCCAGAAGTCTGGGAAGGAAAGGAGTTGGGAAGGGAGTCTTTCCTGGGTCAGATGAGCGGGTTAGGCAGAAGATAGCTCAGCAAGCTCTCTGAAAATACTACCAAGTTGTAGCCTGACCAGGGAGGAGCTTGGCAGGCAAGACCACCGGTGTCTCATCATGTCACTCAAATATGGATTTCAGGGGTGTCTTTGAGGGAACAACTTGTCTTCTCCAGGGCTCATCCTCCTTCTCAGAAGAAAAGGGAGGTTCACAGGGAAGGTTTCACTCACTTTAGTGCATGTGTGCAGTGTTGTTTGGAGTTTGTATTTACAGAGGCTGTGTGATGCCCCTACCTAACAATGCGTCATGGGCCATGTCAGCTGTGGGCATGACTCTTGACTGACCTTTTCAGTAGGTTTCCCTCCCAACTCCAAATCCCCTCTGTGCCTTCCTCTAGGGCTGCTGGCAGCTCTTCCTCACCGTATGTTTCTGAAATACACCATGCCAGCCAGGAACCAGCAACTGCCCTGTTTGCTTCTTCCCTGTCTTGAGGGCAATGAAGAGGCAAGTTCTCAGCACACCTGCTAACAGACAGGTACCCACGGCACAGCATCACACACATACCCACAGCTGAGGATACCAGCAAGGTCCCTGCTGCCCTGTAGCCAAATCCGTTGTCAAAAGGAAGGGTGGGAAACATGAACAACTCACTCCCCCGGTCCTATAAGTTGCCTCAGACACTCACAGTGCCATGCATTGCTTGTAAGAGCAGCAGCAGCAGGAGTGATGAGCCAGGAGACTGGGGAGCAGCTGCAGCCACTCAGCCCAGATGGAGTAAGACCTCGGGAGGCTCATAGTGCCGAGGCACAGCTTCCTCCTTTGCAGCATGAGTCAGTGAACATTTTCCACAGCGTCTCCTCTCCTATGACTTACTGCTGCAAGGCTTAGGGATGTGGTCTGTGGGTCTGCCTCAAGGCTGACACAGCATCAGGCCCCTTAGGGCATAGCAGTGAAAAAGCAAGAAAAGCAAATTGCAGGAATAAATTGCACACAGATTGCAACAGTAAGCTACCCTCTCCAGCAGCATCTCTCCCAGGATCTCGAAGCACTTACCACTTGGGAAGAAACTTATCTTAGTGGCAACCTCAGGATGGAGATTTCATGGAGTTTCACATCATGTTGTACTCTCAGTGGAGGAAGTGTGAGCAGAGAGAGTGGCAGACAGCCTACAGCGTGCCAGGGAAGAGCTGCCACCCAGAGCACTGCAGTGGAGATTGCTGCATATGTCTGTGCTGGCCACAGCTGTGGTGGTGGTAGAAGGAGGAAGGTCTTACCAGGGCAGCAACTCCACTGCCATGTGGCTAGGAACACAGACTACCCCAGGCATTGCTTTCAGGAGGGATAAAGAAGACTATAATATACTGGATACTCCACTGTCTCCTCCAATAAATCTACTCTGGATGCTCTAGCCATGAAAAATGCTTCTGCACAGACCCACCTTCCCCAGAACTGAGTCTCATTTCAGAAGTGTACAGCTTTTGCCAGGAGCCAGATCTGACCGGGGTGGAGGGGAAGAAGCATAATCCTGAACTGCTGACCATCAGCCTCTCCAGTCCAACCATAGGATGGACTGACTAAACTGTGTCTCTGTGTGTGGCAGCGAAACAGTCATGTCAAAGGTTGTAGACATAAAAAGGGAGAACCTGGAACATGAGTAAGCAAAGCCCGAGTGGTATGGGCTTCCAGAGTTTCCAGTAGCCTTGGACCTGATCTCTTCCTCCTGCTTC
>JAWMRA010000001.1:24020186-24099407 GCA_035584735.1 Pseudotriccus pelzelni
ATCTCGTCCTCCTGCTTCTGCACCCCAGAGAGAACCTCAGAAGTCGAAGTCCATAGCCAGCCTCTTCTAGAGAGGTCCCAGGGTTAGGGTGTTCACCCAAGGATTGTCTCCAACTCATTAACCACCCAAGTTGTCTGTGGCTAATAAGCAGCCAGTTATCTCCTCTGTGATTTCTTTCTCCAGCCACAGGAGGATAAAGTCTCTGTCTTATCTCAGGGAATGCTGGGAAACTCAATGCCTTTCAGGAGTAGGCAATCAATTTCCTTGGTGCCAGTTTTCCTAAAATCGAGGTGCTGCAGAGCTGGAGCACCCCAGCTAGTTAATTCTTGGAGCAGGGTAATGCTTCTGCTGGTAGTGCAAGAGTAATTCAGGCTTCTGCTGAGCCATCTGTGGGGAAGCATTTTGCCATTTCCTGACACCCACATGCTGGCTTTCAGCCATGAGCACACAGAACTCTTCTGGGCTGACCATACGACCTGAGGACTTCATGCTTCCAGCACTGAGGATGGCTGGGTGGGTGGGTAGATGGACGGACGGACATTAAGGGCACTGGATGCCCATTAAGGGCAGCCTGAGATGCTAGGATAGTGCCAACCCTCAATACTCTTGACAAGGGGCAGCAATTCATGCCCTGCTCTGGCTGAGGGAAAGGTGCAGAAGGACACAGTCAGTATCTGACACCCAGGAGCACAGTAGTGGTGAGCGTGGCAGTAGTCCTGCTGGGCGCTGAACACATCCGCCTCAGAGCGTCCCCTTGGCAAAGGGAGAAGCAGAAGAGTGAAGGCACTGGCACTGGCCTGCTGCTTTGCCCATATTGGGTTTTTCTTTGTGTTCCACTTTGTAAATGTCATTTGGGCTGTAAAATGTCACTTGATGTCTTTCTTTCCAAGGTGTTTTCAGCAATGCTGCTGCAAAACCATGGCCAAGACCTGCCAGCCAACCTGAGAACACAGACTTCTCTTGTTCTTCTCCAAGAGCACTTGCCAGCCAAGGATCTCAAAATATTTTGCCCCACTTAGTGCATCCCACAGCAGGAGCATTGTTACCTGAAGCCAAACTTGATGAACAAGTTCCCAGCTGAGCCTGGGACTGTGCTACCTTCTATGCCTCATGGTTTGCTGAAAGCTGTGGCCACCTCTTCAGGAGAAACTCCTGAGATATGGCAGTCACAACCCTCAGAAGGGTAAGGGAGGGACAGATGTGTACTGTGCAGCCTAGTGCAAGGTGAAGGTTGGAAAGAGGTCTCTTACAGCAGGGCTGAGGTGTGACAGCCCTCACGCCCCCCTTCTGTGCATCCAGCCCCAGCTGGGAGGCTGAAGGAAGAGTTGCTTCTACACATGCCCCCTCCAGCAGCATGATGATTTTATGGCCAAGAGACACAGCTCCTGAGGGAGGCAGGCAGGGGAAAACTGAAGCAGGACAGTCCTCTGCACCCACATAGCCTGCTCCAAGGCAGAGGCTGCCAAAGTGTTGGCTGTGTCTCTTCGTGTGGCCAGAGTAAGAAATGGGCCAGTGGCTGCTGCAGTGGGAAATGATTGCACCAGCACTCCTGCCCACCTCAGGGAAACTGAGGTACGTAGTGGTGATGTGCTCCATCAAGCAGCAATGGGAGGACCAAATCCCAGAAGCACAGTGGTCCCCGGCTTAGGGCTGTGCCCTCTAGGTTGCCTTATCAATATCCAACCCTCAAGGGCGGTAACCGTGGCAGGTGGCTCCTTCTTGGTGCAGTTGGAGTGAGAAATCACTCCAACACCCGGTTAGCGGCAAAGCGATCCCCCCGGGACGAAAAGAAAAAATCCCAGCCCCTCGCCTTCAGCGGGGAGAGCAGCGGCCGGGCCCAGGTCATGGAACCCTCCCCCTCCGAGGGTGCCCGGCCCCGCCGCGGGCGGCGGGGGCAGCGCTGCGGCCGCGCCCGGCCCCGCTCTCGCTTTCCCCGCTTTTCCCGGCTCTTATCCCCTCCTCGCCGCTCCTTCCCCCCTCGCCGGCTCCGCTCGCTCCCCTTCCCCGCTTAAGGTGGCCCCGCGGGATGCGCGGCGCGCAGGAGCCGCTGCGGGCGGCCCTCGGCGCTCCCCCACCCCCGGCGCGGGGTGGCCTTAAATCGGCCCCGCGCCGCCCGTAGCCGCATCGCTGGCGCCGTCTGAAGGCGGGCGCCGCCATCCGCCGGCAGCGCCGACGGGCCGGTCCCGGCTGCGATCCCGGTCCCGGTCCCGGTGCAGGTCCCGCGGCGCAGGGAGGACACGCCTCCGCCCGGCGGCGGGCGATGCTCCCCCGGCAGCCCCCGGTGCGGTGCCGCCCCGCGCTCGGCGCCCCGGCATCTCCGCCGTGACCGACCCATCTCGCCAGGTAAGCGGGAGCCCCGCGCTCGGGCACTGGGGTTTTGGGGGTGGGGGCAGCGCCGGGGATACAGGGGTGACCTTGCGGTCCCCCGGCGCTTGGCGCTGGAGGAGTGCTCTGCCCTGCGACCGGCGGAGGGGTTCCCGAACTTCATCCCCGCTCAGCGCCCCAACCGGCTCCGCGCTTCGCGGGGAGCTCCTGTCCTTGCATCCCCCCACACCTTGGCCCGGGCACCTTCCAGAGGAGCGACATCCCACTCTCAGGCTGGAATGTTCCCGCTGTGGGGAGATGCCCCCATTTCAGGTGTATGTCCACCCGGGAATCTCGCCGCTGGGATCTCCGAGCGATGGTACCCAAACGCGGGTCTCGGACACACCGCTGCTCCCGTAGAGGTTTTATTGCGCCTCTTGGTGACAAATATCAGAGAAGGCAAAGTACAGAAGGGCGACGGGGTTTGTGAGTAGGCACAGGCAGGCTCAATGGCAACCGAATCCAAGTGGACATCCCCGTAAGGGGCTCTGGAGAGGTGGACTGAGAGGGCAAGAGAAGGAGGGCTGGGGAAGGGCTCTGCCCTTTTCACCCCAGCCTGGCACACGTGTGTTTGCTGAGGGATGCACTTGCTGGTTTTCTGGAGCACAGTTTGGGGTGTATATTGCTAGGTGAGTTGGAAAGTACTTTTTTCAGCATCCTACTCCTGCGACTCATCCATCCAGCCTCAGGCCAGGGGAGAGAAGGGGTAGGCTCAGCAGCTAGTGCGTGACAGGGAGAAAACCCTCAAGGTGCTGCAAATCTGGACAGAAGCAACTGTTTTCTCAGTAACTCCTTAGGGAAAACTGCCAGGGGGCAATTTCTGTGCATCTGGAGAGAAGGGGTGTTCGAATCAGTGGGGCAGCACCAAGCATCACCATAGCAGAGCAGTAATGACAAGCAATAAATACCTGTCTGACAACGTGAAGTCTGCACAGCTTAAGGAGTGAGTGGGGAAGGCAGAGGGATGCAGCCTCTGCAGGTGCTTTCAGAGTGTTCCCTGGACCCAGTTTCCTTGTGCAAAGCACGTATGCAGAGAGTGTAACAGGCTGCATCGGCTTCACACACAAGTCTGATCACCCACCTCTGCTTCGCTTTAAATCTCATCTGGTGCAAAAAGGGAAAAATGGGTGGGGAGGTTCACGCCTTGCACCCCTGGATAGCCAGCAGAAGTGCAAGGTATTGACCTTGCTAGCCTCAGACAGGACTAGGAACAGGGACCATATAGCAAGCTGGGAGACAGGTGCATAGAGACAGTAGGATTGGAACCTCACAGAAGGGAGGCCATCATTTCTCTGAAATGAGATACCTTGGTAGAAGATTATGGGGACCTCCGTCTCAGGTAATAGGGAGGGTTCCAGGGCACAAGGAGGGCAGTGGCAGAGCTGTGTGTGACAGCCTGTGTCACATCTTTTTGCAGCTGTGCATGCTGCCAATCCCCTTCTCTCCATGCCTTGAAGCAGGATGCGGGGGCCTCGGTGACTTTCGGTTGGTGCTTGCTCCATGGTTTCCTGGAAGCTCTCTGTTAGCAGGCATGCCTTGGACACAGACTGTGTGTGACTGCCAGCGGCTGAGCACACGCTGTGTCTGCCCGGTGTGAGGCCAGGAGCTCACAGACTGCGATTCCTGCCCTCCCTACCTTCCAGGAGCGACTTTGGTCTTGCTTTCAGGGCACTTCAGTCTGCACTGAATTAAGGCTCTGCAGGGCAGTTAACGTGCAGAGGTAGATGCACCGAGCAGCTAACACGTCGTATCGGGTGTTTCAGGAATCAGATGAGATCAAGCTCTTGACTTCTTTGGCATTTTCAGTGTAGTAACAACAATAATAGTAATAATTGAAAAATCGTTTAGGCACCCTTGCAGTCCCAGAGCAATTCCACAAGCTGACACGGAGCACAGAGAGATACAGCCACCTTTACAGCAAAGGGCCTTAGCTTGGTTTGCAAGACACTTTAGCAGCCATGGGATAGAAAGCGAAGCCGTTGGGCTGAGGACACTTGCTCCCACGACAAAGGTTTTAATGAGGGAAGCTCCCGCACCTTTGGGCTTTGTTACAGTGTCATTCGGGAAGACTGTTGCCTAGGGAGCTGTACAGAGCTATAGAGCAGCTAAATGTACACAAGAGAGAAAACACTTTCACAGTGTACAGCCCTTAAATTCATATTCTTTCCGTGGTTTGGGAACGTCTTTGTGACTATTGCCTATGTCCTCTAATGATATCTTCCCTGCAGAGTGTCCGAAGTCATACTGGACAGCTCAAGGCTATGTCTCCTGTGTAGCCAGAGTCCTTTCTTCTTGCTTATGAAGCATTGGTAGAGGTGCTTTTTGGCAGGGAACTTCCCTCTGCTTCAGCAGCAGGCCAGGAGATGTCCTTAGAGTCTGAGCGCAAAGTCGTACCTAGCTGGCAGCTTGCTGGCAGGAGCCTGGATTGCATTCACTCCAGCTGTACCGCTGGATAGCTTTCCTCCCCTCTTCACCACGGTAATCACCTGCCAGTGGCAGTGCCCTGCACGTCCTCATGTTTCTCAGTGCCTTCATAGCTCCAGCCTCTGCTGCCCCTCTCCCTCAGGGTGCTGGTGCTGCAGGCACAGTCACCTCCAGCTTCCCACCAATGTCTCGAGAGGTAATGTTGCTGTCCCAGCCACCAGAAGCCACCCCACATCCCCATCCACCTCCTGGAACTACTTTTAAAATCTTTTCTTCCTTCTCTTCAGCATTCTCGGTTGTCTTTCCTATTCCCAGTATTTGGGAGCAATAAAGACGTATGCTGCAAGCCTTCATATGTATGCCTACAAGGGATATTTGATAGGCTCCAAAGATGCCCTTTACTAAGCATGCAAAATTGCTCTGGGAAAGCTCTGCAATTATTCTGCAGGATGTACACAGGAAAGATGATATCTGTCCCCTTCCTCTTTGTATCTAATTGTTCCTAATAAAAGAAGAAGCCTAAAAGGGAGCTAATAAGCCAGACTGGAATCCAGGTCCCACACACCTCCAGGGCCCTGGAGAAGTCTAGAATCTCTCTGCCCTTTTTGCTTCTGGCCTTTCTGCCTAATAATAAGCATTATGCTTTTCTGCACCGCTTCACATCCCAAGATCTCAAAGTACTCCACATATGTGATTAAGAGCACTCCCTGCCCACATACAGAGCTGTTTGTCAGGATGACTACCCCCACTTTACAAGGGAGACACTGCAGCTCATCACGTCAGAGCTGAGACAGACCCAGATCATCTGTCTCCCAGGCGAGGCCCCTGCAACTCTGAGAAGCACTTGCTGGGAAGAATCTCAGACTGACAGGACTGCAATTTAAAAAAAAAAAATACTACAAAAGACTAATAAATACAGGGCACAATGAGACCTGTGGCTGTCAGCACCCTCTTGGGTGCAGGCTCTGCCTAAAACCCGGTCTTCGGCAGGGACACTGGTCAGACCTCACTGATTCCTTCGAATTGGGGTGTGTCTCCAAACTGTGCCTCGATCCATGGTCAGCACACTTACAGAAACTTGGTCCTTTAATCTTTCATGCTGTTTTAGACTGTGCAGGCTCATAATTAAGAGCTTGAAGTCTCTTCTAGCTTGCTCTCATGTGACATTAGTGCTCCCGAAGGTCTTTCCTTAAAAGCTTGAATTTATCTATTTTGCCAGTGTTCCCAAGTGTTCAGTCAACTGCCTTGTTGGCTTCTTCCACCATGCAGTGTGGGGGGCTGTCTGAGATCCTTCTGCCTGAGATGAAAACAGTGCACTTTGCAAATTCCTCAGATTTATAAAATGTGAGCCAAGTTTCCTCAGGAGGCACAGCTTCCAGGGGCTGATACACAGAACTGGGATCTACGGCTCCAGCCCAGGAGCCTTTATATTTTATTTGCTGCTCACCCCTACTCTGGTCAGGCAATCTCACTAATGGCTAGTGCACACAGAGACATTCCTTAAAATGGGGTTGGTTAGCTCAGGGACAGAGTTGACAAGGGACATTGGGGTGAAAATGAAAAACAAAGTAATCAACAACATGGAAAAGGGAGAATGAATGCTTCTTTACATGGCTTTTCTCAGCAGAGGAACTGGAGTGCATCCAGGAAAATGTGAAAGGTAGCAATTTGATGATAAAAGTACGTTTTTCCCCCTGCTGTGATTGTGACATAAGGAACTCACTGTTACAAGATGCTGTTGGTGCTGAATGTAGGATTAAGAAAAACAGGAGACATTTTGAGGAATAGTAGATCATTCATCACTGGACAGGTCAGTCCATTTGAAATAGACCTAAATTTTCAGGCTTCAACCTCTCACAGTTGCCTAGCATAGGATTTCTTATATCTTCTAAAACCCACAATATTGATCAATGTAAGAGACAAAGGACAAAAGGGTAGAGACATGTTCAAGTGAAGATCACTGGGGCATATTTTAATTTCCAGGCAGAAGCAAAAAATATGTGTTTCCCAGCCTGTGTGCTGACACTTAGCTCTCATAGGTTTGGGTTTTGTCAGCTGGAACAGGTTCAAGTTAAGTTCTGATAAGACTTGAGCTGGTCCAGTGGTGCTTATGTTGCCGCTTCCCCTGCCTATGTTACAGATTTTAACAGACTGGAAGCATCCTGGCAACTTTGCGTGATGCTGGTCTCTGAATAACGGTATGTATTTCAAAAGGAAATGGTATTGTTCTTTCCTTTGGATGTTACCTCCTGGCACCGAGAGCAAGGGCATTTATTCCCCAGTACAGCTAACCTCTAGATAAGCAACTGCTGGGATTACTTGAAGCTGAACAGGGTTAACAGTCGGGCAATCTCAGCTCTGGATAAAAGACTTGAGAGCAGCAGTATTGTCTCATTCTGTAAGTTCACGGTGGGTCTGTGTGTGGGAGTACAGGGCACACGGGAACTGTGATTTGCTAAGCAAAGCAGGATTGCTCCTCGGCAATCCTCATAGGGAGAACTTGGAGAAAAAGCCAAGAGCCAGGCAGGCAACAGTATCTTACAGACTCTGTCTCCTCGAGACAATGCTCCTCGTGTGGCATTGCAGGGCAGCCTGGCTCCTAAAGACACTGTCTTTAAGGGCAGGGGTGGAGACGTGGTTTTAGCAAGGTCTGACAAAAATCTCCCAGTACTTCTTGACAGAAACAGCACAGTTGATTCTTTCCTGACAGGAGCAGAGGTTGCTGGCTCCTCTCCTCCTTCATGCCCCAGTAGTTAAAGTAAGATAGTTTAATATTCATCTTGCCCTGACCCTCCCTCATTCTGAAAGCATTCTAAAAACAGCTGCAAAAGGGTATTTCTTTTATGACTGTAGATTTAATTTATTATTATGGGTTACGTCCACAGCTATGGGACAGGCAGCAGTGCTGGGCTTTGTGAAAGCCGTGGCTGTGACCACAGCAATAGGGCTGACATGCACCAAGTACCACCTCAGAGACCAGTGCTGAGTGAGCCTGGGTGGCAGCAAGGGGTCTTGTCCTCTCTGCAGTGCTGGGGCGCCTTCCTCAGTGGAACTGGTCCAGTCTATTGCATTCTTTGCATCCTCCCCTCCACTTTCTCCAGCACAGATTGCCAGGGTGAGCTCAGCTTTCTCCCTGCTGATACCTCATGCCCTGGATCCTTCCCTCCTGAAACCCTTCCCCCAGCCCGGATCCATACAAAGGTGAAAAGGAAGGAGGAGACGATGACTTTCCTGTATCTGCCAGCTTCTCTCTCCACCTCTGACGTGAATGAGGCCCTTCATGGTTTTCTCTTGAGCAAACACAGATGCTTTTGTTTTATGGGCTGGTGGGACGGGATGGAATTAATAAATCAGAGCGCCAGTGTTGTGCCGCCACATTCCTGCAATTTTAAGGCAAGATCACACACCAAAAAAAAGCAGAAACAAAATAGGCAATCTCTTCAGAGAGAGCTCAGATGATTTGACTGTGCCTCCTGCTTGTTGTCCCACTTGGTCTCCTGCTCCCTCACTCTTGTTCATTCCTCCTCCTCTTTTCTCCTACTTTCTCATTCCCATTAACCTCATTTCTTCTTGTGTTCCCTCTCCTTCCCTCAGCAACCACTTTCAGTCACACCTTAGTATCTCACCTACACCCATTTTTCTTCCCTCACCTTCCTTTTATCTATGCTTTCCTTACCTTCACCCCACAGTAAGGTGCAACCAAGGCTTGTGCATTCAGGTATGGAATTCAATGTCCTGCATACAAGTCCAAGAGCCAGGAATGCCTCGGCTTTTATACTGTGGACTGAAATGTCTGCTCTCACACCTGCTTCCTCCACCCTGCTTCATTTGCTCCTCGTAAGGAGAATGTTGCTGCCTGAGAGATTCAGTGAATTACTCTGGGAATAAAGCACACAAAGTATTACTGTTCTCCTCTCCAACGTGGTATTTAACAGTGTTCCTGCAAGCAAAATTAGAGGCTGCCCCAGAACTAGAAAACCCTTTTTCTCCTTGAAGGGTAACCAGAAATGCTTTGTCTAAAATTAATTCTTTTTAGCCCAATAACAAGTTTTAACATCTATACTTGCCTACCATCAGGTGGTAAGGGGCTAGGAGAAGATATTTTTTTCCTGCTCTGTAATTAGCTGACTGTACGTGGGGCTTCAGGAGGGCAATGCAAACCATGTGGTTAGTACAAACTACCATCAAGGGGCTGAGACAGTTTTTACTCACTGCAAGGTTTGTTTTTTCTCTAATGAGCTGAGGCACTTGAAAGTCATTTCCCCAGAGTGCTTATACATTGTTGTGCTTATCTTACCTGTGGGGGAACTGAGGCACTGAAGCAGGTGAAATGATTTGCCCACATCCACATACTGACGCATAGTTGAAGCCAGAAAAGGAACCGAGAAATCTTGTTTCACAGTTGACTGCTTTATGCTCTGGCCTTGGAGGAGGCCAGCAAAGACCTTTATCTTGTTTAGACGAGTGGATAGTCATTCCAAGAGGACACTGGGGCAAGGGTATCTTTCTGTACTAATATGTGTCTTAATGAGTCCTGTTGCTAAGCGGCTTCAATGATAGATCATGCATCTTCTTCACAAAGCATTGAAATAATTTTTTAATCATTAAAGCTAATATAGAATCCTCAGAAACATCCAAATCTCACAGCAGGGGCTGAAATTAGCAAGCAAACAGAAACCAAACCATGATTATCCCTGTGTACCTCTACAAAGCCCACAGGCAGCGTCTGCTGAAGTCAAACATGAGCCGGGCTGAGCTGTATCTCTGGCCTGGGCTGAACACTCAGAGGCAAGCTGGCAAATCCTACCACTGCAAGGTCCACAGCAAGCTTCTTTCCTCCCTCATACATGTGTGTGAGCTCCTGATTTCGGTGGAGCAATAGGAAAGGAGGTAGGAGTGTTAACCACTGACCCCAGATAGCTGATCTTTTGGCAGATCTTTTGGAAGGAAAAATTGTTTGCATTTTGTTGAGTGCTATTAAGTGGCAGATCTCAGTATTTTGTTCTGGTTTGTTTTTTCCCTTGGAACCACATCCTCCATCCTGCTCCTGTCAACCTCTCACAGCCTGTTTTGTGAACAACTAGATATTTCATGTGCCCTCTCCAATCCAGTCCCCTGTTCTGCCTTCACTCACACTTCTGCCCTCCACTGTGGGATACTAGCACCTCTTGCACTGTATCAGACCATGGGCTTCTCCACAGCTCTTCCAGCAATCCCAGTGTGTTTCCCATTCTGGTTAGCAACTCTTATGCTATTTCCTGGTTTCCTTAAGTCTACAATGCTCGGCTGCATGTTTTCAAATTATAACAGGAGCTTTCTACACAGCAGAAGTGATGTTTCAAGCTTCCATGTTAGAATAGGACTCTTGGAGCATTAAGAAAAACACAACAGATCTCTTATTACTCGATATGCATCAGCAGCTCCATTACAAGGGAAGTCACAGGACACTGATAAGCACTTTGCTAAGATCATTGCCACTGACCTCTGTGTTAAGAAGACTTTTGGGGGTGAATATAGTTTACACCAATAGATTGTTTGGGAAAGGATAATTCAAAATACCTCTTTCCACCTCCAAGAGTCTTCATGCATGGAGTCTCTTGTCACCTGCTTGAGAACAAATCCAATACTGTTCCTGTACCATGACCAGTCTCCTCACTTGCCCTCCCAGTCATGTTAGTCTGCTAGACAAATTCTGCACCATTCATCCCACCTAGCAGTCTATTCTGGAGGTGCTGCGGAAAACACTTGTGGCTCTTCTGTCAACACCAGCTCCCATCCAGTGGTAGATAAGCTGCCATCTCAGCAAGTTTTGTTCATAGTCTATCAAGCCAAAGCCACGCTTGGACTGTAGCTCCCTGGAAGTCAAACCAAGTCCTGGAACTGTTAAACACTGGTGCAAAATAATCACTAAGCAAGATTTCTGCTTTTTAATGTTCCCTTCTTCAGCATACTTACCAGACTGATAAAATCTGATACTAAGTATTTCTTTCCTAACCCCAGTATAGGTCCTGACCCGAGCATCAGGACAAACACGGTCGGCAAATTAGTTACAGCAGCATCAGCAGAAATCCAGTTTCTTCCTTCTTCCTTCCCAAGATGTTTTTTGATGTTTTCTCTGCCTAGGAAGTGTTGGTGGCCCTTCAGGGTTATTTTTTGTGGAGCTGGTAAGGGATAGAGGTAGTTCACATGTGCATGCGTAAAGCTAGGAATGTCTCACCCGACTTGCAGGCTTCCACAAACATCCTCACAAAGAACTGCTTTTGGTCTTCTGCTGCTGCAGCTCAGAAATACTGAGGTGACTATCATGCTGAGGACACACTTACGAAACCACTGTTGACAGAAGACCAGCACGCCAGGCACCAGCCAGAGATGCAGGGTGTGTACACACTTGCAGGGGTCTGGAAAGGATGCGGGTGGGAGCGACCTTAGTATCATCATCCTAAGGTTAGCCCAATTTGGTTAACACCTAAACATCCCTCTGCTGGGAAAGAGTTGATAAGCTGGAGAAGGAGACTTTACTACAGACAGAGAGAAAGGGCCCTTTAACAGTCACTTAATATACAGAATCTGATTAAGGACAAAGTCTGTGAAAAGCAACCAGAAGTGTGCTCCGGGGGCAGGAGTTCATTGTCCAGCAAAGACAAACTGACCCCTTTAAGGAGTTTCTGAGTTTACAGAGATGCAATTTCTACTTCTGCAGCTGCCACTTTTACCAGCATCTCTGTCTGTGGGGAGACTACACCCTGACCCAGTGCACACAAAGTTTTTTGATAACCAGAGCAACCTTTCCTCCCTGCAACACAAGGAGAGAGCCAGATTCACCCCCAGAATTAGGACAGATTCAGATCCACCTCTCAGATTTACAGCAGCAGCCCACTACTAATTTTAACAAGAAACCATTTTTTGACCTGATGTTTCAGGCCAGCCTCATCTGCTTTTGAAGTGAGCTCCAAGGGCTCTCGAAGTACAGGGCAGGGTTCCAAAAAAGCCTAGTTCATCTTTCCTCTCCAACCAGAAGTATCTATTCAGGAGTTATTCTGTCCAAGGCCAACTGGCAGCCCATGACCGTGGAAGGAAGTTAGGAAAGACAGCACTGATCAGAAGCCTTGAGTGCAGAGCTGTAAAAGCTGGGGAGAGGCATCTCCCAGGATTTTCTTGCTTGTATTTCGGCAAAGATGATACTCCAAATTCAAGAAACAGACAGAGCAGGCAACTTACCAAGTTGGAGGGAAGCATCAACCCCTTATTGCATCTGGGTCTCAAACAGCCTGAAGCACACAATTTCACAGATAAGCCCATGAGTACAATACAGTGTAGGCTGACCTCCTTCTCAAGGGAAAGTTCACAAACGCTGTGCAAAGATGACTTTTAGACCAGTCTGCTTTCAGGTGCAATTAAGGAGCATGGCAGAGAGCAATCCCTGTACAAGCAAGCCCTATGGCAACCCTTTGCACTCTAAGAGAGAGATCAGAGTTTGTCTCCCGTGCTGAGAGCTCACCTGCCCTCACAGCCTTCCCTGTCTTCCCAACAGACTCTTCCATTTTCACAGTGCAAGACATGGAAAAACGGAAACCAAAACCCACATTTTTTTTCCAGTAGGCTTGGATTGTTGTCAGAAAGGGGCACTTGATTTTGCTACTCTTCAGCTCCATCTGTTCAGCTAAGTGGATCCACTGCTTACCTTTTCTACAAAATGAAACTTATTGAAATATCTTCTGGCAGCTGCTGCCAGTGTCGACGTTAGAAATTTCAACTACTGCACTAACTGCTCCCGTGGCATTCCCAGGAGGTGGGAATTGCATATGCGTTTCTTGATACCTTGGCACCTAATTCAGACGTGACCTGCCTGTAGTCCAGAGTCAACAGCTTCCCTGATAGGACAGGGAAGAACAGCAGGACAGCCCCAGCAGGACACTGGCTACCACCTTCCTGGCCCTTCTTTCCTTCACACTCTTCCCTTTTTATTTCACATACAGAAGGCAGAAAAATAAACATTGTTTTCTGACTCTAATTTTCATTCTAGTGTTCCTTTTAATCAAGCCCAAGCTACACAGATCAGCTGTGGCATTGAAGGTACAAGTCAAGCAGCAGACCATAACATATATCTATTGCAAAAGACAATTCTCTAGGTGCCAATTTATTTCTCCATTCTACATTTCTTTATAAAAGTGTCTGCATGACACTTGGATGCTGCACAGCAAGTGGCAAATCTAATGAGTGCTGATGATTTATTTGGAGGAAGAAATCAGAATTAGCATTTTGGACCATCTCAGTTAGTTACAAAGCTAGTGTATTTCACACAGTTCAGAGAACTGCAGCAGCAAAAATGTCCATCAGGGACACCAAAGTGATGTTTTTCCTCTTCTTACTTCTCACACAACTAACAACTGAGTGATGTGGTGGCAACTCACCAGTGCTGGTCTGTGTCCTCTCTGTTAAGCTATATAGAGTGGCCACCCACAAAAACATTCCACACAGATTTTCTATTTTCTTGATGGTTTTATTGATCACATAACTCAGCCAGCACTCCCAAATAAAAACTCTGGGGGATTTTTGCTTTTGCATTGCACTCGTTTGTCCACAGTTCTTTCCATGCAATAACAGATCTGGACGTCAGGATTCTTCAGGGTGCCAGCACATATGTGTAACCGTTAAAATGTCAGTATTCCCACAGGTTTTGGGAACATATTCAGCTACATTGATGTTTTAAATGGCATAATCACTGTTCCAGTCATTTGCACTCTGATTTCAGCCAGAGCAGCTTCTCCTTCACTTTCTTTTGCCCTCCTCAGGAGTAACCAGGAAATCCAGCAGGGAAGAGCATTTTAACATTGCCTTTGAAAGCATGAGGAAAACAAGCTGTCTAAATCAATCAAGGGTGTGCATTAGTGATAGCATGTTTCTCTGGAGGTCTGCATTTGATGTCATATTGACACATAGCTAAGATCAAAGCCTGTCTCTGCATCCTGGCTGCTACCACAGGAGCAGCATTGGCCTTTGGGCCTCATATCTTTAGAAGGAGCTTGTGATCAACATGATTTTTTTCCCCTCAAAACAAGCACCTGTGAAATATAATTATCCATCAAATAATGCCTAATGCCTTTTTCTCTGAAAAAGTAATTCCTCTCCATCTTTGAAAATGTTCTGGAAGGAAATGCTATGGCTTTTTCCTTTCTGCTTTTGTAAGAAACCTGTAAAATGACAGCTCCCACTCCTGCTGAACAGGCATCAGCTGTTAACTCAGTAGGGAAAGATCTGAATGAAACATACAGAAAGTTTGGAACAATCCGCTATTGTTTTTGCTTCCTTAGAATTATTTTCCCTCCTCGGAAAAAAAAAAAAGAAAAAGAAAAGAAAAAAGCCCTTTTTTTGTTGGCTAATGCAGATATTGGGCTGATTCATGCTGATATGTTTGGAATGATTATTCTGTACTAGTCATCAGCATCTGAAAAGGACTTCAGTTCTGCCAGAGCTCGGCAGCAGGGGAGAGAAGCTGACGTTTGAATAAGCCCCCGACTTTCCTTTCAAGAGAGGATAACTCCAAGCTTAGAGGTCTCTCAGGAGACAGCTAGCTTTCTCAGGAGACATCTGGTACCACCTGTTTCTCTTTGGGCCTGAGTTGTTAATCTTTCTCCGGGTATTTCTGGCACCCCTGGATTACGGCTCTGCAGTGCAGGGAAATTGTGATGGGGCAGAGGGCTGTGTCCCTCTGAGTCACAGCCCACCCTTGCCAATGCTCAGGGGGCAGGAAGGCGGTGGCAGGTTGCATGGGTCGACCGTGAAGGACATTTGGGTCTCGGCTGATTAAAAATAGCCTGGTTTAGACCTCATTTTTCAGGCTCCGGAAGGCTCCCTGCAAGGATGGGGTTTGCAGCCAAGTTCAAGGTCTAGCGTTTATCCGAACTGGGTTACCTCCATTCCTGCTGATAGCCCAGATAGTGCCTGGATACCCTTGATCTACCTGGGGATAGCAGGCTGAGCCACGTGCTGTCTCTAAAGTATTGGCTCCCGTGGGACATAGCCAGCAGATTTAATTAGCTTCGTTAAAGTTTCTTTTTTGTTTTCTGTTGAGGTTTTTTTGCCTTTTTTTTTTTTTTTTAGTTGGAACAAAGCCCTGTATAAAGCATCAGCCTCCTCCACTCTGTGCTCCCCCACGCAAGCCACATGTCTGGGACAAGGATGTTTTTGGGAAAGGCACCATGCCAAGCTGTTTATGGACCAAGACTGGAGGAAGATGCTTGACTTGGGTTCATGTGGGCAGTGGAGGGATGGGGGTGTGTGCATAGTGTATTCCCCAAGGACAAGCCTGGTTTCTGGGCTGAAGTAGCTGCGCTCCCATATGGTGAAGGGATCAGAACTGGCAGGGAGAGGATGAATCCCTTCTTTGCATCTGAGGAAAAGGCACAGGAGCTTGGGAAGGGCGGCTGTTTCACTGGGAGTGACTCACTTCCTGGGGAAGTTGTCCCCACAGGAGCCTGCTTACCAAGGGACAGAGTATAGATGGGGCTGAGCCTTGAAATCCCACAGCTGCTGGTAGCTCTGCTCTTCCTGCCCTGGGGAAGGACCTGGCCATCCTTCCCTGTATTGTTTTATTATTTGTAGTTCTCTGATTTTTGTCTTTCCAGGGGATTCAGTTACTTTTCCCTTGCCCTCTGTCCCCACAAGTGGTAGAGAAGTGCTCACCTCATTCAGGTGGCAGGTGTCACTTGCCTGAAGCCATTCACAAGGTCTGCAGCAGAGGGAGGATTAAAACACCCAGCAGAAGAACATTCTTCCATCTTCAAACAGAACCACAGTCTCCTACATTGCCTGTGCTACTGGGAGGTCAAGATCCCAGTTGTGGTTTAGGAGAGAGCCTTTCTCTTCTCTGTTTCATGCACCTCTCCTATGAAGTCATGCTGAAAGAATTGAGATTGTTCAGCCTGGAGAAGAGAAGGCTCCAGAAAGACCTTAAAGCACCTTCCAGTACCTAAAAGGGGCTACAATCGAGCTGGAGAGGGACTTATAAGGGCGTGTACTGGTAAGACAAGGGGAAATGGCTTCAAAGTGAAAGAGGGCAGATATAGATTCGGTATTAGAGAGCATTCTTCACTTTCAGGGTAGAGAGACACCAGCACAGGTTGCCCAGAGAGCTTATGGTTGCCCCATCCCTGAAAGTGTTCAAGGCTAGGTTGGGTGCAGCTTTGGGCAACCTGGTCTAGTGGAAGGTGTCCCTGCCGACTAGATGATCTTGAAGGTAGCTTCCAACCCATATCCTTCAATTATTCTATGATTTTATGACCTACCAAAACAGATATTAATACACTCTTTCAGATGCACAAATGCCGCTCAATCCAAAGCAATCCATGATTCCATAATTAACATTTCCCTTCCTGGAAAAAAAATACTCTTCCTTTTTTTTCGCTTTGCTTTTCAGCTACCACGTTCCATCAGGGTTTAGGGGAGAAATTGTTATTTGTTGAGCAGAAAACCAAATTTCCCTTTTCTCCTTCTCTTTCCCACCCCCACAAAAATACAGCTGACCATGAACCCTCAAGCACTGTCCTTTAGATCTAGCCTATCCTTTCTGTCCTACAGTGATGCTATTCCTGCAGACGTGTCTTGGGGTCAGAGGAGTCTCACTGCCGAGAGATGTCCTGTGTGGCTGTGTTTGCACAGTAATTACCCCTGCTTATTCCAGAGCAATAACCCATTCCACCCACTTCTGTGGTTCCTTGAATCCATCCTCCCACTTTATCAAGCACATCTCAAATAGGCAGGCAGCTGCCTGGAGAGGGGAAGCGCTGCAGCATCTTGGCCCGTCTCGATTTTAAACACTATTGTAGTTTTGGCTGAGGGCTCTGATGGGCCCAAGGGAATGTGGGGAGAGGGGACAGCGGCTTCCTGTGCATTTCAGCAAAGCAGAGACTGAGCCGGTGCTGCTCACCACAAATACCGGCGCTGCCATGAATTATGCATTCCTTGTTTAAAGAGAGGTCACTCTCATCAATAATTGAAAGCTCCCTGCTCTGCCTTCAGCATCACATCTCCCACACCGGGAGTTAGGGAACTCATGAAATCTGCATGGGCTTCCTCAAGGTGGCTAGGAGCTGATGGAGAGAGGCAGCAAAATGCAGGCCAAACAAACCAAAAACCCTGCTGACAGTTTTAGTGCATGAAATTAAGAATCATCTGCATCTACCTGCAGCTCTGCTCCAGTTCTGCCCCTCAGACGCCTCTCTCCTCCTGTCTCCACAGCTCTCTCCTGCCAGGGTATGCACAGAAGGGTAGGCTTGCAAACATGGTACAGACCAAGATTAGTGAGTGTTTCTTGAAACTTTTGGCTCTGTTAGCTGAGACTAGTTTGCTTTGAGCGCTTGCCTAGAAAATCTCTACACTGGATGGCAGGATGTTCCCAGAGGACACTTTGAACTGTGAAATTTGCCCCTCTGGGAAGATAATGATCTTTGCAGCCTGTGCCCCCAACTATAGCTGTACAGTCCTGGGGCTCGTTCAGCATTCAGGGCAGACTGGCTGCCCTGAACCAGAGGCTGCAAAATCACCTTTCTTGCAGACCAAATTTTTCAAAAGGTGTGGTTCTCAAGGCAGGTAGAGGGCAGAACCAAAACCTCAGAACAGAACTACAGAAGACCATGTGATTCTAATAATTTCTGAGTTATCAAGGAGGGTGTAAATTGAGCAGCTTTTCAACAGGGCTGTAGGAAAATTGCAGGCACCTGAACTCACATGTCAGCCTGATAATCCCCACTCAGCTGGGCCTCTCCCTAACTTTCACCTTTCTCTGCCATTCACTCAGCATGTCCTTTCAAACTCCTCTGCAGCTCGGGGAGAAAGTCACTGCCTGGGTTGTTCTCCAGCCTGGAATCCTTATCCCTCTCTCAACATCTGGGCTATCCTACCTGTAACAAATTGTACTCTGTTGGTAATTAGTCAACAGCAGATGAAGGGATGGGTCACATGCAATGCTCTGAACCTCAGCCAGATCTTGCTTCTCTTCAGTATCAGTCTGGGGCATCTGGCTCTTCCAACTGTGTGCTTCTCCATTTCTCTTCTCCTGAATCCTTTCAGATTAAGGCTCCCTACATCAGCACATGAGCCTAAACAGAGACTGAATACTGTGGTGTCCCAGGAACTGAGAAGTCTGACAAAGCAGCGTGAAACAAGAGTAGTACAAGAAACATTTTGTCCCTATAATACTCTGTTTTGTGCTCCCTGTGTGCGTTTGTTTATTTTTTAATGGAGAACAGAAGATTGATGGATGAAATTAAGAAGAGGGATGTGTAATTGGAAAACAGCTCAAGAAGGCTACAGGCAGCATATTGAAGGCATCCATCAAACATCCAGCTAATGTTGTTAAGGGTGTGTAACACAAACAAGGGCTGCAGGAGACACTAGGGAAAAAAAAGAAAAGAAAAGGAAAGAGAAAGGGGAATAGGCAGGACAGGAGAAATAGCAAGGAAGGAGCAGTGCCAGCAGGAGAGTACAATCAATAATATTTGTATTGCGAGCACATCGAAAGGCTCCTGTTGGGATCAGTGCCGGACTGTACAAGCACATTACGAGATAGTCCCTGCCCTCTACAGCTTAAACCCAGGAATTACCGGATGATCGCTGGAGATGGCTTTAGATGATCACAAAATTTTCTTCTGATCTTCAATCTCATTTAATAGGATCTACTTGAAAGAGTTTAAGGCAGAAGGAAGGTAGCTGGTTGTGCCAAGAATACACACAGTAATGCTTGCCAGCAGGCGTGCAATTAATCTGAACCACTTAGGAGACTTTGTTTTTAATTATAAAAAGTAGGTAAAAATATGTGCAGTAAACCTCTGTAAGGCCCAGTGGAGTCATCAGCAGGCTACTCAGAGGCATTGATGTGTGACTGGGTTCTCATGCTGTGTTTTCAAAAGGATGGGCTGATGCTTTAATGGACCACTTTGTGGGAAATATTCTATGCAGGGTGGACATTAAGAGAATGCAAAGGGCCTTTGTGTGGGGAAGGGTAGAAGACAGAGGCTAAAATTATTAGTAAGCCAGGAGATTCCTCCAGTCCCGGAAAGAGGTAAGAAAAGAGACTCTTAAGGATTGAGAAAAGGCACGTGAAAGATATAAAGCAACAAAGAAGAGCACAAGCATGATGGATGCAGGGGGAGAAAGGGGAGGAGAGAAGGCACCATTTTAAAGAGAAAATAAAGTATTCCAAGGGACATTTTTTGAAAATGGGGTTAAAGTCAGCTCCTCTGCAAGGTTCATAAGTTACCCAGGGCTTTATGCAAGGCTTAACTTGTTCAGCATTGCTTGCTTTGGAAAAATAATAGAGAGAAGGTGCATGTAGAAATAAATGAGCACAAAGCACCAGGGGAGTTGCACACACAGACAGCATCTCCACTTGTTTGCAGTGTTCAGGAAGCACGAATAGGGCTGGCAGGAAGGGGGAAGAGGAGAAAGAACTAGAAAGGGAATTCGTTAAAAAATCTTCTAACTCTGATCCACTCTCCTCTCTGCTCTCTTGGTAACACAGCTGGTACTGCTGCCTCCTCCTATCCTTCCCTCCAGAAGCAACCTGAGTTTGCAGCAGTGGCAGGCCTGCTGCATAGAAACTGTGTCTGTATAATTAAGTCCTTTTATTAAAGGGAAAAAGCACTGGCTGCCTGACTCTACTGCAGGGACATTTGTAATTGCAAGCTACCAGAGGAAGCAAGGAGTTTCAAGGAGCCTGGGTGGACCTAGGTATCTGCTGTTGTTATTAGCAATCTTTGGATTTCTTTTGTGGCTCTGTCTGTTTCCACAACCATGAATGATGGAAGCTTTACTCTGCACTGCTGTGCCAGTAAGGGAAGGGATTTCCTGTGGGGAAAGCAGCCCCTGGTGTGGGTAATATCATTCTGCCCTGTGTCCAGCCTGGATCTGTAGCTTACCAAACACCTATGCCTTTGGCACTAGAGCTTGAAGGAGACTCTTGTACCTGCCCAGTCAACACAATCCAATGAAGTCATGCAGAGCCAGCATGCTTGCTGCACAAGGCTCCTGCTGGCATCACCAAAACATTCCCATGTGGCCCCGGCTACACAGGTTCCTTGGTCCACTTCTTCATCAGTTTTTGATAGCTTGATTAGTAGAGAAATGGGCACCATGGTGTTTAATGAGTGAGTGGGTAAGAAACATTAGAGATTATCACCATGAATGGCTGTTTTCGGGAGCAGTCAGAGGAAGCAGGTTCCCTTGAGGGATGGCTCCAGTGTGGTACCACTGGTGTTGAACAAGGAATGAGCTCATGTAGCAGTAATTACCTTAACAAGGAATGCTTATGTACATCCACTTGAAGATTTGCCGAGATGTGCTAGTCTTCTGTCAGATCTGGCTGAAATAGGTTTGATAGTTATTGGTGGTAGGGCACTAATGAGCCCTGCAATTGCATAATCCTTGTTTTTTCAGGACACCAAGGTAAAATGTCAGGGAAACTATTAAAGACAGATTCTAAGAAGGTCCCAGAGGATGAATTTAGAATAGCATCTCCTAATGACTTCCAGGAGTACCCTGTGGCTGCTGTCACTGCAAAGCAGAGCCCTTTTGGACTAGTTGTCATGTTTCTTCTCACGTAATTCTCCCAGGCTGAAGCAAGACAATCCTTCCCATTTGGAGAGATGAGGAACTGCTAGACTCAAATCCTTGACAAAGAGTTGTCTTTGAACAAAATGTGCCTAGGTACCTTTGAGCACCCTGGTTTTAGATGACTGGCCTTCAGTACGCATAAAAGTCCTTGGCCCAGGACAGCAAGAGGATCTGATGGGGCCTGGTGGGTACTCTGAAGTCTGTAATTCGAACTAAATGCTGTAATGGCCGAACACTGCAAGCCAGAAGTAGAAAGGGATGTGGAATAATTAAACTTTCAGTAGGCATCACCAGCACTGTGGAATGACCAAGGCAGGGATTTCATGGAAAAGTTAATAGGTGATAATGTGCATCCCTGATTGCCTCAATGCACCTGCATAAGGAGGATGAATTAAAACCATAGAGATGAAAGAGATGCTGGCTTGAGGATGCCTGACATTATTGGTTTTCTCCACTTGCGTATGCAGGCACACAAATCTTTCACGCAGTTTTTAAAAATTGTGCAAAAAACCAAATTAAATGGTCAACACAAAGCTCAGGAATGAACACAAGTCCCAGAGAGGGGAAAGTAGCAGTCCTCTCTGGATTCAGAATCAGCAACATGAACAACCCTAAATTAAGGACAGTGGGTTCATCATGGGACACTGGAAGTTCTTTTTAGCAACATAAATAGCTAAAAGCTTTATTCAATAGCACCAGAGTTGGCCAGGGCAGCTGGATAATGGTTAGGGCCTGCAGTGTTAATGGGGCTCCTTGTAAACTTAGACAAACACTTTGCTGTATCAGGGCCAAACATTTATCATGTCTCCCTGCATTTGTGGTGATTGATATTTTGGAAACCTTACTCTTTCTTCTTTTCTGAAAGGTAGAGAGATGCCTGGGCATTGGAGGCTCCCTGCAGCATGCTGAGGAGACGTAACCTTCTTACCACGCTCCTGATTGCCTTGCCATGGGCTCTTCTCCTAACCTTGTGGCATCAGTACCCAACCACCCACTACCTCAGCCTGCTGAGAAGTAAGTGCAAGAGTTCTGCTGTCAGTGTGTTCTGTGGTTGTGAGGATTGCTGGTGCGAACCCTGGTAGGAGATGCTCTCTAGTAGGATGGGTTAAACAAAGGTTAGCTTGCCTGAAGGCCCCCTAAGGGTTTGCCTACATCAGACACATAAACTGTTCTTAAAAGCGTGTTAAACATGTATATTGGGCTGGCTTTGAGGAGAGGATGCTGTTGTGCTGAGCACTGACTCCAGACAGATGTGTCCCAATCTCCTCCCTGAAGAGGATGCAGCCTGGTAGTTATTCCTCTAACATCGTCTTGTTCTTTTCTCCTTCTCCTTCTCTTACTTCTTCTTCTTCTTCTTCTCCTTCCTTCCTTCCTTCGCCCCAGAAGAGACAGATGAGAACGTGACCTCTAAAGCTCTCCTCAATGGTACGTCTGCACTGAGAGAAGAAGGCTTCCCATCATGCATTCGGCAGCAGCAAAGCATAGGGGCTACCCCTAAAATCATCCAGAATTATGTGTACTCCAGGCCTCCCCCATGGTCAGACACCCTGCCAACCATCTTTGTTATCACCCCTACCTACACCCGGCCGGTGCAAAAAGCTGAGCTGACCCGCCTGGCCAACACCTTCCTACATGTACAGAACCTGCACTGGGTGGTGGTGGAGGACTCGCCGCGGAGGACCAACCTGGTATCCAACCTGCTGGAGAAGGCTGGGCTCAACTTCACCCACCTCAATGTGGAGACGCCCAAGAGCCTGAAGCTGGGTCTGTCCTGGATCCCATCCCACACCCCAAGAGGGACACTGCAGAGGAACCTTGGGCTGCACTGGCTGAGGGACAGCTTCAGCAACACTGCACCACCAGAAGGGGTGGTGTATTTTGCCGATGATGACAATACCTACAGCCTGGAGCTCTTTGAAGAGGTAAGAGACAAAAAACTACATGGGGCAGAAAAGCAGGATATAGCAGCAGAGCCTCTTAAGTCTAATTGCACTTGCAAAGACCTCTAAGGCAGGGCTACCACGTGGACTTTTATGATCAGCTGGGAGACGAGGGCTCTGGCACGCTGCATGGAGCCCACCTCACCCGCTCTGCACGCAATGGCAGCTGGCTATAGGGCAGATGCAAACCTACAGTTATGCAAACCCAGGAACCATGCTCCAAAGGGCTTAAGGAGCAAAGAGCACCTCTGCCACGGTACAGGCTGCAGATGTGAATAGCCACGCACACACTGTTGCACCAGCTAGAGTCCCTCTTGCCAGGGACCAGAGGATATATACCCCAGAATTTATACCTCACCTCAGGGACAGCTTGACGACGTTAGTTCTCCAGCAACAGCTGACCTAATTTAAATAAGCACCAAAGACAAACTTCTGGCAAAGTGTAAGTCTGTACTGTTGTAGGGGTGTGATGGGTAGGGAATGCTAGAAAAGTTGTCTGAATTTCTAATCTGCCTTTACTCCTTGGCTGCCCTTCAGTACTTCGGTTCCAGCCACCACAACAGGGCTGTGCCTCTGGGATCACAGAAGCTTGCCCAGACTTCGGCTGGAAACCTGGCTTTTGTGAGATGCCAAGTCTATTGTAAACTTGCAAAAATCCAGTAAACTCCCTTGTCGCAAATTAAAGCCAAACTGTACTAAACCAGTTGACGTGCAGAATTATGCATCAGAACATACTTCCAGTTTTCAGAATTTTTTAGATCTCTGCTAAGCTCATCCTTTCTTACTTCTTTCCAGATTGTTTCTGACAATTTCAATAAAACCACATGCTTTTAGGCAGTAACCATGGATGAAAAAAACAGGGTGGGAGATGGGGGGGAAATTATAATTAATGAGGGCAAAGATGGATCAGTCATGGGGGAAGATTACTTCCATGAGGATGAAACTGGAGCAAGTGGAGTTGATAATACAGAGCTAGAAGCCTGGTAGGAGTTGTACATAGCATTTACAAAAATGATAAAATGCTACCAAAAAAAAAAGGATAAAAGTTCAAATGAGATCAGAAAACCGAAGCTTTTCATTCTTCTGAAGGACTGAACATGGGCACAGAGAGGCAGTGAAGTGGGTGTTCAGAGGATAATGTGCTAAAAAGCAGTCTTGTGGCTTTGGAAGCTGAAGCTCTTCAAGCAGTAGCACTAGTGCTGCCTAGAGCGATGTGCTGCCTAGAGCAATGCGACTGAATGGGAAGTCAACAGGGGAGGATGGGTGCCAGTGAAAGCAGAGAATGGCACACTAATGGGTTGGAACAAACACTGTGGGGTTGGATTCTCACAGCACTGTCTCTTTCCGGCTCACAGATGCGCTACACAAGGAGGGTGTCAGTCTGGCCAGTGGCTTTCGTTGGGGGGCTGCGATATGAATCCCCAAAAGTAAGCCCAGCAGGGAAGGTGGTGGGCTGGAAAACCGTCTTTGACCCTAATCGTCCCTTTGCTATTGACATGGCTGGATTTGCTATCAGCATCAAGCTGATTTTGGAAAAGCCTCATGCCAGTTTCAAGCTGGAGGGAGTTAAAGGAGGCTACCAGGAAACCAGTCTCCTGAAGGATCTAGTGACTATGGATGGGCTGGAGCCCAAAGCAGCCAACTGCACAAAGGTGAGTAGGACAAGAAACCTTGAAGATGCGATCTCCTTGCTGGGTCCTGTCTGTTTTACAGCCTCCTGCCCCGCTCCTCCACCTTCCACTGTCCCTGCCCTGTGGTGGCACATGACAGTGCCAAACGGTGCTAGGGCAGATGGACAAAGCCTGCCAAATTCTTCACAGACGTGAAGCTCAGAGAGAGCTGACAAGCAGTATTTTGCATTCTGTGTTAATAAAGAACCTCAGATGTACAATCTGTGCCCAGACTGCTCCTCCAAAATCCAGGAGGATTGGCAGAGGGTTGAGTCTGGGGTTTTAGTCCAGAATGCTTCCTTATCACTGTTTCATGCCCCTGTGAAGTGTCTCCTAGGATCAACCCCTTTGAATCACATGCTTCAAACAGCTGTGAGCCCCATGTTTCTGGGTATCCCACCCAATAGATGTGGTACTCTCATTGTTTCCATGGCATCCAGAACCCTTGAACTCTGTGTTTCCCTCTAGGTGCTGGTCTGGCACACGAGAACTGAGAGGCCCACTCTGGTTAATGAAGGCAAGCGTGGATTTACAGACCCCAGAGTAGAGGTGTAAGCAAAGAGCCAGCTCCAGGGTGTGAGTACCTTTGTCTTTATTGTTTTTAACAGGGCAAATAATGTGTACCTGTTTTCTTATTTATGCTATTATTTCCTCAAAAACTGCATATATGACTGTCCTAGTAATTCACTATGCCACCCTTTGCAAAAGAAATTTCTTAGTCATCCAAGACTCCCTGCAGATCACATGGAAGCTTTGCCAGGTTACAGACAGAGAGAAAAATGGCAGCGGAGTCCCCCAGCTTCATTCAGTATTAAGGACAAGCCAAATTCCTTTTTCCACTCTTTCTGCCAACTCCAAACTCTCTTTAGTGTGGGAGTTGTCCTATAGTGTGTGGAAGGAAATCACACTCTTGCAGACAACCTTTTGTCCCAGTAGCCCTGCCACCTCTGCAGTGCTTCATGCATCCACCTTCAGCTTTTATCCTGCATGAACAGCTGTGGCGTGGGCGCAGCAGGGAAAGGCTGATGGAACACTTAGACCACCACAAAACAGGAACTGGCAAAGCACAACCTACACAGACTCTCAGTTTGAGGGGTTTGGTACAAACGTTATGAGAGCTAGGAATACATCTGCTGCTGAGGAGAAATAGTGAAGGCACTGGGAAGTTTCTTTGCAGTTCACAGAGCCAGGGTCAGCAGCAGGATGGGGGATTATGGCAACCACCGCTGGTGAGGGCAGGAATGTGTCAGAGATCATTGATATGTTCTTAGAAAGAGCTAGATGAAGAACAGGCTTCAGAGGAGCTATGACCTCCTCTGCCAGATGCCATGGCCTCTGATCCCAATGTCTGCCCCAACAGATTCCTATCCCAAAAGTCTCAATAGAATAAATGTATCCCATTTTGGGAGTATCCAGCTCTTTCTGAAACGATTCATATTCTGTGTCAGGATACAGGATGTTGAATGATTTAGTCCTATTTCAGATCTTCTAGGGCTGCTTTCACTTTGGACCCCAATAGACACCTCAGCTCAGCTCTATCACTGGAAATAAAACTGGCAGCTTTTATACAGACAGGCACGAGTATTTCCACTTCTACACTGATCTCCTGTGTACATCACGAGTAGCTGCATACAGCATTTCCACACCATCTCATCATCTCTGAGTGACAGCCGTACAAAGAGTGCAAAGCAAACCCAGTGCCTGCACACCCAGCAGCAGATGGAAGGGACACACGTCAGCTGCCTGAACACAGACAGCTGGTGCCACCATAGGGACCCTGGGGTAACCTACCTGGCCCTCCTGTGGGGCACAAACTCTGTACCGTATCTGCCAACCTTTTATCAATATCTCAGATATCTTAGCAACACATAAATGATGCAAGGCACCTGTGCTTAGGCGGCAGCTCCTCTTTTCGCCACTGCTTTTGTGAGATCGACTAGCAGCAACAGGCTCATTTTGCATACTCACCCATTCTGGGTCTGCAGTAGGCTGAAGGTATGATTGCCCAAACTCAACTCACACGCACTCAGAATCCGGTTAACTGGTCTGGAGGTACCACTGACCTCGTAAAGGATGAGCAGGTTTATAAAATCTCAGATAGATTAGACCATCTTTGACTAATTGTCAGAGGAGGGGGCTGACTGTTCCACTACAGATGCAGAGTGTGGATGTGATAGTTCCATAAATGTGCCATTTATGTATCAGCACTTTTGTTCTCACCATCTCTCCCAGCCCAAACACTCAGCCATCCTCCATGAGGAATGCCACACACCAGCTATGGATTCTCATGGGAACAGCTCCCCACAAGTCATTTGTTGTGGGAAATGAAAGCAAACAGTCTGAGAGATAAAGACGCTGCCACACATTCACCAGCAGGACTTGCATCCTTACCTAAACCACGCTCTCTGATGCTTTCAAGCAGATGGTTGGCTGGGTCAGCCCTGTAGATTTTGAAGGAGCTTTTCACTTGCACTAGCAATGAATTTGACCACAGTACCTTCTGCACCATTGTCTGCCATGTGGGGCAGCTACTCTGACCTGCCAGGTGGACAGGAGGCATTCACTCCAGGAGACACCTGCAAGGTAAATTGCTTGACTGGGCAGTCAAGCAAAATTGTTAGATTGCCTCTCTTAAAGTTTTAATTTGAGGTCTCTGCTGATGGCTGTGGTGTTTTGAAGGTCCTTACTATCAAGGCAGCTAAACTTCAGAACCTTGACAGGTGTGATCTAGATAAGCCAGGGCTGAGGAAAAAAAAAAAAAAGAGGCAAAATTACTCCCCTGGGGATATTCTGTTCTTAGACACAATAGGGAGAATGTTTCTGTCTTTCCCTCCCAGCAATTGGTCCTTGTGGAGGATTAGATTGAGTCAGTTAAATCCCAGACCTCCCAGAGCCTTCTTTGTCTTCAAAGACTGCAGATGTGAACGAGGCAGACATTGGTTGGCGTGGAATTTGGTAATCTCTCATCATCTCTAGTTGGGCCACTTGCACGGCTGCTTGCCACAAAGTAACCAAAAGCTATCAGAGCATACATCCCTGCTGACTCTGCTGAACCCCCTTGAAACACGGGCTTTGGCTTCTGAGAACAGAAGACAGAAATTAATTTCACTTCCTATTTTTCTTTGTTAAAGTCCTAAAAACTACCACTCAAGACTGGTGTTATAAAAACTACCTAGTCCTATTGCTAACATTTATTTACAGGCATCTGAGAAAGAAGAGTGTACTTAAGTTAACACAGGGGTCCTACTGCCTTGTGAAATTCAGAAACAGAGCAAGTTCATCTGCATTTCAGAGCTCCCAGATAGGCTGAACAGGGATCCTCAGATCTTATCCTCCTGCTCTTTCTTTTAAAAAAATTATCAAAGAAGTTAAAATAATGATTTTTAAGGGCAGACAAAAAAAAATCCATCAAAAGCTTTATCTAATCCATAAATAAAATCTCCCAGCTCTGACTTTTTAGTGTAAATAGAACGAGCAGCTCTTCAGCTGTACCCCAGCCCAAAGCTGTGCACAGTGTGGCCGAGGAACCTGTTTGCTGATGCCTGCCAGGTGTTTGCCTCAACCATGGGATAGCCCTCTTACAATGGATGTTGTATTGACATCTCGATGTCCTTCTTACCTCACCTTGTGTTTGTTTTGACAGAGGCAGCGGGCTGTGATCGTTCCTGAAGTTTGTCAGCAACCATAGCAGCTGTGCACCCTGCCCGTTCTGCTCAGCGCTCTGCTCCACTGCTGGAGGATGATAAACACCCCCAAATGTCGCCACTCTGATCAGCTCCCACTGCCCAAAAAGGTGGTAATAAGCAGGGACAGAGCTTATGTGGCGCCCTGCGATACTCCCCACCTGGGAGAGGAGTGCTTCCCTTCCCCTGTGGGCCCTGTACTTCTAACCACTCGTTAAAATTTATTAGATGTGATCTTCATTCTCAGCTGTGCCAGCATAGGGGCTGACATCTGGGATGGGTGCAGGTGCCTCCAAAGGTCTCTCCTGGCATACGGTAAAGCCTGAGCTTCAGTGGTTCAAGGTCAGGAGTTGTCACTAAAGCACAAATGTGGACCTGTTGGCCTGAGGCTGGTATCCTCTCAAACCAGCTTGAAAGCAAAGCTAGCCTGAGACACTCTCCCTCTGAGGAATGCATTCAGATACACACATGGATCAGCTTTCCATGTTGGAGAGGAAGCTGTGACAGAGAGCCTCATTTGGAGTTTGGGAGTTCAGAAGCAACCTGGTGCCTACCCCTCGGCTGGGATCTTGAACTGTTCCTGCTTAAGGTTGTTTTGGAAAATGCTGTCCCGGATCCCCAGGCAGAGAGCCCTCTGGATAAAGTTCCTCTCCTGCTCAGGGAGACCCAGCAGGTACTGTACCTCAAAGGCCGTGCCTCTGTGTCTCACTGCAGGGACGAGAAAGCAAGGGAGACGATGGATGGACTTGAACACGTTCAAGGCCTGGAAGCCTGCTGGAGTGCCATCAGGTGCTTCAGCAGCCTCAAATCGTGTATATGGACTTGCTTCCTAGACCACCAGAGAGGAAGACAACTCTCTGAAGTGAAGGTGAGCGAGAAGTGCTCAGAAAAGAGGAATCCTCAGCCTGCACTCATCTGCTGGGAGAACATCAAGGAATGGGGAGACATCACCGGAAATCCTATCTTGAGCACATACATGACAACTGAAACAGCAAATGTGACAAGGTTTTCCAGCTGAACTTTGAAAGCAGCGTGCGGTGCTGTGAAGAGAGAGTCAGTGTCATGTGGAAGGGTTTCCCTTTCCCTCAATAGAACAGGAAGAGAGCCAGGTGGAAGGCAGCCCACAAAGCAGGAGGTGCAAATGAGGACCGAAGGAAGGATGCACAGGATTAAAAGCACAAGTGTTGGTACCATGTGTGTGCGTGGGGAGTGCTGTTGCTGTGACTTTTCCAGGAAGATTCCTTGAATGACCCAGAAACCCCTTTGAGCATACCTTGAAAACCTTCAGTCAGGCCATGAGAAACAAGGCTTTAGGCATTCAAAATACATCAAGGATTTTACAGCCAGGGAAAAGTTACGAGCAACTGAATCATCCCTCACCCAAGAAGTCCTGGGCTAGCAGAAAACTTATTTATTTGTTGATTTATTTATACTAGAATTCTTCTCTGCCTATTCCTTGTTTGGTTTTGATTTTTAGCTTAGATCACCTGACATATTCATGAAGAAAGAATATTACCCACTCGCCTCAAAACAGTAGAGCTGGGTGTTCACCAATGAATGTTATATGTTTTGTGCTCCCTGGGGTTTCTTTAAAATGGTGTCTTAAACTGGCAAAATAATCAGAAACACAGCAAGGAGGGGAGTACAGCAAAGGAAATTATAGTTGCTTTATGCAAGAGACGTGGGTGGCACCAAGCTTCTAGCTCCCAAGCAATCACTGTGAGGTAAAAACATGAGCAAAGGAGTGCCTCACTCAACAGATAGTCCCCATGGGATCTTGGGAAGCCTCCATGAAGGGGGCTCTTTGAAGGGTATCTGAGAGAGGGAGTTGGTCCATATCCCCTCAGTGGAGAACAAGCCACCACGCATCCTGCTAGGAGGGGACTAAAGTACAGGAGGGGCCAAAGGGGATGAGATGCCTCCCTTCAGAGAGGGAGACAGGAGAAATTAAAGAATAGGCAACAAATAGAGAAATGGAGGCTATGTTCAGTGAGGCTTAGGCCAGGGTCTGTCTGGATGAAGACACCCAGGAGTATGAGGCCACCCTGGCAGCTGTCTCAGTATGAAGAAATATTGAATGGGTTGAAAAAGCAGTGTCTGGATTCTAGGAAGGTCCTTATGGAGCAAGGCATACTGGCACTGGATAGCATGAAGGAAGCCCAGCATACACAAAATGCTTTTCACTCCACATTTCCCAGAGCTTTCTGTCCTGTCCTCTTCAGAAGGTAACAGGGCTTGCACTCCAGGGGGCTTTGCCAACCCATCCTGCCACCAGGGCTCAAAGCTTCTACCCAGCATTAAACCAAGATTAGGTCGCCTTCTTTGTGATTTCAGTGAATGAGCAAGAGTGAGGGAATAAAGGAGCTGATTTATGATCCTCCATTTTC
Organism: Pseudotriccus pelzelni; assembly: GCA_035584735.1. Lineage (NCBI taxonomy): Eukaryota > Metazoa > Chordata > Aves > Passeriformes > Tyrannidae > Pseudotriccus > Pseudotriccus pelzelni. The sequence goes on from JAWMRA010000001.1 coordinate 24,050,264, forward strand.
TCCTCTGAGATGGGCAGGGTTTCTGCCCGTATGAACAGGAGGAGGAATGGTGATTAATTCTCAGGCCTTTAATCTCACACTGGCACTACATAGGCTTTTGACACTGACAGTGACAGTCTACAAGCAAGGATCTATTCTCTTTGCAACACACACCACCATATACATTTTCAGTGAGTTGTTCTTTCTACATCCCCAGAAGAAAGCAAAATTACTGTTCCTGTATGTCCTGTCAGTTCAGTGTCGGTCAGATTCAGCTCTCAAGACCAGCCCTACCACACCATCTCCATTCTTGCCCCAGCCTGGCCCTGGGGAGCAGACTTTCTGTGAATCAGGTAGTTCTGTCTGTCACTATATTGTGCAGAACCAAGACCCTGTATGGACAGCATGAATGTATGCAGCTGATATTCCAGGCTAGCAGACATTTGGACCTAGTTCAGAACAAATCCTCTTCCCTGTAGAGCAGCCTAAGAACAGCAAGGACTGCTGCTGGCCAAGGTGTATCAGCTAAGGGTAGGTGAGTAATAGGCACCACAAGTTAAGATGGCTGTTAGCAGAGCTGGGTGGGAGAGCCCAGGAGAAAAGCGGCTGTCAAGAGTTACAGGCTTCAGGAGAAGTGAATGCAGTAAGGAGGGATGCTGCAGATCAAGCCTAAAGTATTTAAACGAGAGAAGGCATCCCAGTGCCTGGTTTTTACTAGCATATTAGTACTTGATATTCATGTTCTCTGAGATTCATCCCATTCACCAACCAATGAATATTACTAACCTTTCCTTGTTGCTGAAAATACTATTGATGAACGAAAGAGAATGTCAAGAAAGTACTTTTTAATGGTTATTTATTTATATTGAATGGTACTAGAGCATTATTAAATACAATGTGAATAGTATAATATTGCACCATTGTCTTGTCTGCAGCGTAAGTGCTTACTCCTTTTCCAGGAAAACACAGCGGACTCTGCAATGGAGAATGTATCCATTTTAGTTGTTCTCAAGGTTACTCATTTCAGTCTTCATCTGACCCAAATATTACAGGAGAAAGTCAAGCAAAAACATTTCAGGTCCCCGAGACTGGTGCCTGTATTATGGAGATAAAGGAAAAAGGAGGTAGGAGAATATAACCCAAAATCTATAGTCTTACAGCATCTCTAGCTGTCATTTTGGGCATGGTGACCATCCCTACTGAGATTGCTCTGCAAAGGTGCTGACCACAACTCAGAAGTGAGTGAGTGGTGGTCTAAACATTGGGCAGGCCATCAGTTCTCCATCACAAAGGAGAGGGAAAGACGAGCTCTCTAAGTGAAATGTCTATTTGACAGGAAGCCACTGTTGGCTAATCCAGAATCCTGGAAGAAGCTAGCAGATCGGGATCCTGTTTCTAATGCTCCCACTGATTTTCTGTCATTGGGCCAAGGTACATGGCATCAGCTATCTGCGTTTTTTACCATCAGCAGGGCACCCACCTCCCAGAAACGTGGAAGCAGTTTTAAGACTCTTCTGAGGAAGCCTTGCTAAAAATTTAGCATACTAAAGTACAAGCCAAATTCATACCTGTGTAATAAACAAAAATCACATTCACAAAGATGCTGCTTAAAGTACAATGTGAAGTTTACAAGCGAAGATCCTGCAAAAGGCTGAAAAAGAACTTCCGTGGCCAAAGTACCTGAAACATTCACCCCACTAGAAAACAGTCACTCCCGAAAAAAGAGGGACAGCTCTGATTGGCTGTAGTGGCTTCAAGTTTCTGCAATGCTTGTACAACAACTAATGCTACCTTCCTCTTCCCTTTATGGAAACCCTGGGGACTGGGAGGGCAGTGGATGAGGCACATTGACCAACACCGTATGAGCACCGGCTCTGGTATTGCTCTGTTACACCAGATGCTCCTCCCTTCCTTGGGCCCTGCATTTTGAAGGCAAAGCTCCCCAGAGTCATTTTGTTGCAGGCATCTAATGCAGGCCCCTGGAGACAGGACATGGAAGAGGAGAGAAAATGAGCAAGCAAGCATGAATCTTATTAAAAGGAGCAAAGTACTTCTCTCATCACATTCGAGGCTGATTGGAGGTAAAACTGAACTTGGAGGGAGGGAAAGCCCCCTCCCCTGGGACAATCCAGAGGCTCTCGCACAAACTTAATTTCAAGCTCTGTTGAAGATGGTGTTTGTCTTTTTTTTTCCTTTTTTTTTTTTTGTTGTATGCATTCCATTTAATTTCTCAGGCAGATGTGTGAAAATGAGAAAGGCAGACCTTTGACTGTGAAGACAGCCCAATGCCTGTTTCTTACAGATCCAGTCTCACATTGTTTTCCTCCATCACTGCCCTTAGTAAATCTCTATGCAGAGATTGCTAAAATGCCTGCCACCTCCCTTCCACGCTTAGGTGGAGACAGTTACATTATTTCTTTTTTTGCATTTAAGCAATACAATTCAATTTTAATTCAAAACACACCCTAGCTTTCCACAGCTCTGTTTAAAACAGGAGCACTGTGACCTTGAAAAGGCTCAGACCTGCTGGCACCATGAAGTTCTGATCTGTACTTTGCTCTCCAGTCCCGACGTGTTTGCTTTCTTGTGAGAAAAAGGGTCTTGGTGGATTTATGATCCACCCATTTCGGTGCTGATGGTTGAAGGGGAAAGAGACAAACTGCATGTGGTTTTGGAAGGCTCCCAAGGGAGACATTCCTGGACATTCAGCTCTCAGCCCACACTGAAACACGTGCTGTTTGGCTTCTCTGCAGACAGTTGATCTGGCAAGCTGTATGTTAATTTTCCAGCCTTGAGAGCATATATACACACAGGTAGAAATACAGATTGGGGTAGACTTCTGCCTTTCCATCTGACCTGATCCTTCTGACCAAAAACTGGCACAGGGTGACCATTTTTACAACTAAGCCCTGACTGTGAGAAAGTTAGCAGAGCCATTGGTGCAGAGCGGTTCTAGTGGATCCAGCTTCTCCCTTCTCCAAGACAGATGGAGGCAGACATGCTTTGTCCACCTTGTTCCTACATTGTGATTTCCTACTGTGCCCCAAGGAAGGATTGCAAGCGAAACATAAAGCAGTACTAGGCCCTAAAACAATTGCTGTCTGCAACCCCAGGTCATACCACGAAAATCTTGGTTCCTTTGTTTGTTTCATAGCTGACACAGAGATTAATTTTTTCCTGTCTGTGGCATTGTACTCACTGGAGCTACCATGGAAGAGCAAGCATTGCTTTGTTTTATGGAGGGGAAGACAAGCAGGGTGGGTTTGCCGAGATTGTGGAGAGAATGGCACAGGGAAAATGTAAACAGTAGAGACTCACAGCAACGTGCAAGAAAAGGCTTTGCAGCAGCAGCATTGGGTGGATTTCAGTAAAGCAAGACTTTGCCCAGGGAAAAGAATGTTAAGTACATTTTTCTTTTAAAAAACCAATTAAGTTAAAATTAAATGTGAAATGATGACAATTTGCATCCAAGCCTTAAGCAATCCACTTAAATTAAATAATGAGTTGTTCTGTGCAGCAGAATTACTGAGATTGTTTCCTGTAGACATATGCCCTATGTCTTAGGCCAAGTTTGAAGGAAAAGTACTCCCAGCTCCCCATAAAAGTGCTGTCAGCCTCTCCCCCCATCTTTTTCCCATGCCACCCTGTTTGAAGGACAAATAGCAGCACGTTTCACAGAATCACAGAATGGGTAAGGTTGGAAGGGATCACTGGAGATATCTGGTCCAAGCTCCCTACTCGAGTAGAGTCACCTGGAAAATGTTAGTCAGGATTGTGTTCAGGCAGATTTGGAATATCTCCAGAGAAGGAGACTCACAGCCTGTCTGGGCAGCCTGTCCTGGTGCTTAGTGCTCTGCCTGGTCTGGGATGGCTGCCTGACCAGAGGCTACACCTGGGAGCCAAATGCTGAGCTCAGGGTGCTGCCACCTCTCACAGGCACAGATTTCCTTTTAACTCCCTCCCCACTGCAAACCCAATCCCTGCTCTTCTTTGGAGCCTTGTAGGAATTTAATATCTGTAAGACATCTTTTCCTCTGCTACATTTAAGTGAAAACGGGCACACGAGAGCAGGCAGATGACTGACAGCACAATCTTGTAAGAAGCCCCATCTCTTTACAAAATCAGCCAGTGAAGAGAGGAGGTGTAAAAGCCAAAATTCTTAGGGACAGCGAGACCGTGGCGGGAGGCCCCTCACAGTGGGGCCATGCTGCTGTAGTCCCTGCAGATGCAGGCAGAAGTGTATCCATTTCACAGAATCACAGAATCAGTTAAGTTGGAAAAGACCTCTGAGATCATCAAGTCACATCAAGCACTACCATACCAACTAAGTGCCACATCTGTCCTTTCCTTAAAGGCGTCCAGGGACGGTGAACTCCATCACCGCCCTGGGCAATCCATTCCGATGTCTGAATTTCTGTCCATCTCTCCCTGACCAATTTAAAGCGGGGGCAGCAGCCGGGTGTCGACCGAGGACACGACACGTTGTGCAGCCCACCGGCGGTCGCTAACAAGGAGAGCAGGGGAGGGGGACGCCGACTACATCTCCCAGGATGCCGCGCGGCTGCACCGCCCTCCCTGGGCCCGCCCCGGCCCGGCTCTGCATGCTGGGAGCTGTAGTCCGGCCGCGAGGCGGGCGGGGGTGGGCGGGCGCTGCGCCTGTGCCACAGGCAGCCCGTGCCGCTGCCCCCCACGGCTCTGCTCGGGGTGGCCCCGGGCGCTCCCGACCCTCTGCCAGCCCCCCTGGCGCAGCTCGCAGCGGCAGCGGGAGGTTTGGCTCTCGGCGTCCTGACGAAGCCGCGCTAGGAGAGAGCACGCTGCCGCCTCAGAAAGTTGGAGGAGGAGGAACAGGAGGAGGAGAAGGAGAAGGTCTGCACAGCGATGTAGCCCGGAGCGTGGGACGGCAGCTCGCGGAAGGCAGATCAGCTCCTCACCGCCCCGATCCCGGAGCATGGGCTAAACGCTATGTCCCTCTCCCGTGTGGAAAATCATTGTTTTCTGCTGTTTGTGTGTGTCTTCCAAGCGATATTTATCCTCATCCTCTACCGAGGGGGACCTTCGAATGTGTTTCGCGGGTTTTTAGACTCGCCGCAGGTTGTGGATTACTCGAAGCCCCACGATGTGTACACAAACCTCAGCCTGTTCACCCGGGCTCCCAGGGAGGACGCCATGCCGTACTGCTCAGCGCAGTCACCGGTCCTTGGTAGGTACGAACCCACGGTGCTCACGGTAACCTCGAACGCTTCAGAGATGTGAGCTCTGTCTGCTGCGAACTTTCCCACCTCGGAACCCGTGTACCGATGTGGTACTTGCACTGACAAAAATTTCTCCCGTTAACTGACTTGGGGTTTTTTTGGTTGTGCGAGGAAAAGTATTTTACTGACCTGTAAACTTTCCAGTATTAAGGGCTTGGATACATAGATGTTGAGAATGTAGAGCAAGAGTGAAAACAGTGCATGGTGATACTGTCAGGTTAGTAATACTTTTTTTTCTTGGCAGTCCTGAATAAAATGTGCCAACGATTCAGTAACTACATAACACTGACCTCTGACTCACCATAACTTCTGAGCTCTTTGTCTCAGCCTTATATCAAGCCTATAGTTCAACATAAATTGATTAAGTTGGATTTAAATATCGTTTGCATGAAGATATAGCTTGGCACATTGGTCTTCATGGTGAACTTATTTGCCTGTGACTGTTACACATCCTTTAGACGTAGAAACTTCTCCATTATACTTAAAAGTCCAGTCACAGATTAGTTTGTATTTACACTAGAACCACATTAGAGCTGATCCTAAAGGCAGCTATTGCACTACTAAAACAGCTGAGACATTTTAACTAAATACAAAGTCAAACCTATACAGCAAATGTAGTGCTTTTCAAGTGGTGATGCACGTCAGGAAATAGTGAATCCGTCAGCCATGAATGGATGAATTCTGTCAGCATGCACTTAACAGCTGGTTTGGGGCCACCAGCTTCTTAGAGTACTGTGTGGTACATTATTACTCTTGCCTGGCTTTTCTGAACTGCACAGGTTTCTGCATATCTAAATGCTGTATATAGCTAGCTTTGGACCGCTGCTTAGTAGTTGTGGTGCTGTTCAAGGCAGCTGATCACCACATGTGGAATCCATTAAGAGCAAATGTCTGATCTTGGTTCACGTGGAAGTTTTGTGGGAAGCCAGTGCTCTTGTGACAAGTTGCTTACTTGTGTTAGAGAGCTCTGCTGGGACCCTTTGGATGGGCCTTTTTAGACTGCCATCTTTGTAACGATGCCTGCTCTTTCGAGAGGTTTTCTTCCTTCCTCTGTTGGTTGTAGTTAAATGAAATACATGCAGTAACTATGATGAACTTGTATGATAACTTTTGGGTATTTGTTTCAGCATTTCCCTAGGAAACAGCTCCACTAAGTAAATCCTGAAATCCTGATAGCACAGCCTTTTTGCACAGGTGCCAGCTTTAATGGTCTCAGTGCACTCAGACCATCAGTTCTGGGAAGCTGCAATATCTTGTTTCAAACTCAGTTGTTTTATTTGAAAAAGCACAGCAGAAACGTGACTGCACCCTATTTGTCTCCACTACTAATGAGAATCCGCTGTCCTACAGAGTCAAATGAGACAGCTTTGGTCTCAAAAAAAAAGAACACCAAACAAAACTAGGTGCAATTATGTGCAGCCTGTCTGCAAACCATCAGATAAGCAGGAGTAGTGATGAATATGGAGGAGGCAGATGCAAGGTAAAATTACGCTAATCTGTGCTCTTAGAGCTATGAAGTATTTTTAAGACTTTTTCTGCCCATCCTTGAGAGTGCTGGGAACAGGGGATTGGCCTGCATGTGGTACTGCAGAGCTAAAATGAAAATATAATATTAGTCATAGACAGAAACAGTCAGTTGGCTGGGACAAAAAAAGTAAGAGGCAAATGAGGCAGAGTAATTGTGGAAGCTTTGCTGCATGAAAAATTTTGAGTGGAGCATATGAATCTTTGTTGTGGTGAAACACAAGGAATTTGGAGCACTGACACAGATTCAGCTTAAGAAAAACGAGTGCTCTGCTACAACTTAACTTGTACTCAGTGATATTTCCCTTTAAATATAGGAAGTAAATTATTCCTTCTGGTATCTCTATATGCCAGCATCTTCTGGATGTTTTACTTTGTTTTTGACTGAGAAACATGCTACTTTTACGAGGTAGTTTGCCCTTTGTTTTGTATGTAATGGGCACATACGAATAGATATATAAATACTTTATAAATGCTTCGAATGGTTGTTATCATCTCTCGTGAGACTGATCTCTCTTGGAAGCGTTATATCAGAGAGACCAATGCCTTTTAATATTTATTTCATAAACTCTATTAAATGAGATTTCAAATCAATTCTCGAGGACTGCAGTCTCCAAGTCAGAGCTGGTAATAAGTCACTATGCCCACTCCAAAACGTGTTAAAGTAACTGGAAGGATGCCAAATGGCCTAAATGGTTTCTGCATCAGGGCTTTTATGAAGTGCAGCACTTTCTCCATTTATAGATATATATATAGTAGGTCATTTTGGTAACTGTTTGAATGTAAATCAGCTTGCAGCTCATTTGTCTTTTTCCTGCCTCTTGAATCTACAGCATTTTGGTTCTTCCAGGGCTGTGGAATAAGAATTGAAGTATAGTTGCTAATCATCTCTGCCTCAGAGGAACTAGACTCTTGCTGACTAGTCATCCTTTTTTAACAGCCGGTTAAAGTCTAGACATTGAACCTTTTGTCATCACAACTTGAAAAGCATTGCACAAGGTATTCAGTGTCTTCATTAGTATCGTGAATAAATTACTCGACTTCCCTCAAAGGTTAAAGTTTCTACACAAATAACTGGTTGCCTGTTTCCTCCTCCTCTGTTTCTGGAAAAAGTGAAGTGTTTGTATGCTACAGTTATACTTCTGTAAACATAACGAAGTAGCACTTAAATTCAAAATCTTTCTCACATTGCGTGCAAGATGTCTTATTTTGGTTCGTCTTTTCCTGTTACCAGGAAGAAGTTTGATGCTTAGAAGAATAGGCCTTTTTTATTATTTTTATTTTGGTTTAAAGAGATACCTTACTTCATACATGGGCTGTGCTGAACAAGTTGGTTTGACCCTTGAGAACTTTTAATAGTTGAAAGTTCTGTCTGTAACTCTTCTGTTTATAACTTGCTCCTGCTATGGAAGGATTTTTTTCCAAGCCCTTCTTATAGCAGTTACTGCCTTTCACTCCCATCTGTCATAACCTTTTCATGAGCATGACCATCTGTTGTGGTAATAAGTAGCTCCTGCTATGTTTTCTAATGCTACCAGAGTTTCTTCTCTTGGATTTAAGGGGAAATAAAAAGGTGGTAATGCTGAGATTTATTTTCAGTTGCCACTTGTATTCTGCCATTAGAAACGTGTGCTTACATTAAAGCCGTTGGTCTGCTTTTTTTTTTTCCCTCAAACAGTGTTAGAAGTACACAAATACGACTCTGTTAATGTAGTGTGTGTGGTGCTGCACTGTCTCAGTGCAGCATTCATCCATCCTACCCTCCCCGTTTCCTTAGCTTGTGTGAGTTTTGCTTGTTCTGGTTGAGCTCCGTAATTAGAGCTGCAAACTCTAAATGTGTAGCAAGGCGTTTAGAAGTCAAGTAGTTACTTTCTTAAGGTGGGATGGATCTGATCAAAATCAAGAGATCGCCGACAGACAAATGTGTTGCCTAGAAAGTAAAGCAAACAGGGAGTATGTTGTTACTGGCACAACAATGCAGTGTTGTAACTCCACACGCTGAATTTCATATTAATTAAATACCCTCAGTGTAATGGCACAGGCACAGAAAGAGCTTAGGAAGCAGGCTATGGAGAAATTGCTTAGGCACTTCAGGGTCTTGGCTCTGTACTTTTGCCTGAATTGAGATCCTGTGCTTTCTGTTATGCCTAAGATGGGTTTTTTCTTCCTTTCTAAAAGCTGTGCTTTAGCAGTTTTATTTTTCCCTCTTTGGTCCAGTCTGCAACTGCTCTGTTCACATTTGGGATTTAATTGGATTACGGTGCATTAGCCTTTTGTTAGCTGGGCAGAAAGGAGACATGAGGGCCGGAATTTAGCTTGTAGCCAAGGAGTGTAGGGCAGCCAGAGGTTTTGGAAATATAAGTCACACTAGTTTCTTTTCTCCTTGGTGTATACAGTTTCTGAGCTGAGTTGTTTGAGGTGTGGAGCCAGGCAGCATGGGAGAACATGAAATCTTGAAAAAAATGGAAAATGCAGATACTACGCTCCTGAGTGGTATGCTTGGGTATAGAAGGAGAGAACAGGTGTGAAACTATTGCTTGTTATCTTACTCATACCCTTTAACACTCAAATTTAGATTTTATTTTTTTTAATTTAAGGATTATCACTGCAGAATCTTACTCTGCAATACAGAGTCCTAATTGCTTTATAGAAAGCAAAATCCTGTCTTTGTGGAAGAGATTAATTCCCTTTCTTATATTTTCCTTGGAACTATGATTTACAGTTGAAATCCCTGAATATAACATTTCTTTATCAAGCTCCAGTTGTCATAAAATCCATGATTAATGGTGCTTCAGTTAAGAGATCTGATAGTCAGGGAGTCCACAGATCTAAAAAGCAATATAAACTACAAATTAAAAACATTGTTGGACTGAAAGGTGGGGATCTTAAAGGCAGAAAATGAAACTGTATGCATAGAAGTAGGTGACAACATCATAAAATTGTAACTGTAAATGTGTCCTGGATTCATGGGCCCACAGCATGATTCTGTGAAGAGCTATCCTTCTGTTTCAGGTACAAATATATGGCAATGTAATCCAGTTTCCTGCTGAGGGTAATGCAGTCAAAATCAAATTCCCCTGCATTTTAGGTGCTCAGGGAAGGACTGAAAGTGATACTTAAGAGTAAGCTATTGCACAATCTTTCTGACAACCAAAATTCAGGGTTTCATTTTAAAAACAAATACAAACCAACCAACAAAAGCCATGCAGTGGCATGTACAGTGGCTAGACCTTTCTGACAGCGTGAGGAATGAGATCAGTGGCTGCTAAGAGTGACCTTCGGGAAATGCCATTTGTATGTCCCTTTGCCCATCAGAAATGTATAACAACTTCCACATAGTAGCGAAACATTTCCCAGTTCTGAATGCACACCTTGAACCTTACGGTAAATTTAGTCCCTAAACCTTGTTACTGCTCAAAAAACCTAAAGAAACAAACAAACAAACCCCAAAACAAACAAACAAAACCAAAGAAAACCAACAAACCCCCAAAACCAGTGGAGGGATGTTGCTTCCTTCTTTGTCAGTTAAACAGGATGTGGGTGAGCGCAGGCTCAATTTTTCTGTTTTTCATTTGAATTGTAGCAGAGACTTGAATGCAGGATGGCTTGAAAGAAGCCGTTTCTGGACCTGCTTAATTAGTCTTAAGACACATCCATACCTTTTCCTGCTCTAATGAAAGCTACTAAACACCAGGCCTAAACATTTGCCCTCTCTGAGGCTTCATGATCAGAGGTTTTTAGAGAGAATAATTTACTTCAATGGTTTGAGAGGGAGTCTGACACAAGATATGGAATAAGTCAGCTGTAGCATTAACTATGTGCTTGAAACATAAAAGAACTTCTTGTTTACAGCTATTAAAAAAAAAAAACAAACCACAACAGCAACACTTTGCCTTACAGACTTCTGGTGCAAAAAAATATTTTGCCTTTGGTAGCATAGTCTGCAGAGAACTGTTGAATAGAAATGTCACTTGAAATTGTCAGCTTGTAATTATGATTCAGGTGAAAGTTTTTCCCTAGTTCTTTAAAGTATTAGATTTTAATCTTGCTCTGCACTTGCACTTTATTTTCTTAGAAGTTGACAGTTGTAGGAAATCATTAAGACACACTGATTTGTATGTAAATTCAACTCTTCTGCTACTTCTGGAAGCTTTTCTCAGTACCCATGAGGACAGGCATTTAAATAATTGTAGAATTTGTTTATTTATATCATAACAGTGAGATTTGTATTAAAATGGTAATTGATTCTTTTTTTTACCTGTGATTTTCCAAGCTTTTTCCATCTGAAAAATGGAAGAATTCATGTAAAAATGCAAATTATTTTTTTTAAATAGGTAAAAACTGTTGAACATATCCAGTGTGTTTTGTATTTAAAATTCAGCTGCTGAGTAGAGGAACAATGATACGTAGTTCTTTTGCTACCTTGTGCCTGTTCCTGAAAATGTAACACCTTTCTTCCTTCTCAGTTCTGTCATCTGCTTCTCCCAACATTTTGAAGTACTACCTACTTATCACAGTGTATAAAATGAAATAATATAGCAAATACAGCCCTTGTGACATGTGATTATAACATCAAATTGAACTTGAAACGTTTTTTAAGATAAAGCTAACATTTCCTAAAGTGTTTGTGTTCATCCAGGCTTTAAACTATTTCTGCCCTGACCTGCTGAATATCCCTTTGGACGTCTTTGTCCTCAAATCTCTTCCGAAAGAGGCTTAGAGAAATTTTCTAGATGGGTAGCAAAAGCAGATGTGTCTGTTCATCTTGATTAATCTTCAGCTCTATTCTTACAGTGAATACATTATTCAAGGATCTCAACCTAAGCAACACGAGACTGTAGTAGGGAGCCAATACCAGGGAAGAGCAAGCTGTGCAGGAGCCCAGTGGGACTTGCTGGCTGTGCCAGGACTCGGGATGCCTGGCAGGGAGTGTGCCATCCTGGTGCTGAGCCCGGCACCCCTCGGTGTGGAGCCTTGGGGAGGTGACCAGCAGGCAGTGATGAAATTCCCCACGTAGACCCAGCTGTGTGGGCGTTGTGAACTGCTCTGTGGTAGGGCTGGTGTCCCAAAGTGGTGACCATATGTAGCTGATGTGGTAAGTCTGAATAAAGGTTGAGAACCATCACCGATCTTACTCTTTTTTGTTTCTCTTTTCTGTCTCTCCTTGCAGTTGGTCCATTAACCATCACCTTCAGGATGCTCCCTAGTGAAAGGATGATCATCAAAAAAAATCCTTTCGTTCAGTCTGGTGGCCACTACCGGCCACCTCACTGCTTCGCCCGCTACAAATCCGCCATCCTTGTGGCCTACAGGAACCAGGAGAAGTACCTCCACCATCTCCTCTACTACATTCATCCTTTCTTGCAGCGCCAGCAGCTCACTTACACTATCTACTTGATTCAGCAGGTAAATCTAAATCAAATGTGCCTGGTGGTGCAGCTGAGCTTCCCAGTTACGGGTTAGTTCTGAACTGGAAATGCACCTGGTCAGGGCAACCCTCAGTATCAATACAGGCTGGGGATGAACAGGTTGATAGCAGCCCTGCCGAGAAGGACTTGGGGGTGCTGTTGGATGAGAGGCTGGATGTGACCCAGCAATGTGCACTTGCAGCCTTGGAAGCCGAATGTGATCTGGGCTGCACCAAAAGCAGCGTGGCCAGCAGGTTGAGGGAGGTGATTCTGCCCCTCTGCTCCACTCTGGTGAGAGCCCACCTGGAGTGCTGCATCCAGATCTGGGATCCAAGCGCAGGAAGGAGGTGTGGGAGCAAGTCCAGAGGAGGGCCACCAAGGTGATTAAAGGGCTGGAGCACCTCTCCTGTGAGGAAGGGCTGAGAGAATTGAGATTGTTCAGGCTGGAAAAGAGACAGCCTAGGGGTGACCTGATTGTGGTCTTCCAGCACTTGAAGGGAGTCTACAAAAAAGATTGAGAGAGACTTTTTACTAGAGCATATAGTGACAGGACAAGGAGGAATGGCTTTAAACTGACAGAGAATAGGTTTAGATTAGATATGAGTTAAAAATTCTTTACTCTGAGGATGGTGAGGCACTGGAACAGGCTGCCCAGAGAAGTTGTGGATGCCCCATCCTTGGAAGCATTCAAGACTAGGTTGGATGGAGCTCTGAGCAACCTGGTCTAGTGAAATATGTCCCTCCCCATGGCAGGGGGTTTGGAACTAGATCATCTTTAAGGTCCCTTCCAAGCCAGGCCGTTCTATGATTCTATGAAATATGACTCTTCTAGTATGGAAGTACCATAACACTTGTCAAGATCATCATTCAGCTATTGATTGGTTCTGTTGGGGATTTTCTTCTAGAGGGATGAAGTTGTCATTTCAGTGATACCTTGTATTTTCATCTGTTTGAGAGCTGAATGTGGTTTGTCTGTAGCTTGTCAGTGTGGCTACTGAGCAAAATCTTAAGACTTAATGCTAAAGTGAAGTTGGATATTTTTAGTCTGTCAAATACAGATACAATCGAACACAATCATCTGGCTTGACCCTGCTGAGGGGCAGCCTACACAGGGCAAACAGCTTTTTTGTAACTGACATGCACTGGTGTTGCAAAATATTAGTGGTGAGAGAGCAAATTTTGGATTTGTGAATTAAAACCGACAGTTTACTGGGAGGGACAAGAAGCTTTTTTGTTTGACCAAGATCTTTTTTTCTCATTTCTAAGCTTTAATACAGGGCAAAAGTGTTGATGTGCAGATGTACCCCTGAGGACTGGCTTATGGATCTCTTGAAAGTCAGCCTTCTTCAGGCGCCAACAGTGTATAGCCCCTGACACAGCAAAGCTCAACAATTGTTGAGAATGTTGTGAAGAGAGTGGGTGAAATCTTCAGAGTTGGGAACGTGGAATTTGCAGCCACTATTGATTCATTACTGTGCCATTCAATTGAATAAGGCTTTTTTACTAACACATATTTTCAATTGAGTTACCATCTTTGTTGTTTTGGTGAAGAAATGCAGGTTTTCTTTTCCAGGTGGGGACTGGTTCGTTTAACCGAGCAAAGCTGCTTAATGTTGGTGTCCGGGAAGCCATGAAGGATGAAGACTGGGACTGCCTTGTCCTGCATGATGTTGACCTGGTACCTGAGAATGACTATAACCTCTACATTTGCGATGAATACTATCCCAAGCATATGGCAAGTGCCATGGATAAGTTTCAGTACATGTAAGTGCCTCCATTTGCTTTCTGTGTATGCATTCTACTTGGTTCACTTCCTGCTTAGAAAGTAGGGATGGGAACAGTGAAAGATAGAACTTTTATGAGGTTTTCTGTGTGTTAGTTTTGCAGTAGTGACGTCCCTAGAAAAGGATATGCTTGACCTAAGCATGCAATCTTGAACAATTCCTTTGCCTGTTATACTGTTAGCTCAGCCTGGCAAATAACTGGCAGGTTTCAGTTTGACTTTCCTTCAAAAATAAAAGTATAAGGGTGGGAAATACTGGATCGTATGATAGATGATGTGATAGTATGCAGGTATTTAAAACTGACCCAAGATGTGAAATTTGAAACCTGCTTTACTTTGGTCATCTTTAGGGGAAGATGGCAGGGGACAACATGAGGAATGGTGGGAATTACATTGGGTTTACTGTTACGGGTTTTGGCATTGTAGTGACAGAGTCTGTAAAACATGTGTGACTTGGATCACATTGTTAGTTGTGGAGGACAGGTATTAGCCTTCAATATTGATGCTTTTTTTGTTGTTTTTCTCTCTTTTAGTCTGCCTTACAAGACCTTTTTTGGGGGCGTATCTGCTCTGACTCCAGATCATTATATGAAGATGAATGGGTTTCCAAACACATACTGGGGTGATGGTGGTGAAAATGACGACATTGCTACAAGGTACTAATGCACAGGACAGGCTTAAAATAGCACCAAGCTGGCTAGTGAAGTGTAGCATTATCCTAAGAAAGGAACCAAGACATTGTTCCTTAATGTGCTTGCAGTATCATTACAACCCAAAATTCTGTTGGCATTGGGAATGCTTAATATCAGAAGCTGCTCAGAAGCTATGAATCCAATCACTGTGTCCTGGGAAAACAAAGCTTTCTCGGCTTTGGAGTGCAGAATGTTCCTTCACATCCTTGTGCGTTTAGTCCAAGGGGCTATAACCACTAGGAGTTGACAAGTGCCTCCTTTGACGTGGACAGCCCCAACAGAGGGAGGAAATCTGCAAGCCTGAAAAATAAGAAGGTACTTACTAATTCTCAGACAGCTGAGAATTTAAGTTAAGTGCATTTAGGTTGCTCCAAGTATTACCTAATCACCAATACTGGGCATTAAGGAACGCAAGGAATTCTGTCTTTTGTCTGCAGTGCTGGGTGATGGAGAAGCCTGTGTACTAATGTGAGTCAGTGACAGCAGGAGTTGATGGTCTTTCTTGTACTTGGGTTGCCATGGCAGCAGCATGCTATAGGAGCGAATATGACGAGTTTAGTTCCAGGTACTCTGCCTCATGCGAATTCTTCAAGTGCAGAATCATGGCTGCAGCTTCTTTATTCAGCTTTGCCGTTGCACTGTGCACCTTTATCATCCAGCACTGAGGCAGGCTCATGGGGAGTTTTTAAAACTAAACTGACCGTAGAAGGCTTTTTTTTTTGTCTTGCTCAGTGCAACAAGTTACACGAGGTTTTTCAAAGCAGTTACTTGTCTGGAAATTGAAAGTCAGATTTTCTAACATAGAATTCCTCCTTTGCTTTTCAGATGAAGCCAACTAAAAGGTTATATGGTTGTTTAAAGAGTCTGCATTTATGAAAGGAGTGGAGTGCCAGGAAAATAGATCTTCACATCAAACACTACAATGCTGGGTTTATTCAAGTGTTCTTGGTACAGCTTAGGCATCTAATGTGGTTTTCGGTATGAGGGATAAAGAATCATGGTGTTATGCACAGGAGTGCACTTCCTTGAAGAGACTCCTGTAAGATAAGTGGATTATGTAGCTCCCAAAATAGCCCCTTCTTGAACAGAATTAGATCATATGATTTCAGAGAACACATATATTAATGATTACCAATGTTTTGGCCCAGAGATACATGTGGGCCATGGACAGTGCCTGTTAATGATTTATTCACATTCTGAAGTCTCAACCTGCCCAAGTTAGAAATGAGCTGCTGTTCTTAAATGACCACCTGGTATTTGGATTTTAGGAGGTGCTTAAGCACTTCTTACCATGTAGCAACAAAATTTTTTTTTTTGACATTGCAATGTCCAATTTCAAAAAGTCCTGTGTAAATTTTTTTTTTTCTGGGATACTGCTTATTAAAGCAGAGCTAGTTGAAAACAACCTGCTGGCTGCTACTTGCATTTGACAGACCACAGAACTGTATTAGTTGCAGCAAACACCAGGATCTACCTTCTCTTAGAGGAAAACTTATGTGTTTACATTATCAACTACAGGAAAGTCTGTTGGGTTTTTCTTAACAGCAAATTAATGTAATAACTGCACCATATGACAGTTTAAGTTTAATTTTGCAATGCAGAAACTGTAACAGCGAATCTAGTTTAGTGTTCTTGCTTGTCTCTTTATGATTGAATGTGCCATAAGCTTATGTTCAGAAATCAACAAACTTCGTCTAAAACTTGATCTGAAATAATAGTATTATAACACTGTCAATGAAGTGTTATAATACTCTGGCTCTAAAAAACCAAATACTTTCAGTGCTGTGGCCTCTTTCAGTTTTATAACATTCCTGCTCTATCAGATCTCGATGGAACGCAGTCAAATGCTCGAAACATGCCAGTTAGATAACCTCAACTGAGCAAACATTCATTCTTACATTCAGAGGAATTTTCTCTGTGTAAAGGCTGTCCTGTGATAACAGAGGTTTGGTAGCCACTGCACTATTAAAGGCACTTTTTATTGGCAGACTAACATAGGTGCTATCAGCAGTGGGTTGTGCGTTGCTTTAGAGTTACCCAAAATGCTGTCTTTAGGAACTCTGTTTCAGAATTCTGAGCCTTCAGTTCGCTCATGTCTTATCTAACTGCCCCACAGCTGAGCTCACATTTGCTCACATTTGTTTGTCTGGTGACTGTATTTATCACTAATCTTTTATGAACCAGTATATTCAGGCCATCTGAATGAATGGCACTTCTCAAAGAACAGAGTCTTAATCTGGTTTTGAAACTCAGGGCTGGCTTCCTCTCAGAATCTGCAAGTTTGAGGCCTTTTTTTTTTTTTTTTAAAGTTCAGGTGATGGACCTCTAGGCAGCAAAAGCTCTGCTCTGAGAAGGAAGTGGAATAATGATTCTGTCAACTTCATAAGAATTGCTGTTAAATGCTCTGTATGATTTTGCTCATTCCCTGCTTGTCATAATCCTCTTGTACCCTGTGGAAGTGCACTGCAGCTGGGAGCTTTCCAGCCCAAGCTTGGCCTTGACCCCGCTAGAGAAGATCATGTGCTGCTTCTGCATTTTGTTTTTTATTGCATTAACACTGAAAATCATCTCTGACTATAACTAAGTCTAGAAACAGCATCTTTATGCCTAAGCAAATATTTTTATTTGTTGTTTTAAAGGATTCAGTTAGCAGGAATGAAAATAGTCCGGACATCACCTCACCTTGGACGCTACAAAGTGATGAACTATGATGAAGAGACAGAGATGCAAGAGCCGTGGAGAAGGTAACTGTTTGGGTTGGGGGCTACTCTTTGCCTTGTGGCAGGCAGAATATTAGTCATCTTCCCCAGAACAGGCAGTAACTATACCTCATGTCACTGCTTCTTCTTCTGCTTTAGGGAGGGTATTTAAAAGCAGCTCCCAGCCAGTTTCAACCGAATCGCTAGTCTCCTGTCTTTGCCCGTGAAGAGTTTCTCCTTGTTTCCTACCTTTTTTTCCTGCTGTGAAGATCCATTCTAGCTAGGAAGCTAACACATGTCAGACTTAAGCACCAAGTAATTCAGGGAGTAAACCTTAGGAAAAAATACTGCCTGTCTTGTAAATAGGGAGAGTTCACTTTGAAGAGGCACTTTGTTACAATTTCCCTGTAATAAAAACTTGCTCTTCAATCTGTGTGGAGGTACACTGTGCCATTAAAATAGTGGAAAGCAGTATTCGAGCTCGAAGACATGGGGAAGGTGCTATGAGAGACTTTATCTAACACTGTTTTATATAGAAGAGCTGGAGGAGGGTGTTGGGTCAAATGTGGTGGAGGCTTCTCATACCGACAGTGCAGGTTTCTCTTTATCGTCTCAAAACTCAGGTTTCCATAACAACCCTGTCTAAAAACCTACCTACAGCAGCCTATGTACACCATTGCTGCAAGCCTCCGTGTTGCACTCCCAGGTCTCTCTAAGCTGCTGCCAGCTTCCTGGGCTTTGGCAGACTGTAGCTGCCACCTCACTGGTCTCCCTGTCTGATTAGGGTCCAGTCCAAATTGTCCTCCTTGTTCAGAAAACTCAGTGTGAATTTATTGTAATCTGTTTATTCTGTATCACGTGGGAAGAGTTTTCTCAGGGCTTTTCTGCTACCCCTTTGAGACCTCTGGAATCCTCTTTCATTCTTCTGCAGCTTCAGCTGCAAATGTCACCTTCATTCTTCTAACTGCAGGTATTCTTCCTTCCTCAGGCCCACTTCTCAACACAACACCAGGAAAACATGGAAAGCTGATGGAATGAATTCATTACAGTTCAGGCTCCTTTCCAGGATAAAGCATCCTCTTTATACCAAGATCACTGTGGACATTGGATATGTTCCCCCATTTTCTTAAGAGGCTGAAAACAAAAGCAGAGGTTGGGTGCAGCCTGGGCATTCAGCTGCTACCTCCCAGTGTCCTGTGGAGTCTGCATCGCCTGAGACTAATCCTTGCCTTTCATGCATTTCACTTTTCTTCAAACTGTTTAAGATTTGGAAGGACAGGCTTCAGGAACAGGATATGACAGCTAATAAACAAGCTGTGGCTTACTGTAAAAATTGTCCACGTCACTGTAAAACTAACTACTGAGCCAAGTCTCCTTGACAGTAAGCTGATCCAAGCTTTCTGGAACCTTTGTTCCATAACTGGATAGCTCTGTCCTGCTTTGTACTTAAGTGTTAATTAGGATGCAAGCCATTCTGTCAGAATGGCCTCTGAAGTGTTATATTTTGAGAAAGTGTTGAAGCCAGTCACAGTTCTGTAAATATCTTTTGTGAATTTGAGTAAAATAAATTCGAGTTTTGTGTTTGGCTTAAGAGTTTTATAAAATATTAAGTTTAAGAGTGTAATAAAAGAGAAAGTTAGCCTGAAACAAGACAAACCAGAGCTTATGTCCCTGCTTTTCTTTCTGGCCTGATCCATCAATGTTTAAATGTTTTTGTTGTAGCTGTGCTACAGCTATACGGTAAGTAATGCTGTAAGACTGAATGGGACCTGAGGCTGTCACCTAATGTAACCTCCTGCTCAGGCAAGGAAATTAATCTAGTACTTCAGCTGTGGCTCAGACATTCATTACCATTCAAGGTTGAGCAGTCTTCAACATAAAATACTTCTGAAAAAGTAAATACTAGAAGAAAAACTAAGGAAAAGTGTCAACAGTGGAGCTGTGACCCTGGCAGGAATGCATTTGTACTTACCTGAGACTGACACATTCTGCCCAAGCCCTTGCCCTTGGTGTAAACTTTCTTCCTCTGCCCAGTCAGTCTGTAGCATTGCCTGCCAGGTCCAGTAATTTTGAGAGCAGGACACTGGGTATTTCTGCTTGTTACTTGAAGATAAAAAAAATTCCTTGTTCACTGAGAAGCTGCATCTATCTTGCTACACCTAAAAACATTTAAAGTTTCAGTCTTCTCTACAGTTGAAATATGTCCTAAAAGAAACTCTCCCGAGCCTGGCTTGACATTTACATATTAAGACAGTTAAGTATAATGCAGTAAGACAAGTGCTCTAATCAAGATTTTAGCACAAATCCTGTCGCACAGTGGAACAGTTAGTTATCTTTCACCTGTCTTCTTCAGCAAGACTCACAAATAATAATGGCTTGGGTATATATACAAATACACAGTCTGCTAACAGCATGGCCCAAAATGTGGAGAGGATTTTCTCTCCATCTGACACAGGTGGCCACTGCTTTTCCTTCCAGATCCCTGGAGAATAACACACATCCTGCTGCAGCACCAAGACTTTGATCACTGCCACAGATTGAAGGATAAGAGGCACTGTGGATTTCAGCAGACTGCATTTATTGAGAAATTTTTAACATCTCCTTGACCATTACCATTATTGCCTTTCCCTCACACATGGTTTTTATACAGGCTACAAAAATTTAGATTTTCTTATTAAGTTTGTAGTTGGTGAAGAATTCTTGTGCTTTTAATGAGACCACAAAAAAGTTTAGAAATAGTTGCAAAACGAAATTTTTTTTCAGTGACTTAGTTCAAGTCCTTTCACTGGACCAGCCCAAACAAGGACACTTTTGCAAATGTCCCAGCAAAAAGTGCATAGAAGAACACGAGGACCTGTCCCTCGGGTCAGTCTGTAGCTCCAGTCCTCACAAAAGGAAGTTCTCAACCAATCAATTAGATGCTGTCAAGGAACACTTTACTTTCCTCTCTGCTGCTGAAGCACTCTTCCAAACAGAGTGCCAGAAGTCCTCTGCTCTAACAGCAGCCACAAACAAGATCTGTTGCCATTTCCTAGAACCTGAGTGGTGCTCACCCCTATGAGACCTTGGGCTGCACACTGAAGTCCACTGTAATGTTGATGTACAACGGGTTGTGTTCCACTGAGAGCAGTTTGTATGAACAAGAATTCAGCCCATCTCTTTTCCATGTTCTAGATACCTGGCGTAGAAGCTTCATCCTGAGGAGAAAGAGGAGAAAAATCTTCACTGATAGGCACAGGACAGGTCTTTTGAGCTCTTTCCCGCTTCCTAGTATATCTGGCAGCAGTGCTACTCCCATTATTTATCTCCTGGAAATGTAGAGTCCTGTTTTTCCTGTCCTCAACACAGACAATCACATATGGGGGAAAAAGGTGCTTTGGTTTAATCTCTGAAATCATATGCTTAAATCATATCCATATAACTATAAACTTTGGAAGTTTCTAAGGAACACCACCCAGTCAGTTCTACAAAGATCTCAGGTACAGAACAACTGCCAGCTGTGACCAGTGTTGTCACAGGGGTGGCCCCCAGAGCCCCTGGGTACCACAAAATGCCTATTTGGCCTAGAGCAAAGACCCTGTCCCCCCCCGGGTGCCTGGCTCCCAGACACAGACCAGGGGAATGCAAGGTGGAACACTGTTCTTGACTCACCTCTCTCGATTCTCCTCGTTCCCGTGGTCTCGGTTGTGGAAGATCATCGTGTACCTGGCTACATCAGCAGATGGCCTCATTACCTTCATCTTCTGCATCTCAACCCTGGAAGAAGCAATAGTGGTATGAGGAAGACAACAGTTACAAGCCAGCTGTTAAGGGAACAAACAACCCATCAGCTGGAGACTTCATCTTTTGTAGATGCCATGGAAGCAAGTATAGAGTTGTAAAAACTCATCTGCATCTCTTCCACAACCCATTTTACCAGCAAAACAAGGCTCAGAGTTACATTTCTGGAGAAAAGGTCTGTTAGGTGTGTATGTCACCCTTTCTTTTGGACAGAAGCAGGTAGGTAGAGATCACACAGAGCTTTAGGCACACATTATACAGCAGAGTATGTTTACATTAGTATTGCTGGTCTGCTCTGTAGCACGTTTCCACACCTTTTGCAACAAGTTTATCTCAACTCCTGCAGTAAAACCCCCACAGTTCTCCACTTAAAAAGAAGGAGGGAAAAAAAGCTTGGTTTCTTCTTTAATAGATGGCAGACAGTTGCAAAATTCTTAGGTGTTCACATGAAGAAAATTTCTTTGAGGACAATGGCAGAAACACTGAGCCCCGTGCACAGATTTAAGTGTCTGACATCAGGCACTTGGTTGGAGCTTCTGACCTTAAACATATCCGTGGAACACAACAATTTTGCTCTGACAGCAGAAAGGCTTAACATCGTGACAATGGAAATAAGGAATAGTCTACCTCCTTGCTAGTCACTCAGCAGCTGAAACAGCAACAGGAAACCAAGATTTGAAAAAACTTGAGCCCCTTTCAAATAACTTTGTAGCAGTAAATTATGAAACAACTACAGCAAATGATCTGAAAAGTCGTTTGGTGATGCATGCCTTAGGAAGGGCCAAAAGAGACCATCACGTTTAGCCTGGAGGCAGTACGGTAGGACCAGACAGCCCTCCAGCTCGAGTTCTGACAGCAGTGAAGGGATGCTGCCATCTGCTGACTTCACTCAGAAAGGCTCCAAGGATATCTCTGCACGACAACCCCTCCCCCCGAAGCGGCAAACTTGCCTTTACCTACCCCTTGCAGACTTGTCTCCATCCCAGCCCAAGACCCACCCAAGAAGAAAGGCACGAGAAGTTGCAGTGCACACGCTGTGTTGTACAGCTTGGTTTCCACACCGAGACCAACAGCTGCAAAGTTAAGAGGTGCTGCGCACAAGCATCACTTTCAATTCCAACCCCTTGAAAACATCCTAGAGACTCAGTAAATCCTGCTGTTTCTCCAGTGCCCACAGGAAGATCTGAAACACCACTGTCACTCACCGGAAGCTGGGAAATAAGATGGTACCAAACCACCCCCTACCACGATAAAAGCCTCCCAAGAGGTCACTGAGAAGCTGGTGTGTCTAGGTAGGGGTCGTAAGGAAAAAAAAAAGTGATTAACTGTTGACCAATGGCTAAACTGACACAGAGGAAAAACTTTCATTTGGAAGTTCCTAACTTAAACCCACTTGATCCCGTGCAATTATGTAACATCACCAGGGATACGACTTTTATGTCCCCAGCATTTAATCAGCTGAAAAGGATAACAGCTTAAGAGTGAGAGTTTGTAACCCAAGTTACAAACCAACAGGCTCTGCCAGCAGAGTCTACAGGGCTGGTGGGGTTTTTTTCTGTTGTTTGTGGGGTTTTTTGCCCCCTTCACTAACAGCAGTGCAGGATTAGAGATTTCTTCCTAAGCACAGGGCAAAAGATCAACGTAAGTTTTGCTGACTTCCTTGTCCCACTAAACCTCTCTCAACTAACAAACATCCTACTTTGACAGGCACATCTGCAAAACTAGTTTTAACAAGTGCCAAGCATATATGTATATATATGCAGCCTTTCTAAAATTCAAGTTATTTTCTATCTTTATGATAATCAACACCACCCACATACAAACTAAGCCCTGGCTGGAGTAAATCATGGTAGCCAGTGAATGCAAAACACTCCCACACTTGCAAAGTACTGAAACTGAATACCTTTGTGTATCTGGCAAACCACACTCCAAATTCAATCTCATTATTTCCATTATAACCAATTTTCAAGCGAGAATACAAATACTGTGTGGCTGAGACAAAGCCAAAACAAACCAAGCAAATACCTTAACCCACACCCAACCATCAACAATGCTGTCAGGAAGAGGACAAGGACTCAGGCATGCCTAACCCTTGCAAAGAGGAAATTGCTCACAGAACTGCATTGTGGACTTCAAGTCCCCACTGCAATACTGTTTGGAACTGAAGGCCCCTGTAGTGTTCTACTTTGTGAGGCTTGGTGTGAAGTCACACCAATTTTTAAAATTTTTTTAAAACCAATTTCTCATTGTTTACCTGATTCGAAGGTCATCATCTTCTCCACCCCAGCCCCAATAGTTGTTAGAGAATCCATTCACTTTGGCAAACTGATCTCTTGTTAGAGCAGTTACACCTCCAAAATATCCCCGGTACCGTAACCTGGAGGTACGCAAGAAGAGAGAATGAAGAATTAAAAGTCGAATTTTAACAACAATGAAAGTATCACCCTGAAACTCCAGATCTAGACTGGTCTTTCACAGAGTTAAGGGTGCACATATCCTTGTAGCTGGTCCTGTTCTCTTTCTCTTTTGACAAAAAGGTGGTGATTTGCTTTAGGCCAGAAAAAGTTAACTCTCCAACAGAGAATGGAGTCTTCTTCAGTAGCTTCTCTCTTTTCACGTTTCCCCTTGCCAACCAAAAAGGCACTTCACCTCAGGGACTCTGATGTGTAGAAAACAAACAAAGCTACGCACTAATATAGTGGGAGCTTTGCAATAATGATGGCGAGCCATCGACTAGCTTAAGAGCTGAATCTGGAAAACCTGGAATGAAATCAGCTCACAGCAAGGGGGCATGTACTTTGGGATACTGCAAGAACAATTCCAGGGTAAGGCGCAGTGCAAGTTACTTAGTAACCCAATGTAATGGAGCTCAGCTCTAAAGTAGATTAATTTCTAACTTCTACCTTCCTCATCCTAAATATTGCACCTACTTTAAAAAGACGTTTACATACCATGCTTATTTATCTCCTTACACCATTCTAATTGCTTTTTATTATGCCCTCCTATCTCTTTGCCCTTAAGAGAACATTACAAAGCAACCTCTCTACCACCCTGTCCCTGTCAGTTCTGGTGATGTGCACGCAGCTGCAGATTGCATTTGGGTTTCTACATATATGTGAATCTAAACAGATGAGCAAATCGCCAGGGCTAGAAAGTGTCCATCATGGCAATTTACGTGCCAGACGAGCAAAGGTGCAATGCTTATTATTATTCCTGGTTTACCGTGAATATAATTTTTAAAACACCAGGGAAAAAAACAACAAAAAACCACCCTCAGGCTATTTTTCCTGGCTGATGTTTGTTCCTGTCATATCGTCACAAGAGAACTGCTAAAGGCTGAAATGGCCTCTGGAGATCTAGTAGTCCAACCCCTCTGCTCAGAGCAGCGTTTGCTAGAGGAAGTTGCTGAGGACCATGTCCATTCAGGTTCTGCCCATCTCCAAGGATGGAGACTCCATAATATCTCTGGGCAGCCTGTTGTAGTATTTGGCCACTCTCATGGTAAAAAAGCTTTTTCATATGTGTAAATGGAATTTCCTGTATCTCAGTTTGTGCCCATTGCCTCTTGCCTTTCACTGAGAAGAGAGAATGAAGAATTAAGAGTCAAAGTTTAACAACAATGAAAATATCACCCTGAAACTCCAGATCTAGACTTGTCTTTCAGAGAGTTAAGGGTGCACAACCTTTCAACCTGCTGGAACACCCCCCCTAATGCAGTCCAAGATGCTACATCACTGGCCCAGATCCTTTTCTGTAAAGCTGCTTTCCAGACAGCTGTCCTCCAGCAGCCACTGGTGCATGGAGTTACTTCTCTCCAGGTGCAGGACTCTGCGTTTCCCTTTCTTGAAATTCTTTAGATTTCTGCTGGCCACATTCTCCAGCCTAACAAAGGTCCTGGCACATAAACCACCCCTCCAAGATTTCTATCTTCCGAAAATTTGCTTATCTTCTAAAATTGATACAATCTGCCCTATCTTCCAGGTTACTAATGAAGATACTAATTAGTACCAGCCCCAGTATTAAACTCTGGGGTAAACCACTAGTGACTGGCCTCCAGCTGGACTTTGCTCCACTGATCAGAACCCTTTGAGCCCAGCAGTTCTGACAGTTTTATCCCATGTCACTGTCCACTTACTAGGCCATATTTCATCACTTTGTCAAAGGGGCTATTATGGGAGACAATGTTGAAAGCCTTCTTTAAGATAAACATTATCCACTACTGTTCCCTCATCCACCAAGCTACTCAAATCAGAGAAGGCTATCAAGTTGGCCAGGCACGACTTGTGAACAGATTTGATCTCCCCCCTCTATCTCCTCTCTTGGAGGAGACCAACCATAATGTAGAGGAGGCCCCCATCAAATTTTAATTATGCATTACTACCTTGAGATTTCTGCTATAGGTGCTCCAGAGAAATGCAGTGAACAGATGGAATGGACAGCAAGGTCCCACAAGCAGCGACAGCAGGGCAGAGCCTTCCCCAGCCATGCTTTCAGGCTGCACAGCTAGTCACTAACAGTACCATATCCCCCTACTTCAGCAGCCTGGCAGGGTTTGGGAACTGACTGCCCACCCATTCATCCACATATGGCACCCCACTGTTTGCTTATGTACCCCATAATCCCCCTACGTCACTGGAGAGGCAGACATCGAAGGAGCCAGAGCTGGGATGCACCAGGAAGAGTGCAGCCTGCAGGTTGAGGGAGGTGATCCTTCCCCTCTACTCAACCCTAGTGAGGCCACATCTGAGGTTCAGTTCTGATCTCCATAGTTCAAGAAAGACAAGGAGCTACTTGGACCCTTGGAGAGGGTTCAGCAGAGGCTACAAAGATGATGAGGGGTCTGGAGCACCTCTCTTAGGAGGAGAGACTGCAGGAGCTGGGCCTGGTTAGTCTGGAGAAGACAGAGGGGATCTCATCAATGCATATAAATATCTCAAAGGAAGGTGTCAAGAGGATGGTGCCAGACTCTTTTCCTTGCTTTCCAAGGACAAAGAGCAATGGGCATAAACTAAACCGCAAGTTACCTCAACATGGTAAAGAACTTCTTCACACTGAGCGTGGCGGAGCACTGAGACAGGCTGCCCAGAGAGGTCATGACGTCTCTCTCTCTCTCTCTCTCTCGACATTTAAAACCCACCTGGATGAGTTTATGTGTCACCTGCTTAGGATGACATCTTAGCAGGGGTTTGGATTAGATGATCTCCAGAGGTCCCTTCCAACCCTAACAATTCAGTGATTCTGTACCCAGGACAGTGTTGCCCACTCAACCCTCCTCAGGCAGTGCAGAACTGGCAGGGCCCAGGCATATCTTGATTCTAAGGTGACATCATCTGCAAAAATGCACCTCTGTAACCATGTTCAGCCATCTCTTCCCTGAGGACAAGAGAATATCAGCTCCTTAGGAATTTTTAAAATCGGTCTGAAGAAACTCTACTATAGGAATGGTCAAGTAGGAAATGATGTTGTGCTGGTCTCAGAGAAATAGCTTAGCTAAGATAAAAAAAGTTTTTCCACCCTTATCTTCAAAGCCTTAATACATAAACCTCCTATCTAAAGAATCTAAAACTGAGTTGTAGTTTAGGTAGCTAAAGATAAGGTACTGGTGCTCTCCAAAGGAGCACGGCTGCTAAGATTACTGCGCACTGGATCACCACAGGAGATATGCCCCTGGGAAAAAAACATCCCCCCCACCAAGGAAACTCAAAACCAAGCAAATAAACAAACAGACCAAAAATAAAGAAAAACCCACATTCATGCCCCAGATACTTTGTGTTAATACAGAGCACGTGTGATTTCAGATTTCTCTACCTCATCTGAGCAGTATGTCTCAGCACGCTCACCTCAGCTGCAGCAATGTGGGATTTCAACCTGTGGTCTCAGCTCTGTTCAAGTATCATTCTTGAGCTCAGGTTCTGAGTCCTTTCAGATGTACTCAGGAATTCCCGTGAAAGTAGAGCATTATTATCCCCACTTTATGGATGTGTAAACACAGGCAGTGAACAGAAAAGCTATGAATCAAATTCAAACGACCAGTACTCTAGTCAATGCTGGTGCAGGGTATTCACAACAAAACCATTTTGTCTGTACTCTTTAAAGCCAAAGCACAAAGCTGACCTATACCTAAGAGCTCCTTTACATAAACAGGAGAAACATGAGAAGACTAACAGTGGGAAGATCTCTTAATAAAAGCAAAAGTCCATATACAGGTTTAACTAAGCAAAACACTTGCAGGAACTAAGGCACAGGAGGTTAACTAAAGCCCCTCAAGCTTTGTGCCGTGTTATTAGCCTGAATTCTACATGTCTTTCAATTAACTAAAGCTAATTGACAGCTAGGTGTTTCTGTTCCTTTGATGCAATGACTATCCTGTAATCCTCAGCATTCTCTCTGCAAGGCACAGTGCTCCAAATGGCTGTCACAAGCCCAGTTCATATGCATGTGTTCGAGTTTTTGCTAAATGACTGAAAAGTGAATATTATTCTGTATAAGAATTGGCACATCCCACCTCTTTCTCATACATTTAACAAAGGAAACCCAGAAGCAAAGCACAGGTTTACTTCAAAGTACTTTGAGATCAGCTTTTGCAAAGCCCACTTCTAATCAATATTTAGAGTGATGTAACATGAAGTGAATCTTGAAAGAAAGAACTTCAATGAAAACACTTTAGTCATTAAACTCACCAAGCTCACAACCCTTTTTTCTCTGAGGTGAACTGAACCTGACTTTTCACTTTAAATTACTTATATCACACAAGCACTTAGGGGACACATTTAAAAATCAAAATGACCCTGTGTCAGACACTGTTTAATCAAATAATTAAAGGACAGTCCTATCCCTCAGCAAATTCTCACACTTGAGCTCTCAGTATCAGATATTACCTCTTCAATAGCAAAAGGTAAGTGGCAAGTTTTGTTATAGTATGATTACACCCTCAAATCACAGGACCAGTAAAATGCAAATAAATGCATTTTTAGCTTTGATGGAAGGTCTCAGCACAACCTCTGGCACGTTGCTTTCCTCTCAGAACACGCTTTAACTTGACCCCAGGAACAAGCACGATGACAATGATCACAATGGTACAGGTGGCCACAGGGCAGACCTCAGAGATGTCTGTACAGATCTGTGCAGTCAGAAGGCACGCCAGAGAGTGAAGTGTTACCACCAGAAGCCTGATGTCAAGAGGAAGGGTAGATACCAGCACACAGCCCCATCTGAAGAGGAACATTCTCAGTCATATGGCATTTCCCAGTTTGATATTCTTTCCATATTCCTGGGTTCCTACCTGTATCCAGTATTGTTTCTGCCAACTACAAGATGCTTTGGTTGTGTGTCACACATGTAAATGTTAAAGTCATTTTCTGGCACCAAATCCACATCATGGAAAATGAAACAGTCCCAGTTCGCTTCTTTTAGGGCCTCTAGGTATCCTACATTCAGCAGTTTAGCTCGATTAAATTTGGTGTTGCCAGCCTGTGGAAGAGAATGGAAAAAAAAACCTCTGAAGAAGGTGTCACAGAGTTTGAACAAGAACTACTCCCGGGCACTGGTTCTGATCACACAGTTTGCAACCACATCCATGGGCACAGCCTTTACAGCAGTAACTGCACAAGGAGCTGCCCCATAACACTGGGCACAGCATCAGAGTGGCCAACGACGACAAGGGTTTCTTCAGTCTCTATTCATCACAAAAACACGCAGCCAGGGCCAGGAGAGCCCACAGTTATCTGGGCACCAGAAGTACGAGTGATCCATGATGCAGTTTAACTGCCATTGCTGCACCCTGTCCTGGAGCTCCCATCAGGCTGCGTAGCAAAAGAGGTATCAGTACACAGTTTGGAAACTGGTGTCCCATTCAACCATGCCAGTAAGGCTTATGGAAGTATGTTTTTGAAAAACAAACCAAAACCCAATCCCCACATTAATCCCATACTAACTAGTTTCTAGATGTCAGAGCCCTTGCCACAAACGATTTATGCTTGTCCACAATCAGTTTCAGGGATAGCAACGCCGAAAGAGTTCCCTGTACTTCCTTAGATCACACACAGGTGGCAGAGTGGGAAGTAAAAAGCGGATCTCTTAATTTTTAACTCCTACTTAAAACCTGATGATGCTTCTGCACAGGGCCACCTACTAGCACAGGACTTCAACTGACTCATAGTCTTCATTGTTAGCTTTTGCTCTAAGTTAGTTTGTATTTCCTTTTCAAAAATATAATGTTTTACCTTTAGGGCATAGGTAGATGCATACACACACAGTTTTGTAAGCTTACCATGTCACTGCAGAGCAATAGGTGTGCTTATCTTGCTATTTATTTTTTACCTGGCTACACAGGTAGCCTGCAGGAGGTTTTCTGCCCCTGAAGACAAAGTGGTGATTTCCCTCAAGTTCCCACCTGGGAGCCAGAGGGCCAAGCCCAGCGCTCCCACAAACAGACAGGAAAGGCATTTTCCAGAGCTAGGAACCTGGCGTACTTGAAAGAATAAAAAAGACATTTTCAAGAGAAATTGCTTGGAATTCTAGCAGATTTGCTAGAAGGTACCTGGACAGAAAGAGGCTCCATGGAAAATGAGAAAGAAGCTGGCCTCCTCAGGCCAAGATGAGCTAAAGGGAAAAGCTGTTGTACACAAAGCACATTTTATTGCTCCAAAAAGTAATGCTTTGCTCCAAAGCGGCATTTGTTCACCATCACTAACAGCCATCTGCTCCTGCACAAAGACGATTTATGGGATTCATGGCTCTGTACCTGCAGGACAGAAACTACAGGTCAGTGCCCACTCTGAGAAATTAAGAGATGGATAATTAGTTGCTTCCATTCCCAGGGAATAAATTTTATAGGAAAAATTTAGATATAATTCACCCAAAATCTATGATGTCAAATTTCTGAGTGGGTTTTTTTAGTATGTCTGGGGGGGTGGAGGGGCGAAGGAGGGGATTTGTTCATTTTGCTCAAAATGTCCTGTATATGAAAATAGCCACCAGGTAATCTCCCCCTGATGCTGAAAACATAGGTTATTGAGTGAACAGAACAAATCCGATGGCTGGTGAGGTACATGTGGAAAACATCACTTGTATTGAGTATCAAACTCAGCCTAGTTTAGGAGAAGCATCTACCATCTGCTAAGTTCTGTCTTCCTCATCAGTGCAAGCCACCACCATGGCCAAATGACAGCTGATGCTGCTTTCCAGGAAGGGCAGTTTTCCATGTCAGACCACATGCTGAACAAATGGCAAGATTTACTCTCATACTTTGTCAAGGAGAGAATTGTCCTCTTTTGTTCCTATGGAAGAAGAACACTGACCACAAGATAAAATCATGTTGGGAAAGGAATTATTCACCCTTTAGGCATTACAAACTCACATTGTTTTCAGGACAGCACTTATGTATGCACACATTAACATAGAGAAGCACAATTTTCACGATGTTACAAGTAGCCCATAAAGAAGAAATCTGGAGTATACCCTTCAATGGCTCACAAAAAAATACAAAAGACCCATTCACTAATCTTCCTCCAAAGTAGACTGTGTATTTTAATAGTTAAATCCTATTTTGCTTTCCTCAAAACATATTTAAAACAATTAATGACATCGCAACTGAAGAGTAAAAATGGATTTTCTCTTGAAGATTTTTGTTAGACCAGTCTTTGGGTATGCCTATCTATATGGAAAAGCTATATGAAAGCTTCCAATCTTCCATGCAAAATCTCTGCTAGAACAAGTCCAGACTTGACAGTGCTGCTCACATCAGACAAAACTTCCATACTTCTGTATTACTTTTTGCTAACATGACAACAGCAGTTCTCTACCTCACATATTTCAATTAAATAAGAAGGTATAACCATTCTCCCAGTGATTTACTGCTCACCACTGCTTCCTACCTAGAATGAATCAACAGATGTACAATTATAGTAGATATTAATGCAGGGAAAAAAAGCCTCAGTTTTTCCACTCTACAGGACACATAATGACTCTAAACAATGGAAGTACAGTCCATTCCAAGTGAAAATATCCTGCCATGACTTTTGTTGCTGTTCTGCTGAAACACTAAGCAAAAGTATAAGGTTTCATCTAGAATGCACTGCCTCATTCTGGTTAATTGACTCTAGCTTCTTTAAACAGAAGAAAAGAGAAACTGTATTAATTTATCACCTTTTTCTCCGGTTGTCTGAAAAGTCTGTTTAGAGTCAAAGCAGAATACGTAAGTAAATGACAGTAAAAGAAAGTAAACATGATAAGAGATCAAGGAAAAGACAACATATTACAAAAGAGAAATATATACTGCTTCTAGCTCATGCAAGTAGAACATAAACACCTTGATGAAAGACAATGCGGTACAAGCCTGCTCAAGTTTTAGCCACTAGACCCAGCATTGCTATAAAGAATGTAAATAAAGAAATTAATAAATCTTTCAGGAACCAAGTGCTCTGCCATGACAACTTCTTCCCACCACCCTTGCTGGGCACAAATAAAGCAGCTACAACCAGCAGCTGTCGTGTTTAGTTTGAGAAAGCACAAGTAAGTACAACCACATGATACACGTGACTTACTAAGCACAACAGCCAGCAAGCAGATGGGGGAGAAGGGCTACATACAAACTGAGGCCTTCGATTCAAACAACTCCAAATGTAGAGAAAACAGGTCAGCCTAGTCACAGTGTGCATGCTGCAAGAGAAAGGAGTTGCACTAGCAGTGCAGAAGGTGTTTACCTTGAACACTAATTAAGAAACAGTAAGTTAATTAGACTGAGAAATCCACACCAGTTAAAAGACACTGTTAATATTCCCCAGCAGCTGAGATCCTACAGTGCTACCAGCAGTGGCTGCAGGCAGGGTTGCATCCCTCTACAAGTAGAAGCGCTCAAAGCAGGCTTGGAGGACTGATGCCAGAGAGCAGAGGAAGCAGCCTCTTCCCAGGCTGCAGGGCACCAACATCATCCTCAACCAAACACACCTCTGCACCGCTGCCTCACCTGGTGAATAACATAGATGCCGTAGTCCAGCTGCTGCCTTTGTAGGAAGGGGTGGAGGTGCTCCAGCAGGTACAGCAGGTGCTTCTCTCGATTGCGGTGTGGGATAAGGATGGCCACGTGCTGCAGTGCTGAGCACTCCGTAGGGTGATACCGGCCCTTGGCTACCTGAGGGTTCTCCTTTTGCACTTCTTCTAGCGTAACAGATGGTTTGAAGGTGAGTTTGCTGGCACCTCCTGTAGGAGAAGCACAAGGAGCTTTCCTGAGTCATTTCAGGTTGTGTGTAGTCCAATCACTTAATGAGGCAGTCTGCGACCAGTACAAGAAACCCAGATTTCCTTGCCTTTCTGAGAGAAAACTACTGCTACAAAGATATTATGCAGGCAGGAGAAAGAGAGGGTATCAAGTGTTTAGATGCTTAAACTGGGTGTCCGGCCACATCCAGGGAACAAGAGCTTCAGCACAAACGGCAGTTGTCGGGAAGACAAACACTGTCACCACGAACATCCCCCTTTCCTCCTTTCCCTGAGCTTTTATTGCTGAGCACGATGAATGGCATGGTCACAGGATATGGAATATGGGGTCAGCAGTCCAGGCTGTGTCAACTCCCAACCTCCTATCCATCCCACCAAATTTTAGGGGGCCAAGAAAGAGAGACAAAGCCTCAACAGAGGAAAAAGACTGTTCAGAGTAGCCAAGTTACTGGTGCATTACCAAAGCTGTTTCAGCCAAAATTGCAAACCACAGCACCATTATGGGCGGCTCTCCCAGACGGACCCAGCACAGGCAATCCGTGCCACAAGTCACTTCCTCACCCAGAAGTGCTTATTGCGACTAGCTGTATTGTATTTGTTTCACAGGAAAGATACCCAACTGTAAAACCATAAGGAAGACAGCGCTACCAGAGCAGATTAACTTGTTAAGAAGGAGAGAGAAGTATCATCACTTACGCAGGTATGGAGACAGAGCTGGGCAGGGACCCACGGTCTTCACCACAGGAACATCTGCAATTGATTTGATCTTTGTTTCCTCTTGACTGTCCACCAGGCTAGCTACCTTCCTGAAAACCTCCATCATGCTCTTAGCTTTAGAAATTTCCTGTCTGGAGTCCACAAAGTAACTGAATGTGGTCCATAGCACCATCAAAAACAAAGTGACAAGCACCAATACTTTGAACTTAGAGAAGAGGTGAAAAACATTCAAGCTCAAGGCCATGGTTCTCCCTGATCTGCAAACTGCCTCCTCTGCTCTGATGCCAAGGCAGGTCACTGCACATCCAGTGGGGATGAAAGCAAAATTCCCAGTGAGAACGTCACAGTAAGGAAGTAAAACTGGAGGTAGGGAGGGCTGCCACACTTCCTGCAGTTTTGCAATTCATGGAGCCATAATATTGTTTGCTCTTCAAATCTCACAAAATACGACTGTAACCTGGATCACAAAAAAAAAAAAAAAGGAAGGAGAGAGTTAGTTTCTATCACCTCTACTGCTACACCTTCACAGACTCCATGAGACCAGTTTATGACAATATACAAAAGGAACAGCATGCACGAAAACCTGGTCAGAAAATAAGCCACAGCCACAAACAAGCTGCGCGATTTTATGTAAATCATTTTCCTGTTTTGTTCTCCTCTCTCAGTCTTTTTTCTTCTTTTTTTTTTCTTTTTTTCTTTTCAGATCAGAAAGTTCAACCACTACCCCATGTTATGTCTGTGTACGGTGCCTGGCAATACCCAAGCTTCACTACTTCTATTCCTAGCAAAATTAACAGCAGCTGCAAAGCAAGAGATTCTGCTGGCTATGAGTAAAGCTAGCTCCCCAACAAAATGAAAACCACATGAACTTCTGCAGAACTAAACTGTTTTCTTCTGAAAGACAGTATTATTGATGCTACGTTGCTCTGCACAATGCAGTGTAAAACCTACAACATTTGATTAGTATCAAGAAATCATTCCTCCATATCTGCTGCCTGTCAGTACCATCTCAGGGGTCTTTGCACAGTATTCCCCTCTTACATGCTGCTGCAGGGGGAAAATCTTCCTGATGCTTACAGAAAAAGTTCATTCTTCCAGTGTTAGGTCTGTGAGGATCCAATCCTTTGCTCCATTTCCTGCCCTCTTTCAAGAGCTCCATTTTCATACAGCCTTTCACTGGCATCATACTACAGTTATTACTCAAGACTTTTGGATGTTATTATCATCTCACAGCAGAGAAAGAACGAAATTTTAACAGAGAGAGCTTTGATAGAGAAAACAAAGAAGAAAACTGCTACCTGTGAGAAGAACAAGGACTGAGGCTAAGTGAAGCCAAAGGCAATGATTAAAGACAATGCACATGAAACCGGCTGGATCAAAGGGAAGAAACATGAAAACATGTGATGCTATTCTATACCAGCTTCCAAAATATGCATGAGACCCTGAAGAGATACCAGGAGCAGAAGGAATACAGTAACTCCACATTCCCACTAGATTAGCCCGGGTGTCTTCTGAAGAATTTTGCTGATTCATGGGCATGTATGTGGGAGCCTGACCTAGGATGGACAAGATGAACTACTGGATGGACTGCCCAAGCTTCTCGGGGTTCCCTGGGACCCGCTGCTGTCCCTTCTGGCAGGCACTACATGAAAGTGGCTAAACTGCTCTCTCCATTCACACACAACACACGGTGTTACTCTAAGGAAGCAACAGAGCTTTCCATGACCTTACCATTAACAGTGATGGACCTCCACATCCAATTCTACCACTAACAGAGAAGAGAGCAAAAAATGCAGTCATACTAATAACCACAGTTTTTGAAGAGTTTTGCTGTTTGGGGGGTTTTTCCCTAGCTAATCTTCAAGAATACAAGGATAGAATCACCAAAACAGACAAGAAGGGAATCCTGAGTTCCTCTTAGTCCTCCTCTCCATATTCTGGCCCTTGAGACCACATTGTCCAATGAATTCTTTCTAATCTTAAATTACACTGGAAACCTGTCTGCCTCATTATTTTAAAAGATATTGAGAGCACCAAGCTAATTTTTCTTTAACATTCTCTCTCCTGATTTTCCACAGAGGAAAACATCAGAACAGCCTGTAAGGTATTGACAGCATGAGTCTCTATTACTCGTTAAAGAAACCAGAGAATGAACGGAACTAGTTTTTCCTCTGTTGATACCCATTAGCTCTGTTGTCAGAACAGGAAAGAAAAAAACAGTAACAGAGCAACAGCCAGCATCTGGCTGACCTACAAATAAAGAAAAACTACACAGTTTAGGACAGCTGTATACATGTGGGGGGAAAACAAACAAACAAAAAAAAAACCAAACAAACAAAAAAGAAAATTAAAAAAAATCAAGAGGACCAGCAAACCTAAGCCTCATGCTGATAACACACACTGTGTTCTACCACCAGTTTGTAGTAAACAACTGGAAAGCAACTTTGAGGGGCAGCCAGTAACACATTTCACAGATACAGTAAGCTCAACTACTTGTAGTGTATTATCACCAGAACAGGGATGCAAATAAAAGAGAAAATGTCCACCCTCCCCCATCGTTTACACTCTGCAGTAGCTGCGTACAGGAAATCAGTGATGAGCTCTATGAACCATCTGAGCGCAGTGTGGACCCCACAGGTAATATCAGCCTGTAATTATTAAATCAAAGACCTTATAATTTGCTTAGCTAAACTACTTGCAAGTTACTATGGAATAAGTTAAATTGGTGCCTTCCATAACCTCTCAGTTACTGTGCAGTGTTCAGCAGGTGAAGCGTGTCCCCCGAGGGGTGTAATCTTCTCCAAAAGAAACCAAAGGCACCACTGCACAAAATGCATGCAAAGGGAGGGAATTTCCTTCCCCATCACCCAAACCAAATGCATCCCAGATTAACCTGGTCTGAAAAGGACAACATAAAAGTTAAGATACTGAATTTAATATGCAGGGAATGACTATGAAGAGATGTTTGCTAAAAATCAATTTATTATTTATTATATTCATAGCTTCCCACTTTACCAGAACTGAACTACAATTTTTAAAATAAGTTAAGACAGTTGCTTACCACTGATACGCAGACTAGTGCAAATGGGTTGTCTCCCATAAGAAATTCTTTTTTTTTCCACAAATAAAATTGAAAATGAACTACCCATGGAAAAAGACATAAAGAAACAA
Source organism: Pseudotriccus pelzelni (assembly GCA_035584735.1). NCBI lineage: Eukaryota > Metazoa > Chordata > Aves > Passeriformes > Tyrannidae > Pseudotriccus > Pseudotriccus pelzelni. The sequence goes on from JAWMRA010000001.1 coordinate 24,086,486, forward strand.
CAGGAAGCAATTGGCAGTATTAGTAAGAAGAACAAGGCTCTGAAATACTTTTTTGTTGTTCCTTTTAAAATTCCAGGACGGAAGTGTAAAATTGATAAGGTACTAGGACATTAGATTATGAACATAAACTATGAACTTACTGCACCAACATTAATTCTAGTCTCCTCCACTCCTATTCCAAGTCTCACACATATGAATTTCCTTTGTCAGTTTTGCAAGGTTCTATTGTAAGTAGTTGTTACTAAAAGTTCATAGTACTTGTCTCTGACAAATATTCAGACCATACTACTGTCACGGCAAATTATTTCCCATAATAATTAAAATCACATCTCCACTGGGTTCTGTAGCAGCAACAGAATGGTGCTCTTGCTTAAAATACACTTGAGTGCTTCAACAGAGTGGCATAAATATGAATACATGATCACAACCATTAGTCACCTCCAGCTCATCACAACACATAAGCAGAAGGACAATAATTCATCTTTCAGAAACCTGCAGTTTGATATTTTGATGTTATCTACAGAGAATACAGTACATATTTCAAAATGTGGGAGCATGTAGACATTTTGGTATTTTAAATGGAAAAACATACACAAATTGATTTACCCACAATTCACCTTACATTATTACTTCACGAGTTAAAAGGTTGTTTGCTTGGCTTTCTTTCCCCTGAAACACAAGAATTGCGTGTGCACAGAAAGGCACACCTGATTCTACTAAGAGATGAGGAAGAACTGTGCCCTTGTGAATTAAAAGGACAAACACAGTAACGAGCTAGCACTTCTATAACTCCTAACAAAGACCTTGTAAACTTAAGAGGACAATAATTGAAAATATAAGGACAAGCCTCAATGTGAACTTGCCTGTCAGAGAAACAAAAATCTTGATCATCGCCCCTCTGGAGGGTGTTGTGTTATCCTGTCAAACTATGGGCTCTTCATTTGAAAAAGTGATCTTTCACCAGCAAGCTTCAAATACCTGGGTACCTAGCCTAGAGTCAAGAACACCAAAGTTTGGACCTTGTTAAAGGAAAACAATTTAAAAAAAATGTTAGGCCCAGAGTCTTCTGTTACAAAGCCATACTTGGAGAAGTAGCATAAAAGCCAGAGTTGTAATACATGCACAAAATAATTATTAAGGGAATAGTCTTAATAAAAGAATGACTAAAATAGTCATGCAAAAGCTACTTCAACCTTAACAGTCCTGCTACTAAAGACTGAGGCAAAGAAGACATTTAGAGTTGAACCTTTTCCATGTAACCAAGTCCCCTGTCCCACTGAGCAACAGGCCCATATTTTCACTTGTCATCTTTTTGTTCCCTATGTATCCATGAAAGCACTTCTTGTCAGCTTTGATTGATATATTGGTGGGGGTGAAAAAAGATCACCCAGTCAGACATTATAACATGTGCAAACAATAATTCAATCAAAAATTCAATACTAAACAAATCTTGCTCTAAATAATAATCTCTAAGACACTGAAAATGTGGTTCTTGTTTCTATATTTTGTAACTCAGGGTGACTAACCCTCAAACATGGGTGGGAAAACATCTGTGGTGCAACTGAACTCTTCTAATAGCTCTGAAACCTGACACTAGCTATATCTGACCATCAAAGGTACAAAGAAACTTTCATAGGGAACATAAAGTACAACTCTTGTAAAGAAAATTCTCAGTGAAGCATAACCAAACATAGTTTAGAAAGTTACAGCCGGCTAGAAGGGCACAGCACTCCAGGCCACAAGGTCAAAACCACTACAGTACACATTTGAAAATCCACGACTGAAAAAAAATTAAAGAGAAAAAACCACAGTTATCCAAATTTACATTAGCAGAATTCCAAAATCAGTGAAAAATGTGAAAGGTCCCCATTTACATGTAGATATACTCATATCTAGACAGACACTTTAACACAATTCTAAATATATCCCTAATGATATTGAGGCACAAAAACAGTGCACAATCTGCATTCCTCAACATCTCATCTGTACCAATAACCATCCCGGTGCTGTGCAGCTTGTCTGGCAACTCAAGTTCTGTAGCCTATGTTTTTTGAAACATATGCCAAACCCTACCTGGTTGTTCCAAGGTTCCCAGCGCTGCTCATAACAGGCTACCTGCAGGAACCAATCAAAAACACAGAATCCTATGAGTCCTCCATGAACAGGGGGGCTCCTCCATCCTGATCCCTGAGCCTGCTGGCAGAAACATGAAGCTCCAACTTGCCTTCTCGATCCAGGAAGCCCAAAATGGTAAGCAAGGTTCCAGCACGGACAAGACTTCTTGTGAAGCAAACTGGGAAAATTAGAACCCCGTCCATTTTCACCCAGGGTTTTCCCAACAGAAATACATATGCACTGGAGTCTGACATGCTGTGTAAGCACAGAACAAGAGAGCAACAAATGTACAAGATGGTTCCCTATGTAAGGGCTACAGGGTCAGACCCATTAGTCTACCAGCCTGAGTGAAGCCACTAGCACTATCAAGCTCAAACATACCCAGAAATACTGGACTAAAAGTTGTTCTTTGTCATCTAAGCAGAATTCCTAAGTAGACAAAGTCAGTATCAGCAGTAAGACTGATAACTGGTATCCCTGATCTAGATGTCAGTGAAGGAAAGTAACCTTATAAACAAAATTTGTAAGCAACTGGAGTTGATAAAAACTCACTGTTTTTCAAACATTGATTTTTTCCCCTGATACATTTTTAGAAAAAAATTGCCATAACTATGCTAAAGCCTAGATTCACATCATCACTTTTTTTCAATAAGTAATGCTTAACAGTAATAATAATTAGTGAGAACACACTGCCTAAATTTTATTTTTCATGTGTTTGCTTTTAAAACAATTCACCCTGTAAGGAACACTTGCAGGACAGCTCCAGAAAGATATTTTTATTTGATAAAAGGAAAAACTAATTGTTAATTTATAAAAACTAACTTTCTGACTTCAACTGTTTCACACTGTCCAGTAAGGACAGGTTTCCCATCACACAGGATTTTCCAGAAGCTCCTGCAACTTCCTCAAGTTCACGTACAAATTCCACAGGCAGCAGAACAGGTTCAGCAACAACAAGAATTCACTTCAACCTAATTCTAAAAACTGTAATAAGTTCTAGCAGGAAATGAAGCATGAAAGAGTTCTTTGGGACTGCATTTATTGGTTACGTACTATGCAGACAATTATTTATTATTTTATCTAGGCCAAAATCAAAAGTAGCAATGGGTTTGCTCTGGGAGTATGGAGAAGAAGTACAGCAATCTTCTTTATTAAACCCACCGAGAAGGAATTAACAAGGTAGAAAGATCACAGTACAGCATCAGCTTTTCTGTGCAGGACAGATCAAGTCCTCAAGTTTTACAAGTGCCACCTACACCTGCTCCTTTCACAGGCATTTCCTTCTTTTCAACAGATTAGTTTTTTAGTAGGGCATTTAGCCAATAGTTTTTGACACCTCTTTTATGTAACACTTTTCTAATCCTATTATCTTTTCCTATTTAAATCCCACCAACTAACTGCACTGACAAACGATGAAATCATGAGCCATTTAAAAACAAAACAAAAAAGACAAACAAAAGAGATTCAATCCTGAAACAAAACTCTCTTACACTTCTCAGAATTTCAAGGCAAATGAAGAAAGCACACTAAAACACTCACTGCTGCTGCCACATCTCTCCTTCCTGTAGAATAGTCACTCCAAAAAGTAAGGAGAGCAGTTCGCAAGCAGCAGACACTTTTCATCCAGGAAACCCCACACCATAAAGAGACTTCTGTTACCTCTCACACGCTGCAGTAAAGAGTCCGCTCAAATCACAGGATGAAAAAAAAAAAAAAAAGAAAAATGTGCCAACACATCCTGCTTTTTCCCCAGGCCAAAAAGGCTCTCTGGTGCTGTCCCACATGCCCCTCCCTTAGCTTATGTCCCAGCCTGGGATGGCAGACAGCCTCCATCCCCTCCTTCTGGCACAGCACAACCAGCACAGAGGCACTCAGGCATACCAGGACAGAAGCAATACTGCTTACAAATAATTCCCACAACAAACCACTCGATTAGAAACAAAGGCTCAAGCTTTTGCTCCTAAAAGCAAACCACAATTTCTAACAGTGCCCTTTCAGCATCTGCTCCATTTGGAGATTTTAAATATTAGAGACACCATCCTTCTTATGTAGATCAAGCTGCCAACCCTCTTGTCCATACCTGTGGAGAAGTCCAGGTGCTCCCCCTGCACTCCTCTCCATTCTTGCCTGGACATACCAGTTGATGACAATACCACCACTGACAGAAGCATCTACTTTATGCAACCAGCCTGGCTCAGTGACTAGGCTTTTCATAAAAGGTAACTCATTATGACAAGCTTGTCCCTCACTGGTGCTTTTCCCACAACTCAGCCCCACAACACTCCTCTAGCAACCTCACAGGATCATCTGGATGGAAACAACAGAGGTGTTTCTTTGTCATCTTATCCGTCTGGTGCTCCCCCGGGGCTACCAGGGAGACAGCAGTGCAATGTCAGCGGTGCTGGCTGAACTCTGGTCTGGCACAAAGCTACCTGGAAGAGTTTTGCTGCCAACCTTCCTAAGCCTCCTCCCCAGCTGCAGTATATTAAGCTGACAGACCTCCTTCAGCAGAGTTGCACCTACATTAGAGGAATTTATGAGCAAGCCTGTGTCTGGTTAGGTGTAGGTTTTTCTTATGCTTCCAGTCAGCATACAAATAACACCTAAAGATATAGAAAGGATGAGACCTGAGTAGACACAGGGTATGTGGGTAAGAAGGATTGTAGTTAATGCAGGGAGATAAAGGACAGGTACAGCCTCATGATGAGTGCCAAACTCCTGTAACTTGAACCTGTTTGAACTCTTTGTGCAATAAGTACATTCCAAGCTCCTCCAGTAAGCCTCCTCTATGCCACAAAGTTCTTATCTACTATCAGGACTGCACATGAGTTTCGAGGAAAGACTTCCTCGTTCCAGACACCTTCCACAGAGTGTGGAAAAAACTTTTAGGACTACTGCATGTTTCAGCTTATCAGCCATATAAAGTCAGACTAGTCTGGATTTCAACTGTCAGTCTCACCTTTCTGTATAGTTCAATCCCCAAACTATACTTTCTCTGCACCAGCAAAGGCTCTCATGGAAGCATGGGGTTAGCTGGATTAGGAGGCAAGCAGTATTTCTAGCAACCTTCTGTAATCCTTTGCCTACACTTCCCACTGAAAAATGTCAGAAAACCTGGTATGACAACCAGCAGAGAAACAGTAGCTCGGCTTTCAGTTGACTAGGCATGGTTATTTTAGGAGACTGGTAACAGACAATTCCAGGCAATGACTAGTAACATTCTACAAGCTCTTCAGAATCAGATGATTTTACAGAGGAAACATATGAGTTAAAAAGAAACAGAGCAAGGTGCACTTGAGGGCCTGGTTATAGTAACAGCTAAAATATTCCAGTTATGTCAAGAATACAGATATACAGATGTGGTGGCTCCACACTCTTTTCTTACTATTTATTACTTGATAACTACTTGGTACTCAACATAAAAGAACAAAAGTACTGGTAGCTCGAACTCCCTAAATTAAAAACTAAAAAAGATAAAGAATACGTAACACACCAGGAAATAACTGTGGTGGTTTAACCCCAGCTGGCAATTAAGCACCACAGCCACTCCCTCACTCCCCATCAACAGTGGGATGGGGGAGAGAATCAGAAAAGTGAGAAAACTCATAGGCTGAGACAAAAACCGTTTAAAGGGACAGAAAAGAAAGACAATAACAATAATAAATAGAATAATTGTGATCATAATGATAATTAGAATATACAAAACAAAGGATGCAATTGCTCAATACAACCAGCACCTGAGCAGCAGCCCCTGGCCAGCTTTCCCCTGAGCTGGGACACTGAGAATGATGCCATGTTACGGACTATCCCTTTGGCCAGTTTGGGTCACCTGTCCCAGGTGTTTCCTTTCCCAGCTTCTTGTGCCCCTCCACCCTTCTCACTGGCAGAATATGGGAAAAGTCCATGACTTAGGGTAAATGCTTCTCAGCAACAACCAAAACATAAGGATGTTATCAACATTATTCTCATACTCAATAAAAAACTTACCTACCAGCTACTATGAAGAAAATTAACCCTATCCCAGCTGAAACCAGGACAATAGCCCACATACTTTGCTTACACAACTTACAGTCTCCATGCCTATGGGGAACACAGAAGAAACTGCAAGACATGTAAATGAGGAAAGGCTTGGCAAGCAAATACAATACATCTGTTTCATACAAAAGGAATATCATAGCAGAAAAGTACTGAAAGAGCACTCTCTACACCTTTTTACCTCTAACATGCAGGACAGAGAAGAAAATAGGAGCTTCTCAGTATCTCCCCTATCCCTAACAGGGACACCACTGTTAATCCACTTAATGTTACCCCAGATGAGGACGCCTTTATGAACTGCTCCAGCATGGATTCCTTCCACAGGCCACAGTTCTTGCTCCATAACCTCCTCCTGCATGCGCTCCTCTCCACATGTCTCCACAGTCCATGGGCTGCAGCTTCCTTCAGGGCATATCCATCTGCTATGGGATGGGGCCGACTGCTGGCACTCGCAGTTCTCTCCACCCTGTGCCTCCAGGCATAGCGTGCACCTGTGAGCTTTACCTGTGAGCTCTACTGATGTCCAGAATAGTAACTACGAACTTCTACCACCTCAGATTTACCGACTGACATGTTTTAACAATTCACCTAGACAGTCACTGCTGCATGGTGTAACTACACTGCTACAGCTACACAGATATATCTTCAGGTAGGCAAACTTGAGGCAACAGTTTCTCCAATGCGGAAGAAATTTCAGTTGACATTTTCACTTAATACAGGGCCCTAGAGCAATCTTGGCTTTGGCATTACTCAGTTTTTTCCATTTATCTCAAATATTAGACAGTGGACATACAGCTACTTTTAACACTTCCAGACAATATGGTGAGCAAGCAGCAGACATTTTTATACAGTCACATTTCACTTACAAAACAGGCCCAACTCTTCTAGAGCCTAAAACATCCCATTAAGATTTCTGAGATTACCAGAGGAAAAGCTTATGCTTTCTTTACTAAACAAATACAGAGCCTTTTCTGCAAATGACCCGACATCATTACCAAGCACAGGCCAAACGAACGGGAGCTACTCCAATACTTTCCTAAGACGTAATGAACTCTGATTTTACGCTAGGAAATGCAATCTAACGTCCCTAGGCCAAGAAACACATTTATGAATGGACTCTCTTGTTACACAACTACAGCTGAGCCACTGACCTCACTGTAAGAGACACGGCACTGTCAGACCGAGCGCAGCTAAAGAGACAGAGCGAGTGGCACAGCAAACAGTACTGGCACAGCCCGTAGCTCCCTAAATACTTACCGTGGAAATACCTTTTAAAGAAATACAGCACATTTTAAAAACACCTTCCCTTCCAGGATGAGTGCAATATCCTGAAAAAACACATGGTAAAACAGATTTCTGTGAACACAGGAATCTCCTGTCTAATGGAATGCTCAGGTCACCATTCAACTCAGCAATATCCCATCTTTTTCTGGCAGCTGCTGCCTTGTTGGAGTGGCATCAGTCAGTATGGACGACAGATGTCAGAGGCCTTGACACTTTATAAAAACCATTTCAACAAATTCCTGGCCAAATTCTTCACTCAACTTTCTCCTGCACAAAAAATAACATCTGAGAAAATCACTATATTACAACAAGTCTTATTTTGACTTCAAAATATATTTTTTAAATGAAAGTATCAAACACAGACAGATAAAGTAATACAGAAATTAAGTAGTACAGACTTGTGGCTACCTAATACATTTATAATTTTCAGTTTACAAGTATCTATGAACAAAGTTGTGAAAAAATTTAACATGTATTATGAAAGCATACTGAGACCAGAATCCCATTATTTGTTTCTCATGAAGGTGAATGAGAGCATGAGAACTGCACCAAAGACATTCCAGCTTAAGCTTTGTTCGGCATGAACAGATTTTACTTTTTTTAATTATTATTTTTGCAGTCTTAGTAAGGATAACAAATTGTCAGGGCCTACTGCAAAGACAGCTATGACAAAACTGTGCAGATGGCATGACGTTAAGCTACTAAATGTACAGGACCTTTTCCATGTCAGAACACAACTTACACCTATGCCAATTTTCGACCAATCTGCAGACAGATTTTTATCCAGGAGAAATGTTTCAAACATACATTTTAGGCCTCTAACTCAAACCCTTTGGAAGTGGTATGGCTTAGAGCAGTGTTTTCAAATTCAAAACTAGTTCAACGTTGCAACAAGAAATTTTAATCAAATGCTTGTGGAAGTAATTCTAAAAATATATATATATACCCCTGAGACTCAGAGGTATTAAACCTTTTGGACAAGCAGATCAGTAAAATTTCAGGCAGAGACAGATAGCATATCATTCTTCCATTCAGTTACTAATCTCTTTTCCCCATCTCACCATACCTTGCCGGGGTGTCTGGAGATTTAAAGGACACGTGATGTGGGTTCCTTCTCTCTTATTCTCTCAGGGCTAAAGAGCTCCTGTCTCTCTACAGCCCTCCTCACCCAATGGCAGATGGGCTCTAGCTCTTTCCAGGAAGATGAGAGAAGGTCGAGGGGGATGATACTTAACTCAGAAGCAGAGTATAGGAAAGTGGCTCCTTCCTAACACTTCACTTCTCATTACTGTGCAGGTTTTACCCCTTCCCATCTCGCTGGTGAATTAACTTAGCTGCAGGAGTTCAGAAGTCGACTGCAGGACTGAAGACTGAGATGAACATTAGTGCTGCAGATGCCCAACCAACATCAGATCCAAAAATGTTGCTACTGTTTATAACTGCATACATTTAGGACCATCATCATTTCAGTTTAAAAGTATCATCTGAATTATAATGCATGGTAACTTTATCCCAGAATTCACCGCCTGACAAATAAATATTACCCAGCTGTTGCTCTCAGGATGACACAATCATCGCTGTAAGGCATGTTACTTGTAGTTATGCCAAAGCATTTCAAACAGAAGACACAATGCTTATAAAATCCCCTAAAACTGTTATGAAAAATGTGATGGAAGCTCTCTCTCACTGTTTTACAACATTTTCAAGTTCCCATTTATATGCAGTGCAAAAACCTAGTCCTGACGCAAGAAAAGCCCAAAAAACCAGCTAGCCAAGTTATACACCTGCTGGGTGACTTTTGAACTATGTGTTTGCCAAAATAGTAGTTTTTCAAACAAGCTCTTGCATCATTCAAACAAGCTGCAGAATCTCTAGGCATGCCATCTTCGAAATACCTAAACCCAAGTTCACCAAACTCACTCACGTAACTTAGATTTAAGATCATATAATAAAAACACAGAAATCAAACACCCCTCAACTTCCATTTTTTCCTTCATATTATTTAAAACAGAAGTACTTGTCAACTCAAACCAGAGAGAAAAAGAAAAAAACAAGCTTTCCAAAATTAAAAAGATAAATTTCTTTCTTCTAACCGAAAAGTATTTGTGAAAATGAAACACAGCTGTTTCAAAAATGACAAAGAAATACCTACATAAATCAAAAACAAGATCAATCATACTTAAAGGAAGTGTTTACCAAGAAAACTCATTTACAGTAACAGTATCTTGGATTAAAGGTGATACTTCACACTATTAAAGAAAGGTTCATGGAACATTAGCAAAGTTTACTGACAAAGAACAATACAAATAATACAAAACCCCAAGCCATCCCTTTCAGTATTCTAAATTTACTCAGTGTTTCTAATTAACAACAGAAGACTTACAGAATCATCACTGAGTTGCAAAGAAAAAAAATAAACTTTAGAGAAAGAACATCTCACATAACTACCAGTCTTACTGACAAAAATAGTAAATATTTAAGTTGAAGAATGTGAACTGAACCCAAAGTGGGTTTTTTTTTGTTTTTTAAATGTTAGCCATTTAAATTACACCAAACTTCCATATTCCCTTTCTCTAAACCTCTCTGTTGAAAACGATCTTCTAACCTGACTCAGCTGTCCCTTAGGAACTTTCATAGCTGTTACATGAAGGGACAGAAGAAAATGTTAAATCCACAAAAGATCTTCATTGTTTTAACTCTTTGAGACAAGCAACTGTTAGTGAGAAACTGAATGCACGTATTCTTTTTGACTATTACTACCACAGTGCTGTGAAAATCTTAACTTTGCAATCATACCAGAGCTGTACTTTAAACACATTTATATTATGACTCAGAAATAAAACCTCCTTGAATACTCTTGCTCATAGTTCCACTTCTGCTTCTCCTCAGAACCTGCAAACACATTTCCATCGTCACCTGGGGCATTTTTGTCAAATGAGGACTCTCACCAACCTGTGCAAGCCTCCTTTCAAGTTCTCTGATCGCTGTTCTGGAACTCCCAAAATAACACCTAGAGCGGTGAATGAAAAAATTTATGTCTCGTCAGTGAAAAAATCTTAGTGAACAGGATCACTTGCCTGTGGTCCAGTTTCTCCATGTGCGAATTGGAGAAAGTAACATCTAGTACTGCACTTACTTTAACAGAAAACCAATCAAAAGCTGGAGTTAAAATGCAAACACCAGTGCACGACGGCCGTCCTCCTGACTTAGGATCCCTGAGCCCGGTACAGTAAGTACTTCCACCAGGCACGTAATTTTTAGCCATGTAGCTGTTCCCAATGATAGCAGCAGCGCTACGCTACAGGGCATTATGTACCGGCAGACTCGCTCGCAGGATCACACCCCCAAGTCCTGCCTGTGATGCCCCGCACATACAGGGGCTCCCCAGGAGCCCTGACCTGCAGGAGACGACCCAAACTTTCCGCCGCGTACCAGATGCTCTAAGGATGAGGCGGCGCAATCAACCCAAACCCTTTCGGTGACGCTGAACTGCAACACCGGCCGGGAGCTCGTTACCCCCCGCGCTCATCCCCGTACCCTCCGCTCCGCAATTTTACCCGCTCCCGGCCGTGCTCCCCCCTCCCCGCTCGCCCCCAGCGCAGGCGGCTCCTCGCCGCGATCCCCCCCCGCCCCACGTACTGATGGGGCCCGCGCCCATCACCGCTCCCGGGGCCGCGGGGGCATGGACAGGGACAGGGATCCGCACCCACCGCTCCCGGTGCCGCAGGGACACGCAGCCGGACCCGCTCTCCTCCCCGTTCCAGAGCGGCACGGACTCGCTCCGCTCCCCGCTCCCGGCGCGGCCCCCGGCCCGCCGCCCACCCGCCCGCGCAGGCGCCCTGCCGGCGCACCGCCCCTCGCCGCGCTCCCCTCACCGCCCCTGCCGCCATGGCCGCCCCGGGGCCCGGCGCGGATAGCGGTCCCGCGGGCCCCGGCCGCTTGGGTCCTCTGTAGGCTTCCCGAGCGAAGGCGGGAGGCACGGCTCCGTGCCAGCGGCTCAGCACGCCCGCGGTGCCGGTGACGGTGGCAGAACCGCGCCAGCTCTTGGCGTTTACGGGGATGCCGAAGCGCCCGGGTTGGGGGTTTTTTTGAGCTGTAAGGGAACTCCGCGGGCTTGGGCATCACAGCATTTGCATGGTTGGTACTCGTCAGGAAGCTGGGAGTCCCGCTTCCTCTCAAAATGTAGCTGGTGGAACTAGGTGATCTTAAGGTTCCTTCCAGCCCAGACCGCTCTGTGATTCAATAGCTCTGTGATGCTCAGCGCTTCTTCACCTCGATGGGCCTCAGCAGGAGCTCTTAGAATCTCAGAAATAAGAACTTAAGATGCCTGCTTCCAAAACCTAATTGTTCAGGAAAGAGAAAGGATGCCTTTTTCCAAAACCTAATTGCTCAGGAAAGACAACTTCACCTTCCTTAAGTGAAATTACAACAGGGTTTTTTGTGTCCAACTCTTAACAGTGAAAAACAAAAGAAAACGAACACCCCAAAACAAAACCAAAAAGCCAAAACTAAACAAACAAAAAACGAAGCAAAAAACAAACCCTTTAACAGGTTTCTGAGTATTTGAAAAAAAGCCTCAAAGGTGTTTTCACCTGCAGTGCTAATCAGATCACAGTATGGATTAACCAAAGTTCATATTGCTATAAGGTAACATTTGTTGTTTCTCCGTGCAAAACTTGTCAGTTTAACTGCCGCTGTCTGCCAAAAAGGCCAATTATTTTAAATTATTTTATCAAATAGCAAAACTGTTTCATTGACAATGGCAAGAAAAGTAGAAGGGAAGCAGAAGGGGAGCAGTAGGGATGGCCATGGTGCTGCCCTGCTGAACCCACCTGGCTCTAGAGTGAGCCTGCATAGATGCCTGTCATAAGCTGGAATATACCCCACAGACCTCATACAGTTGCACCTATAAGGAATCTGCCACCAAGCACCAGAAAAGCCCTTCAAGAAAAAGGCAAAATTCATCTTCTTTTGTGGAAAGAAATTGCTTCTATTAAAAGAGCCAGAGAGGAGAAAGCTTCTGTTTAAAAGTGTACAAAATTAAATGAAGAAGAACACTGAAATGGTCAGAAATCAGATTTGAGGGAGAATGAAAGATAGTATTAAATTCCTTCTGCTTGTAAACAGTAAAGGATGTTGATAATCCAAAACTAAAAGAGATGCGAGTAGTTGTCCAGTAATAACTGTATGAGTGACCCCTTTTCTAATGGTATCACTCACACAACTATTGATAGTTTAGACAGGCTATATAATGCTATGTAATTGTCAAACCCAGATGCTACTTCCTAATTGTAATCAAATCTGCCAAAGCACATCCGTCTCAAATATAGTAAGTTTCTGTCAGTGCTGTGTGAATCAGGGCTGTAGATACAGAAGACACTCTGCTGAGAGAGTGACAGAGAGGGTTAGTCATGTTGCCTAAAAGCTGTTGGAGAAAAAAGACTCCAGGCCAAATTAGAGGGGAGGTAAGATAAGGATAAGAAAGGCT
>JAWMRA010000001.1:24099746-24161653 GCA_035584735.1 Pseudotriccus pelzelni
CAAAGGGTAAAGGATTTTACTATATTACATCTACATTTACTATATAACTACTTCTAACAGCTACAAAATTTAAAAATTAAAAAAATAAAACTCCACGGCAACAGTCATTATCTGCCCCATCAGGAGTGTACTGCTGTTATCCGGCTTGTCAGTCCCCACAGATACCACAGATTTAATCAGCGTGTATCTCAAGTCCCAATGCATGCAGCAAATCACATTCTCACTCATCCAAAAGGCCAGCAAAGACAGAAGAGCGAACAATGGGACCTGAAATTCCTATGGTGGTGGTCTCACAGGATAGGAAAGCGAGAGAAGAGATGGCCAAAGGTATGTGTGAAGATGCTACAAATGAACTGTGCTATGGAGAGGATCTGAAAGTGTTATGTGCACTTGAAGGAATACTGTGCTACAGGGATATAAAGGATATATGGGAAATTTGGGCTATTGCAGTGAAGGGGATCCCACATCCCCATTGTAGGATATGTGGGAAACATTCTGAGAACAGCAATTGACTCTGTGCACGGCACATGGAATGCTGTGTTAAACTGATACACGCACTTTTTTTATAGAAGTCCTTCTCTGTGTTCTCCTCCACAAACGTTCTTATCTGGCGTATTTAACATTTGTCAAATCTTATTTAATCAGGTTTCTTTCCTCTGGACTGAATATTACGCTTGTTCCAAAATACAAAACCCTTATGTGGATCTCATGGGAATGGAGTCTGTATTGAGAAGGTCCCCAAGTCTGGGTTTTCCTTCAGTGATCTGTCTTTAATCTTTTATTAAGCAAAACCTTACAGTTTCTCCTACCTCAGATATTCAGGTTTTCCTAGGTGAGCTCTGTAGCCGTTTATTTTAATCTCACTTGTAGAATATGACAAGAACTGAACTTCAGCTACCCACAATATCAACCATCATTGAGCCCCATGCTGCATGCAGATTTTGTACAAACTGTTTTTTCCCCAAATGTCCCGGAGACTCAAGGTCCCAGGGTAAATTTACAGGACTGTTCCTATTCAGGGTCACACCTGTTTATGTCCCAGAGTTTGTGGAGCAATAGCCCTGGCGTAAAAGGATAGAGGGGATGTTTGATATAATGAAAAATTAGTGAGATAGGAAAACAATTTGAAATAGGAGGGAGAGTGAATGACAAAAGGGGCCTAGGTTTTCTGTGGGATAGTGGAAAACAAACATGAAGCATGGCAGAAGTGAGAAGTAGGTGAAAAGGGCATTAACCTAAATACCAGAGAGGAAATGAGAGTTAGAAGAAAACAGGGACAGAGGTAAAGATAGGAAAATCAAGTGTGCTACTGGCTGAGAGTATGGAAAGTTTCATACCATTAGTGTTCGCTGGTGGGCAAACAGTGTTACGTGACCCAGTAGGAGTGTTTTATCAAAGTCCCTACAGCAATTACACGTTTAATCAAAGAAGAATCTTTTTGAACCTGTGCCTCTCTACTTTACTGGGCTTCTCACAGGTGTAATTCAGTGTTTTATATGGTGAAGTCCCATGCAAGAAAAAGTTAGAAGTCTAGGGGGATTCCACAAAATCTAACAAGGTCTCATCTTTCACATTCTGCCTGAGCTGCTCCTTGTTCCTCAGTATTCATTTCCTTGGCTCAGTCTGGATTACAGTTTCCTTGTAAATATGAGGAAAGCAAGGACCCAAACACTCATGCAGTTCTCTGATTAATTTGGTGATAAAAATATAACACCCCACGGACTGGACACTGGCAGATAAATGCAAGGTATTTCTGAAATATTGTTAGCAAGGGTAGGTGGGAATAAATTGTCACTCTGCAACTGTCTTGTCTGCATTACTGTTTCCAAGTGAGAGTGAGATGGGAAAAGCCGCCACACCTCAGTCTCCATACCATTGCATTGAATTCTGTAGGCATAACCATTAATATGTAGTACGGCAGAGAGGAGGGTGTGTAAACCTTTAAAACATCCAGTTGAAGTTGTGCTCAAGTCATTAGCCTAACTTTTACAAATAGCACAAAGTTACTTCTCTGAGTCAAAATACACAGCAGAAATAAAGTTCTTCTGCATGTGTCCAGACTTGAGCTTGTGTTCAGATTTGGGACGGAGAAGGAATTTTACCCCTGTTGAATTAGCACAGAACTCTGTCTCCTACCTTACTATGGGCTGTTGCGCAGCTCCATCAGCTAAAATCTCCTGGGCATATTTCACATAAAGAGCAGCTTTCTCTTGGAACAGAGGCTCCAGGCCTTAGAGACACCTGGACTGAGGTTAAGAACAATTTGTTTTTTAAAACATTTCACATTATTGGGTGGGGTTTTTTTCAATCTGATCTGGAACAAAAGAATGCTTTGGCAGATTTCCTAGTACAAGGTGTATGTTAGAGAGGTGCAGACACAGAACTACTTCCGCAGCCTGCTGCTACAGCTGGGCTGTCAGTGGTCATTTCCTTGGCCATGAAGAGAAGGATGAGCAAGCTGAGGTGTGAAGGCAGTAAGGCAGGCACAGGCAGTCCTGTTGAGTGAGCAGCAACTGTGGTCCAGTTTGCTGACATGAAATTTATCTGAGGATGCTGCTGAGGCTGAAGGAAGGAAAGTGAATGCATGAGGCACAGACTCTGACCTGCTGTCATAGGATGAAGAGGGAGTACTCTCTGTCAAGAAATAAGCCAAGTAATACTGATAAGACAATAAGACTTTACCAGAGCCCCTTCCAGACATTTGGCTTAAAAATAAAACAGAACAGCTGTCCTGGTTTTGGCTGGGATAGAGTTAATTTTCTTCCTTGTAGCTGGTACAGTGCTGTGTTTTGAATTTAGTATGAGAATAATGTTGATTATACAATGATGTTTTGGTTGTTGCTAAGTAATGCTTACCCTAAGTGAAGAATTTTTCAGCTTCCCATGGTTTGCCAGCAAGCAGGTGCACAAGAAACTGGGAGGGAGCATAGCCAGGACAGCTGACCTGGACTGGCCAAAGGGATATTCCATACCACAGAACATCACGCTCAGTAAATAAACTGGGGGAAGCTGGCCAGGAGCCACTGATGGCTGCTGGGGGACAGGCTGGGCATCGGTCAGCAGGTGGTGAGCAACTGTGTTGTGCATGACTGTTAATTTGGGTTTTTTTATCTTGAGTTTTATTCCTTTCTCTCTGTTTGTTATCTCCACTTTCATTACCATTATTATTAATTGTCTTAGTATTATATTTTACTTTATTTCAATTATTAAAGTGTTCTTATCTCAACACACAGATTTTACTTTTTCTCGGTTCTCCTCCCTGCCCCACTGTGGGGTGCGTGGGGCAGTGGGTTTGTGTGGTAGTTAGTTATCGGCTGATGTTTGTTAAGCCATGTCAGCATCCTCTTTGACACATGACATGGTGCACAGAGGGTTGATATAGCAACAGATCTGATAAGAGAAAGTTAAAACAAATTCGTTATGAGCGTTCAATTCATTGTATTAGTTTTACAGTTGCTGGTCACAACATTGATTTATCTGCTCTCAGTCATTGTGCTTGATCTCAGGGTTGCATTTTGTAACATTTTACTTGCAGCGTGTGTTCCGTGTCTTGGGTTTATCGCCTTTGAGGTCTAGGCTCAGGTTATCGCTTAATTGTAGTTTGTAACACTGGCTTGTGATATGATAGAATTACCGGTTGTAAAACTAATCTAGGGTGTGTACTCAGCACTGTTCACCTCTGTTCTTCGGGAGCCACCTGTTGGGAACTATCAATAATCACAGCTTCTGTCTTTCCTCCTCAGAGAGACAACCTATGGGGAAGACATCCTCCCACACCTTCCCCTTTCCCACCAGGCTAATTACAGTAGCATTTGAGAATTTTGAAAATTTCGAATGCCCTTTGGATGTTGAAACCAGCATGGTCTTATTTCCAGGAATGCTGAATGTGGTCCAGGTCTTGTTTAAGATTAAACAACTATTTAAGAATACTACCAAGAGAACTCCCCGAGTTTGGATAGCTACAAGTGGTGGAGTGTGTGGGATAACATGTGGCCAAGTACACAGGACAGTGGGCACCTCCAGTGTTTCGGAACTTCATCTCTGAAGAAGAGCAGAATAAATATTTGGGAAAAGTATCCTGTCATCCTGTCAACTCCAGACAGGCACAAATCACTATGAAGTGCTGTGCTGATCCCTGTTCAACATTATTCAATACCCTCAAGGAGATGAGATGATCTCTGTATCTGATGGCAAAGCATTAGGCACTGCAGATACTCCAACCTCAGTGATAGACACGGTAGTTGAAGCAGAGAATCAGCCCATGCAAGTATCAGTCACTCCTATAGACAAGAAGAAATGGACACGAAAGTCAGCTTATTTATTAAAGGAGGATGAAGGTACATCACACAGATGCACATGCACCCGAGTCAGGCTCCTGCAGAACATCAAAACAACCAACAGGTGGCTCAGGTGGATCTGGATTGGCAACATAACAGTGAATTATTTATGTCACGCTGGGCCCATGACACCTCATGCGATCCAGGAAGAGATGAAACACATAGATGGGCTTGTGATAGAGGGGTAGCTTTAACGATGGATGCTATTGCACAAGTTATGAATGTGATGCAATTAAGCAAATCCAGTGGAAAAAGTCTCTCTAGTATTAAGGATAGTGGCTGAAATATAAATGTAAGGAAGCCTGGCAGATTGACCTTATCACACACCCACAAACACATAATGTGCTTATTGGAGTGCTGGAAACATATTCCAGGCCCCATGCCACCACCCAGAACACTATCCTGGGCCTTGAAAAACAAGTCTTGTGGTGACATGGTACCCCAGAAACAACTGAGTCACATCGTGGGAGTCATTTCCAAAACAACCTTGTAGATACCTGGGCCAAAAAGCATGATATTACGTGAATATATCACATCCCCTATTGTGCACCAGGCTGCAGGAAAATTGAAAAATGCAATGGACTGTTAAAGACTACACTGAGAGCAATGGGCGGTACGATCCTCACGCATTTAGCAAAAGCCACCTGGTTGTCAACACTAAGGAATCTGTCAGTAAGGCTGATACTGCTCAATCAAAACTTTTATGTGCTGTAGAATGGCCTAAAGTTCCTGTAGTGCACATAAGAAATATGCTGGGGAAAACAGTGTGGGTTATTCCTGCCTCAGGCAAAGGCAAACCAATCCATGGGATTGGTTTTGCGCAAGGATCTGCGTCCACTAGATGGGCAATGCAGGATGAGGATGTCTGGTGTGTGCCTCAAGGGGATTTGATTTTGAGTGAAAATAGCCAGTGAATTAAACTGATGTAATTGCTATGTAACATTGTGTATTGTCACTTATATGTGGTGATATGCACATCACTGCCCTTTGCAGCGCCTGTCTGCACCAGCTCTGGATTTGGGAATCTGAACTCAGTTCCCCTTTGATCACCACATTAATAAAGAATGAACTTCGATGAATCTGGACAAGCATAATAATGATGTAATGAGAACTGACTTTACCATGCAACAGTCCAACAATACATACCATCTTTCTGGTCCTGAAGGATGGTTATGAAAAATGAAGCTCAAGGTTATGGAAGAAATGAACTCAACTGACATTTTATAGAGATGGTTGATGGACTTAGGAAATCATATCTGTGTGTGTATATCAAAAGACAGGAAAGGTGATGGGGTATTTGAAAGTGTGGAAGCTAGGCACGGTGTAAATGGTATAGAATAAGGGGTGGATACTGTGCTAGTTTCAGATGGGATGGAGTTAATATTCTTCCTAGTAGCTGGTACAGTGCTGTGGTTTTATCCAGTAGGAGAATAACATTGATAACGCACTGATGTTTCACTTGTCCCTAAGTTGTGCTTACCCTAAATCAAGGACTTTTCAGTTTCCCATGCTCCACCAGTGAGTGCACAAGAAGTCGTGAGGGAGCATAGCCAGGAAGATGAAGATGACCTGAACTGGCCAAAAGGATATTCCGTACTGTAGAATATCATGCCCAGTATATCAACTGGGGGAAGCTGGCCAGGAGGGGCCAATTGCTGCTTGGAGTCAGGCTGGGCAGTGGTCAGTGGGTGGTGAGCAACTGTATTATGCATCACTGTTGTGGTTTTTTTTCCTCTGGAGTTATATTTCTCTCTCTCTGTTATGTTTTAATTCATTACAATTATTATTAGTAGTAGATTTTACTTTATTTCAGTTATTAAAATGCTCTATCTAAACTTGCAGCTTTTACATTCTTCCAGTTCTCTTCCGCATCCCACCATGGGGGAGGGAGTGAGCATCTGCATGGTACTTAGCTACTGGCTGAGGTGAAACATAACAGCAGCAGTGAGGGTTGGTCGGGCCAGCTCTGTCCCATTTGTCATAGTCTTACCTGGCCTGAATTGTTACCAGGTTCTCAGGGTAAACATTTAAGCGGTGCATCCCCACCCAGAATTGGCTATTGCTTACACTCAAGGTCGCTTTTTTTCTCCAGTATTTCCTCTTGCTCCCTGGGAGAGCCTTCTTGTCAGCATCTCCAATCTGTGACTATTTGCTGCTGCGAGGTGACTATTGCAGACATCACCCAACATCCTTCCCTGCCGCCCGCTCTTCCCAGGGGCTCCCAGTGCCCCAAGGCTGTCCTGGGTACCTTCTAATGTGGTTGGCTGAGGGTGGCAGTGGCAGCTGGGCTTTTCAGCTGCTGCTGTTCGGCCATAGGATAAATAGATGTGCTGACTGTAATGAAGTAGTTAATTCTGATTTTTTAGGGGGTTTTTTTGGCATCTCATGGTGCAAAACATGGCCACACCTCGAGTACTGTGTGCAGTTCTGGACCCGTCACTTCATGAGAGACATTGAGGTGCTGAAGCCAGTCCAGAGAAGGGCACTGAAACTGATGAAGAGTCTGGAGCACAAGTTCTATGAGCGGCTGGGGGGAGAAAAGGAGGCTTAAGGCGGACCTTTTCGCTTTCTACAATTACCTGAACGGAGGTAGTAGCCAGGTGGGGGTTGGACTCTTCTTCCAGGGAACTAGAGTCAGGGTGAAAGGACACAGTCATGAACTGTGCCAGAGGAGGTTTAGCTTGGACATTAGGAGGAATTTCTTCACGTAAAGGTTCATTAGACATTGGAATGGACTGCCCAGGGAGCTGGTGGAGTAACCGTCTCTGGAAGTGTTTAAGGAAAAGACTGTACGTGGCTCTCAGTGGTCGAGGTGACGTGGGGTGTTTGGTCGTGCGTTGGACTGATCTCAGAGGTCTTTTCCATACTATTCCATTCTTTGTGTATGATTTTGTGCGGCGCTTCCTGGCTCTATTTTCATTTGTGATTCTAGGGCAAACGAGGAGACGGACCATGTCCGCAGGAGACCCCGACACCCCCGCGGCCAGGACGGCCCGGCGGCGGCACACCCGGCCGGCCCCGCTGCCACCACCAAGATGGCGGCGCGGCGCGGCCGCCGCCCCGCCCCACCCGCGGCTCCTGCCCTCCCTGGGCCGGCCGCGGCCGCCGGGGGCCGCCGCCGCTGTCGCCGTGTGATGAGAGCATCAGCCCTCACTGCCACGTCTCCCGGGCAGCCGCCGCTGTGCAGGGCCGCGCCAGGGTGCTGAGGCCGAGCCCGCCCGCCTCCTCTTCCCGTCCTCTCCCTTCCCTTGCTCCTGCCCCTGCCCCTGCCCCGCCGCGGGGCAGCGGCGAGGTGGGTCTGCCCGGCGGGAGGAGGGGCGCTCCGCGGGGCTCCCACCGCCGCAGCCGCAGCCTCAGCCTCGTCCCCCCGGGGCGGTCCGGGGGCTGCGGGGGCCGGGGCTCGCCGCCGGGTCGCTGCCGCCGTCGGGGACCCCGCTGCCGGCTGATGTCCGAGCCGCGCCGCCGCCCGTGCTTGGATGTGTGAGTACCGGCCCCGCCGCTCCCTCGGGGCAGCCCCGCTCCGGGACAGCCCCGGCGACACAACCGGGCGGCGGGCTGGGACCGCCGGAGCCCCCGCAGGCTGCGGTGCCGGCCGCCCGAAACTTCGTGTGTATGTGTGTGTGTGTAGGGGAGGCTTCTGCTGGCTTTGTTCCGTCCTGCTGGTAAGTTACGGCACTTGGTGCCGGGCTTCTCTTTTCAGACGTTTCCTGCTGTTCCAGGGCTAAAGCAGGAGGTCCGTGCACGCTGCGGAGAGCCGGGTGCTCCATGTTAGGAGGGTTGGGGATTAAACGCGAGGAAGTTGGTCTGGGGTCACAGGTAGGTGTGCTTTTAAAGCGCTGTCCCTGCGTAATCAGTCCTGCAAAGGAGGGAGGCAAGGGCACTGATCTGTGGAAGATGAAGAGCTGAGGCAATCCTCTGTAAGTCCAGGCAAATTCAACCTGCCATAAGGTACCGTTTCCAGAATGCATGTGGATGCACATTTCTATCGCTGTTCTTTTTTTGTGCCACTCGGAAAACAGTGTATCAATCATCCTCCCTTATGTAGGGTAGCAGTTGGGCTGATGATTTTCCTTTCTACATGAGGCAGTTCCTTTGCTACTTCAGCATCATTTTAACATGTGAACGTATAGCAGAAACAGAGGCAGCTTTGTTTGCAATCTATGATTGCTCTCATGCATGCCTTTTATTGTGAATAAGGGGCCCCTCGTGTCACTGGCATCTGTTACGACTGTAAGGGAAGAAATGAGATGTCTGTGTTACAAAGTGGTGAGTTACGAAGTTTTTGGTGACGAGGCATCCCTTTTGTAACAATCCCTCCTGTCTGTTAACTCACTGTGACCAGAAGAGGTTTTCTGGGAGAGGGTTATGGTAGTACAGGGATGGGACTGGAATGGCTCAGCTGCCGTTTTACAGGATACTGAAAGCAGAAGATTTCAGCCCTTTAAGCCACTGTCTGCTCCTTTGCTCACCTCCTGGTATTCCTGTTGGAGCGTTTCTGATACTCATTTCTCCTTCCAGCTGCTCCTGTTGGAGTGCAGGCTCCTTTAGCCAAGATACTTGGCATTGCAGTCGGATGATGCTCTGCTGGTAAAATCTGGGCCCACAGATGCCAAAGGTAGTAGCCAGGCAATGCTGGCTACTCCAGAAGTTGGGCTGAAACTTCCCCTTCTCCTTGTTGTCCCTTATCTGACTGGGAGTTCTTTCTTTAGGTGTAGATGCAGCTACTCCTTATTTCTATTCTTGAACATCTTTGACTTGGGTTGTGCAGTACAAACCAGGACATCAGGTGGGAGTGTTATCCAGGTCTGATTTATTTGGAAGAACGGAGAAGCTCAGGTAATATCACTGACACTGTACCCAGTGTGATGTGTACTCCTGATTTCATGATTATAAAACACCTCCGTGCCTCCTGTGTAGCTCATTGCTGTCTCTCTCTTTGCAGACATGATAACTTGCAAGCCTTTGAGATCTGCTTTTCAGAAGCTCTGGGTATCCGCACACCTACTGACAGAGGTGTCTATATTGCCTCAACTGAGCATTCAAAAACATTAATAATATAGAAAAAGCAGGCCTTTTATTTTTGCAGGCCTTTTATTTTTTTTACTTTTATTTTTTTGCATCTTTCTGGCTGTAAAATGGGGATAAAACATTTTTGCAGGATGTGTTTCTATTCTGCTTTTAAGAAGATAAATTCCTTTATAAACTTCTTGCAGTGTACAAGTTAGCACCTTGCTGAATTATTTTCCTTACAGGGATGCAGTAGCTAAGGAAATAAAGTTATTCTCATCTTAGCAACCTGCCTATATTAACAACATTTGTGCTGATGTAACATTGCCAGTATAGATACATTTTTATGTATTACTCAAAAGCAGACAAGCCAAATCACTTTTTTTGTTTATGTGTTCTTCAGCCACTACTTTTTGTTCTGAAATTTTAGAGAAAGAAACAAATTGTATATAGTATTTGAAGAGGAAACCCCACACCTTTTTGCTGGTTTTGAAACTGAGCACTGCTGAACACAAATCTTTCTCTGAAAGGGTCTGTAGTGCAAATTGACCTGGGCAACCCAAGCCTGGATATCATAAAACTAACACTTCTTTTGCTTCTGCGGGCATCACATCTGAATGTTTGAAAATACAGCAAGAGCATACGTGCTAGAAATGTTTGTTAAGATGGCTTCCAGTTTCCAGGAGCATTCAGTTCAGAAGCCAGTTGGGCCAGTCAGTACTACTCTATAGAGTTACAGCTCCTAAAGATGGGTATAATGGAAGGCAACAAGACAAAACTGATTCTGAGACCGTCCTGCTCCTCCGTCTCAATGCTTTTCCTGTGCCTCAGAATCATGAAATCTTGCAGTAAGTTTTCTTCAGGCAGTTACAATCATGTGGTTCAGTTTTAGTTTACCAATATGAAATTCTTGAGTTGGAGGGGTTGGGTTCGTACTCTGGATTTAAAGAAAACAGTTTGTCAATATTCAAATGTATTTGGTCTTAAAAATACTTTCCATTTCTGACAATGCTTTTGTTTTTCCATTGTGAAAATTTATGTCCTAGCATGTTTATGGACTGAAAAATACAGAGGAATGTTGAATTTGGCTTTCAGAACCTACTTAAATGCTTGGGATCTTTAGTATTACTCAGTTTGTCATAGTTAACTGTGCAGTATGATACTCTGTTATGTGTGTTTTCCTTTCTGAGGCCCAGTTTTTGTTCTCCTTGCTCTGCTATTCTGTTGGAGAACTAAACCAGTTTGATGTGAATGCAGTGCTAGCTTATACACAAGAAGCCACAAGGAAGTACGATATTACAACAACTGACCTTCCTCTTCTTTCAGCGATCCCTTCCCTCTGCCATCTCCTTAACCTGCTCTCTGACTGCAGAGTTTGGCCTGTCCTGGCAATGGATGGTGCCTTAAAGCTGGTTCTCTCCTTTATTCACCTAATGACAGTAGGTCTTCTGTGCAAATCAGAACTTTAGTCCATTTATTTCTAACCCTATCACAGTTAGGTAAGTGGCATTGCTTTTAGCAATTAGTGGATTTTTTAAATGAGAGGTGAATCTCCAAGGACTGTGTGACTTGGGGAAACCTCTCGTTAGCCATCATAAATTCCCCTGAAAGATTTTGTGCCATTCTTTGTGGAGTATGGTCATCGGAGAGTTATTTCCAACCTTTCTTTAGTTTTTTGGGTGTTGCAAGCGGAAAATGAGACTTCTGGTGGGAAGTGGGTATTGTGCAAGCTGGTCAGGAGAGCCGTGCTGACTAACGGTGCAGCAGCACCCATGTGTGCCAGGGGGTTTGGAATGGTTGGTTTAAAGCAAAAATGTCAGTAGGCATCTGTGGCCCATAAATACATATAATGGAGAAAATATGCAGATTCAGAGAGGTAAATTAGTCTTGGTATAATTAATTAATGTATCCTATTGCATTTTCCTAATCTGCTGGAATAGTTGCTCTATACATGGTCATACAAGGTTCTGAGTGCTGCCTACCAGAGTCATGGAAGTTGAAGACTCTTGCTGTTTTGTGGGGAACTTGTATATTACCTGTACCTCTTGTTAAAGAGGAGAGTAGGGGAGAGTTGATGCATTCTCAAATGTGGTTTATATTTTGATGCAAATTTATAATTCATGCAAATTAGAATTTCTTTAGAATTCCCTGAAATAATTCTGCTTTTCCACAGTGTTAGGGGTATGCAAACCCTTGTTGCATTGATACTTTCTGCTGTAAATCCCAGTGCAATGATTCGGAGTAAAGCTTAAGGAAGCGGCTTTTAACTTTCTGCTTCATGCCTTCAAACTCATTGCTACAGATGGCAGATGCCTGCCATATTTTTAGCTATTTGAGGACAAAATAGAAAAATCCTAGTGACTCCCTATGATTTGTCATCATGGCTGATCTCCATTAAATTAAACATAGGGATTGGCAGAGAAACAAAACCAGCAGGAAAGCTGCTTCTGTTTGTTTTAAAAAAGCTTGTCTAAAGCGCTAAAATAATACTGTAAAAAGTATTCACTACTACGTACAGAGACCCCTGGGAGTAGAAATACTTGCTGAACAGTTTATCCTGTTCGGGATAAGGAAATTGAGATATGACAAGATTCGTAAAACAAGTTCCCTGAAAGTCAGTTTAAGAGGTGAGATTAAAAAGCAAATGAGGTCCTAGCCTGTACTCAGGCCATTAGGCTGTGTGTACAAGGTTGGGAGGAGAATGCATATTTTGGTGGCTTACTTGACTGAAAACGTTAAGATGGGCTCTTAAAGCAAAAGCATCTTCTATCTTTTTCTATTTTCGTTCTTCACCCCCTTCAGGACTGACCTACTGTTGTGCATTTGCCCTGACAACTTGGAAAAAAGATTCAGTGGCCATACTTAAAATTCCTGTCCTTTCCCAGTTACTGTGCATGGCACAGTGTAACGGAGAGTGATCTGCGGCTGTGTTTTAGCAGAGCCGTGGCTGTGCGTAATGTTTACTGAAGAGCTTTGGTGCAAGATGTACTTAGGAGTGTGTGTTGATAAACTGTATTAAGGGCCAACTTTGATAGCCTTGCCTGTGTTATGTCTGCTAAAACATTGCCCTTGTGATTTAGCATTACCTCCCAACCAGTGTCCCCTTCTAAATAGAACTTCTGTTTCTAGCAGTAACATGCGCAAGAAAATTGGAGCTTAAAACTTTTGTCTTGTTACATACGCAGAGAACTGTGGGTCTAGCTTGGTAATTCCTGCCAGCTCTTTGGTTTGGGCCTCTCACTCTGGATGAGGCTAGACTTGCTGTCCCTTTCCCCACACGACTTAAAACCATGGGAACTGTAGGACCAAAATAAACCATGACCCAACTGGTCAGGCCTGCATTTCCCTTTGCTGCTGGAAAAGCTCAACTTTGCAGTTCTGTCATGTTCTCACATGAGAACAAGCCAATGCTTTCTTTATTCCCAGATCCTGTATTTGGCTGTGAGTGTTGCTGTATACATCAGAAGAAGCCAAAGAAAATGTTAATGTCTTGCAAACTGTAATACTGTTGTCTTGGTGAGGAGTGTTATTGGCCACTTGTAGCTGCTGAGCCCTGAGGATCTTGTGTTGTGGGTTGGCTTTGTTTTTTTTCAGTTTCTTTTGGAGTATAAATTCGCCTGTGTTCATTCATGAAATTATTACAGTCATTCATTAAAGTGTTCCTAGGCTGTTTGCTTTAATCTCCTGCAGCAGTTTGTTGCACAAGGTAATTATACGGTTATAAGGTAATATTATTTTATTACTCCAGAAATTGTGGCTTTGTTCTTGTACTTGCCAGAGGTTCATTAGGAGTCCTGAGTGTGTGTATCTTCTTTCCTCCAAGTCACAAAGACTTGAACTCACCTGTATTCTGAAGAGGATCCTATTGCCTGCATACCTCTGGAAATTTCCTCCTTGCACCTGCTAAAGTAAGGTCTTTGAGGGGATTTTAAGCAATGTATAGGATTTGGGTTGGAAATCCCTCTCCATTTTTAAAAGTTGCTCTTTCAGTCTCTTCGATAATTTGCTTGGTCTAGAGTATTAAGAACTTAAATCTATCTCCTAACCTTAAAGAGCACATCTACAAAATGAGCTAGCTGAGCTTACTGCACTTTAATCTTGAGAGGCTTATCCTGGAAAACTTTTCTTTCCTGCTCCCGTTTTTGTCTATGGGTATTTGAAGTACTGCAGGAGCTACAAATGGCAGATGCTGCCTTCACCTTGTCTTTAGCTAGAACTCTTAGTTTCCTCACTTACCTGTCTTCTCAGCTCTAGCCTTCTTTGCTGAAGATGCCTGAAATGATTCATACACTGTATATGCCATTTGTGAATTCCTGCCTTTTTCTTGCTACTTTCACCATTCAGTTTTGGTGTGTGTGTAGAGGGCTGGTAGATGGAGCCTCTTCAGCCAGAGTTGTGCTGCATCAGAAGAGCCTACGCTGACCTGGCCTTGGTGGGTTAGTTTTGTTATTACAGAGGAGGTCCTTGATTCTTAGTCACTGCGTGAAAATTAGTCTTGCTGGTACATCACCTGACAGTGGTGATTCACCACTCATTCTTGTCCTGTTTGATGGAGTCTGAGCTGCACTTCAGGGGGCATTCTGTCTCTCTCTACCAAATCTCCCTCTTTGCTGCATATTTCATGAGGACTTGGAAAATATGCTGACTTGGAGACCTCCCTCCTAACCGGTTTTGCCTCCCAGCTCTGGGCCAGGTGGCGGGTGTGTGCCTTTGGAGCCAGCCGGAGTTGAAAGGTTGTGTTGACTTAGCACTGGGGCAGCTTCGCGCAAGCCAAATATTTAGCTTTCCATCTGATAACCTGTTGGTTGTTTCCTCCCTCACAACAACCAAATGCTTATTTTATTCCCAAACCAAGTTAGGGCTTCCACAGAAGTTTTGCAGCTTCTTGGCTTTCGGTGTGGCAGATGTGAGGGTGCTGACAGGGGGACCTCGTGACCAAGGCTTGGGTGCCACCATCGCTGTTCCCAGGCTCTCTTAGGATTGTTTTTTCTTTTTGGCATTATGTTGGGTGAATCTGTTACCAGCTTTGTGTCTCAGGTTTTCCAGCTGTCAAAATGGGTGGGAATTTTTGTTGTTGTGTTGGGGATTTTTAAATTATTATTATTTTTTAATTTAAATTAAAGGTTCACCCTAAGAGGAAGTAAAAATAACCTATGGTAAGTGGGACTCTCAATGTTCAAAGTTCAAAACAAAATGTGTCTATTAAGGTAGATTTGCTGATAATTTGCAAAGGCATTAGGATTGCTGGTCAAATGCAAGTTTGGGATTAGGTTGACCACCTAGAGTGACTTGAATTGAGGACATTAGTAACCAAGAAACCTTTTTACGTTGCTTGTTTCAGTTTCAGGGACAGACTGTGCTTTGTGTCAGTGCTCTGCAGCCATGTTGTGGGGGTGAGCTGCTGCGGTTCCCTGCAAGGGAACACTGCACAGGTGGCAGGTGTGTTTCCGCAAAGCACGGACACCCAGAATGGAAAGTCTTACTGGGAGCATGCTTGTAGCTGAGGAGGAGGCAGGAAGGGCTCCCTCACTCACCACAGAGGCGATGTGTTGCTTCACCCCCAGATGTCACATGGTGAACTGGCAGGAAAGGGCTGCTTTAATCGAGATAGAGAGTTGCAGTGAGAGAGCTGTGGTCTTCTTGAGCCACACTGCTGCAAGTGAGGATGGTCACATTTCCCTTTCTGCTCTTGAGAGTATCTGGTTTTAGGTCTTCTGGAGCCAAGAAGTGCCTCTTGCATGTTTTCCAGCCTCCGAGAGTTCTTGTGCCTTGGTGCAGTGAGCTTCCCGAGGGGACTGGAGTCTCAGTTTTCTCCAATTAAAAAACGTTAATGCCATCAGAATAACTGGCTGAGCATTGTAGTGTTTCCAGCAAAGAGATGGGGAACCAGGCAGACTTTCCATTCTGATGAGTCACTGACTCTCTCCTGATTTGCTTCTTGAAAGAGCTGTTTGGGCAGCTGCTGATGCAGGAACATGATTCTGAGTGATGGTCCCTGGGGAGCAGGACAGGGCTGCATGCTGCTTCACCTCTGATCTGAACTGGTGGATAATTCATCTGCCTAGCTCTTTATCAGTAAATCTTTGCACACAGCTGTGGTTCTTGCCTGCCTTGATCCTGCCTGATCAGGATAGCTGAGGAGCTGACAGGCAGGAGGGGCGTTGGTGCAGAGAAACAAAATGACCAAGTGGTCCTTTACTGTGGTTCTAAAAGGAAGAATCAGAAATCAGAGTGTCTGATGCTCTGTTTCTGGATCTTCTTATAACTGTGTCACAGATGAAAGAGCATGGCCTGCCCTAGGACCAAGAGCTGGGCAGGACCACTGTCTGCTGTTCTGTATCTGGTCCCCAGATCCTGCTTGTCTGTTTTTATGATGCTGACATCTGCCTGAGAGATGAGATCTTGAAAGATGGGTAGTTTCGGTTGTGAGGATTTGAGGATGAAGGCACTACAAGTATGTGACTAATTTTTTTGAGGGAAATTGTAGGTGAACTGGAAAGAACAATGTGGAGTCATATTAATAGACTAAAGAGGCTTGTCAGGAAGAGCTTTTACCTTTCATTACTCACTTTTTCTGCATGACTCTATATAAAATAAGATCACTGATGGGGTGGGTACTGCAAACATTGAAGGGAGTCTGTAGACTTCATTAATACTTAATATGACTCAGACGTGCACAGGAATCTTATCTGTTCAAATAAAGGGTTATGGACACTTTTTTCTTGTTCACATATTTTTCAAAGTAGAATCATGCCTTTGTTTATTAATTGAAAGATATAAAAAGGCTTCTCCCTGTGCCTCTCTTCTCAAAAATGAAAACTGTTGATTGGTTCAAGGCCAAAAAAAGCAGACTTAGAGTCGAACTGATCTGTAATCTCACTGCTTTGTTTAGCTTTATCTGTGGAGCTTCAGTTTTGTGTGGCGAGTTTTACAAAACGAAGGCAAACAAAAAAGGAATAGTTCTTAGGCAGATTTTGCTCCAACAGACACCTACCTAATTTAATCTAACTCCAGTGAAGTAAAAGTTATTTAAAGCTTGGCTTGAGGAACTGCCCAGTCTATATGTTCATGGATCACTGTGAAAGGGCTTATTCAAGTGCATTTAAAATATGTGCACTGATGTTAAGGATGGCTGCGTTCCACAGGCAGTTTCTTTTACTGGTAGGAACTGTGCATTTTACTGGTTTGCAAAACCAGAGGGTGGAAGTGCAATTCCTTAGTGTCCAAGTGCCTGTATTGGAGAGTGTGTGAGGCATACTAATGGGATGATACTA
Source organism: Pseudotriccus pelzelni (assembly GCA_035584735.1). NCBI lineage: Eukaryota > Metazoa > Chordata > Aves > Passeriformes > Tyrannidae > Pseudotriccus > Pseudotriccus pelzelni. The sequence continues at coordinate 24,116,365 of JAWMRA010000001.1, forward strand.
ATGAAACCTGTTAAATTATTTACTTTAATTATTGAATGTGGCACAAAATACCTTCCACTGTTAATAGCACTAATTAGACCACCAACATATCACATCCATTATCATAAATATCCTGTTGATATTTATGCTATGATATTTATGTTGAATTAGAGTAGTTGTTTTATATTTCACAGTCCCTGTAGTAGTTAAATTTGGCTTAAAATGTCTTTCAAGTTTGTTCCTTTTTAGACGTTTTTCTCTTTTTTTCTCCTTCACTTTATCTGCTTATCGGAAGTCTGGATGCCCTAAGTGAATTCAGCATTGTTTGTTGCCACCCCTGCTGATCTTGTGCATGCAGGAAAATTTTCTTCTGTTTATATTTAATTCCTGAAATATAAATATTCCCAAATAAAACTCTAAAACATCCTAGAGAAAATTGTCTGAAAGCTTTAGAGTCTTGACTAGAAAAGTACGGAAGGCTTCAGTTCTCTGTTGTGTTGTCATTGAAATTATAATGAGAATTTTAAAGTCTGCCAAAATACGTTATTTTCCTCCAAACCCAAATTGTCCAATGTTTGCTTTCCTTTCCTGCATTTTCACAGCTCCTTTTCCTTTCTTTTTTTTTTCTCCCCCTCTCTCTGGGATCTCTGGTTTTTTTTGGTGTGGTTTTGTTGTTTTGGTTTGGGTTTTTTTGGTTTTTGGTTTTGGGGCTTTTTTTGCAAGTGATCTTCATGTGGATATGTGGAAAGCATTCACCGTTTGAAACATCTTGGATTTTGTTGAGAATTGGTGTCCTGGTTTCAACCACAACAGTTGGTTATTGGAATGGAGATGAGGGATGGCAAATTATAATACAAAGGATAATTCTTTGAGGAAGTTTTTTAGAGTAGTTCTCCTGCACACTGTGTTCATGGTGACAATGGTGTGACTCATTGAGAAAACTTCCTAGCATTTCTGCCAGCTGTGATTTCTCATGATTTTAAAGGAGGTGATAACTGAATTATAAATAGATGATAAGTTCCATCTGTAGATTTCAAAGCTAGATCTAGAGTTTCCCAGAAGGTAGGGGTGCTTTTTTGGACCTTGGGTTGGTTCTGGATGTGATATTTTTCCAAAAGGGCAGCTGATTAGTCTCCAGACTCGCAGACACACCCAAGTCCTTGTAGTGAGGTGCTCACTCAGTGTCTTGTTTCTGTATAGCACATGTGCTTGGACTGACTTGTAGATTTACACCCCAGTTCAGTCCCTCACTTCCTTATGTCTGCTAGCCATCAGAAACTTACCTGACTGCCCAAATCCTTGCAGTGTCATGTGAGAGACCAATGGAATAGAAGCAAAACTGTGTGGGAAGTGATAAAGGCTGTGCCAGAGAATCCACCATTGTCACTGATATTCTGAGTTGCCCAGCGTCTCTTGTACTAGTTCATTTTAAGGAACTGATAGATTTAAATGTGCAATTAAAAATAAATAAATATTTATAAGCTTACCATTAAATTATTTTTCTTTGAAGGGCCGGGTCATGTGATCGCCTATATGTCCATTTGAAGTAGCTGCATAACATGTGTTTTGCTGCGCTAGTCTGCTAACTAAAACCACTTTTAAATGGACCTCATGTCAGTCAGGCTTTCATGTCAGTCAGGCCTTCTTAGCATGGGAGGGAGCTGGACCATCCAGCTACCTTCATGGAGACCAGCCTGCCTGTTTAGACCTCTGCCAGAGGGCGTCCAAATTACCTACCAGCATCAGAGCTTGTCAAGTAACGTGTTGGATGGTTAAAAAGACTGTGAAGCTCTAATAGCTCCACAACAACATGGAGAGGGCTCTCCAGGCTTGCTTTTGAAATGAAACACACTATTGTGTCGTGTCCAGCGCTGCAGATGCTCAGTGGTGCTTTCCAGCCATCAGGAAGTGCTAGCAGTCACTGATGGCTGATTTAAGCAGCGCCTTTTTAAAGACACAGTGCCAGTGGTGTTCATTCTGCATGTGCAAGCAGAGGCTGATCTGGTGCCACTGAAACAGCACAGCATTTTAGGGTGGTGATGGCTGTCCCGCAGAGCTCTGAGTGTATGAGAGTGACTTCATTTTGCATGAATTTGTTTGGCTGCAGTGTGAGTTAGGTGAACAGCAGTTTGCACCTTAACTGATGTTTCTGCCTCCTTTGCAGACTTGGGAAGGCTTTTGGATCATTGTCTGGGTCTCGGGGCACAGCCTGCTGGAGGCACTGGAAGAGGACTGGTTCCTGGTCATGCCCGGTGGAAGGAGGGGACCCAGCCGGCAACAGCTAAGCCGTTCAGCTTTGCCTTCTCTCCAGACGCTGGTTGGCGGGAGCTGCGGAAACGGTACTGGTTTGAGAAACAGGTGAGGACAAAGGTGGGGTTGTTGAGACCCTTGTGGCCTGGACAGTGCTAAAAGCAAGGGACTTGATCCACTCTGAACTTTGTGCAGGAGTGTGGCTTTGCGGTGAAAGCAAGGAACTGGGAGATGGGAACTTTGAGCTCCCTGCTGTGGCATTAGGACATGACTCATCCAAGAGGGAAGATGTCCTGAGGTTCTTCTCAGCTCTGCTATGGCACATGCTGCCCTCTGTGGCCCCTCTCTTGACTTCGTGCAGTAAAATCAGCTCCATGGGGAGGATTGTGGAAGTGGTCTCAGTCCCCGTTCAGTGCTTGCTGTGGTCACAACAGCCAGGGGGGAAACTGCACAATGCTTCATTTGTCTTTTCTGCAGCAGTTCCCAGAGCAGTGAGTCCTGGCAAATGATGAGTCCTTGTCTCTCTCGCTTGCCTGCAGTGCCACAGGGAGTTAGTTTGACATGGCAGAGCACAGCTGTGACTCCTCCTCCCACACAATAGAAAGGCAGGGCAAGGGGATGTCTTTATTCTGTTTTGGACCTGCTGGCTGCAGATGCCACTAATTCTCACAGTTGGCAAAGATTATCTACATTTTCTGGGGAAGTTGGGGGCTGAAACAGGAACACACAGTGACATTTAGATCTCCACGTTTGAGATGAAAACTGAAAGGGTCCAGTGTTACTTCCTTCCATAGAAAAGTTGGCAAAGTAGAAAAGCTATTTGCTGCACACAGCGGCTCTGATATAGGTTCATTCTTTCAAATTAGAGTGATCCAAGCCGTGTAGCTTTGGCCTGTAGAGACTTCCTTGTCTGGGACAGATGAACAGATGGCACAGTCTGAGGTTCTTGAGGAGCAAGTGACTGTAGAGACCATAGAGTCAGTGCCTACGTCCTTGCTTATCCTGGTTTCAGCCACGGCATAGTTATGTCTGAGCTTCCTCCATTAGTTCAGTCTGCCAGAGCTTTTAGTTGTTCTAACCTCCTCTGAAGCCTAGGAAAGAAGGAAGTGTGAGAACACTTGACAGGTCAGCCTCTAGGAGGTGGCTGAACTATTTAATTCCATTTTTAGTTACCCCTCTTTTAAAAAGAGGAACTGTGAGCAGAAAGACAATGGGCACTCTGCAGTACTGGAGAAGGAGGTTGGGTGCTACTGTAATGTCCTGGTGATGGGTAGAAGGAGAGAATATTAAGTGCTTGGTGTGGCACAGAGTCCTCAATGAGTTTTGCTCTGTACCTCTACTCCTCAATCTCCAAGTTTACTGAAATATTGCTGGCATGTCACAGCACTTCTGGCAGCTCAATCAGTTGTCCAGAGAAAATGCTGGATAAGGGTTTTGTCTGAGCTAAGATGGTGAAGCTCACTGCCAGTCTCATGTCAGAAGTATGAATGCAAGACTGCTGACACCTTTCCTCTAGTAATGCCCAGTCTCCAATTTACAACCTCAAGCACACTCTGTCCTGGAAAATGTTAGAGATGATGTAGAATGTTTACCAAGTGAGTGATACCCATCTGCTTCAGGAATGGTAGTGCCATCAGCCTCTCTGCGCCTCCGATCACAGCGCTGATTACTCCAGAGCCTGTGCGTCACTGCCGGATCCCTGAACTACCATTGGATGGGAGCCTTCTCTTTGAATTCCTGTTCTTCATCTACCTACTGGTAGCCCTCTTCATTCAGTACATCAACATCTACAAGACTGTCTGGTGGTACCCGTACAATCACCCTGCTTCCTGCACCTCACTGGTGAGTTCCCCAGCAAGTACCATCACTCGTGCTTTTTCATTACACAGCTGCTTTTCATGCTGCTTCAGTCTAGGAATCACCAAGCATTAGACATTAAGGGAGTGGATGGGAGTTCACATGCACTCACATCATCCAGGGCCATGTCATCCCCCATTTTACAGGGGAGGAAATACATGGCAAGTGAGAGAGGGGAATCAGCAGGACTCCTTCAGGGGAAATTTCTTGCAGATACTTGCATGGCCTAGCTAGCTCCTAGGGTTTGAAATGGAATTTAGATTCCAGGAGCTGTCTCCTGTTGTGGGTGCCCCTTCCCAGTGGAAACAACAGAGCCTGAAGAAGGAAGATATGCAAGTTTACATTAGGATCTCACAGCAGGTCAGCAGCAGAGTTGGGGAGGGGGTCAGATCCTCAGCTTATGTAAAGCTACCAGTCTCCTCAGTTTCAGTCTTGCTGGCCTAATAAGCTGCATGACCTGGCAGTGACCTGTACCAGAGTCAGTGAGCGCTGTGTGAGTGAAGCCAGCCTCTGCAGCTGGTATTGTGTCCTTAATGCTGCTTGGAAGTGTGAGGTGGTTCCTCAGTTACCTGTACCGACAGGTGGTGCTGGTGTTCCAGCTCAGCTCTGCAATGTTGCACACAGCTTGCTTAGAAGTAAAAGCATTCTGTTTTGGGCTCCCTACCCAGAAGGATTTAATTGTCATTTGTTTGTTCGCATCATAACTCAAGCATTCTTTTTTACCCAAAATGTCCTTGAAATCCTAAACAGCAGTATTCAGAGTCTGCTAACTGTTCTAGCCAGGATGTATTTGATGGCTTCACTGAAAAATCGTAAGAACTGTATCTAAATTGATGCAGCCAGAGTCAACATTAAACTTCTAATACAGATCTATGGTCTGTGAAGATGACATTTCTCACTTCATCAGGGAGCACTGGTTGCTACAGACTATTTTTGAGACCAAGAGGGAAAGTGAGCTGGTGTGCTCACTCTGGACTCCATTTCGGCTGCCCTTGCTCTGATTGCTCAGGGGCTTTTCCCTGGAGAACCTGTAACCTGTTCTCCATAGTAGGATTCTGGTCCTAGATGTCCCTTTGACCCCAAAAATACCTGCCTGAAGGGTGGGTTTGGTTTTTTTTGTGTCAAAATCTCTTCATGGGAAGGAACCTCCCTGTGGAAAAGATCTTGCTTCTTTGAGACATTCCTGTCTTACTAAGGTTTATCTGTTTTCTCTCATCCCTGATAGAGAGATTTGGGGAATGCTTACATGAGGTCCTAGTGTACTCTCCAGCAGCCAGTTTTCTAGTCCCACCCCGTCTGGGTGGTTTTAGCGTCCCTTTTCTTGGTGAAGACCTTTTTTCTTTCCTCCTTCAGAATTTTCACCTCATTGACTACCACCTGGCGGCGTTCATCACAGTGATGCTGGCACGGAGGCTGGTGTGGGCCCTCATCTCTGAGGTAACATTCCCAGTGTTCCCTCTCCTGCCTGCAGTACTTACTGCAGCACATGACCATCCCTGGCCTGAGACAGTTCTGCAAGTTGGAGGGTTTCTTCCCTCAGAAGAGTCTGGGGGTGAAGGACTAATATTTTGGTAGTGCCCTGCCTTGGAGGTTTTTCCTGGAGACCATACATGTCCTGCAGTATTGGGTAGCTCTGTTGTCTCTGCACCTAGAAGGAGATTAAATGGTCCCTCTTGCTTATTTGCAGACACAATACTGCACCCCATAATCTTGTGTTAGAGAAGTGGCCAAGAGAATTGCAAGTCAGGTAGCAAAAAGGCAAACAGGGAGGTTAGCCAAGACTGGAATAATGAACAGGAGATTAGAGGGGGAAAGGTCAGGAGGAGGATGTCTGAGTACACTGAAGTGAAATAGGAATGCTGGTAGAACTGCTTTTCCAGTCCTGGTTACTCAGTAACTCTGACTCTGGTCATGTCACCACAGATTTTGAGATCTTCTCTGTGTTTATGAGAGCAGAACCAGGCAAAACAGACCTTTGTAAAAGTCAGTTTGAGGAAGTTTTTGCTACTGAAATGGTTAATACAACTCTAGGCTGAGCAACTACGCAGTGTTGTAAAAAAAGGTAAATAAAGAAACAGTTATGTCCTGTTGAGTAGATGAATGGAGAAGATGGGATCTCTGAAGTTCTCTTTTCATCTGATTCCTGCCATTTTCATTTATGTTCACATCCTCCATAAAACTTCCCATAGCCTGAAATTTCTGCATTGAAACCTTCCATGCAAGTTCTCGTACATCCCATCTATTGGCTTTAACCCTTCAGAATCTTCTCATAGTTCAGTTTCCTTCTCCCCTCTGGAGACTAGAACAAGCTTTCTTGCTGTGATGCTTCCTCACTAGACTGCAGCCTGTACATCCAATAGAGATGAGTCATGGAAATCTGGTTTTGGGATTGCCAAGGGGCACCATACTCTCTTCCCTCGGCTGAGACCTAAAGCAAAGAGCAGGAGGAAATGGGTTTCAGGCTATCCCAGACTATTATCAGAGCAATAAGGGACATAAGCAAAAATACTTTTCTACTTTGCAGCTCTGAATTTTTTTTTAAGGCCCTATTTTAGTCATGCCCCACAACTTGTGATTATTTGAATCTTTTGGATTCTGTCAATCATTAATAAAATCAAAGGCATTTACCTTTGTGAGAGAATCAGTTTCCGGCTTCTGGGAGGAAGAGGGCAGCTATCCCTCTTACAGTACCTCCTGGCACCCCTCTCCCTGCTCGTCCTCCACAGGCAGCCCTTCTGCTTATTTTCTAGCACCAGTGTTACATGGCTGCTGAGTGTTTCTTCTCCATTTGCAGGCCTCTCAGGTGGGCGCGACATCAGTGGTTCACTACATGGTGCGCCTGGTGCTGCTCACCCTGTGTGGATGGGTGCTCTGCTGGACTTTGGTCAACCTCTTCCGCAGCCATTCTGTTCTCAACCTTCTCTTCCTGGGCTACCCGTGAGTGACACCACCTTGTGCCTTCTGGGCGGCGGGGGGCACAGCTGCTTGGGGTGGCACGAGCCACCATGGGAAGCAGAGCTCGTGGCTGTGCTCTGTCTCCTCAAATTAAAACGGAGGCAGGAAGGGCTGGGGGGTGGTGTGAGAAGGTGGCACTGAGCTGATGAACCAAAGTGCCTCAGTTGCTGTTTGTGGGAGGGGCCTTTACTGTGACCTGAAGACTGAGCCGTTGGTTGGTTCCACAAATGGGATTTAAAGAAGCTTCTCTGCCCAGTTGTTGAAACGGCAGCCTCTGGCCCTTTAGGGCAGAGAAGAGTTGGCCAATAGCTTCTGGTGTGAGGGTTCCTATGTGGTTTCACTCCTAAGGGCCTGCATCTGTTGAGAAGGTGTCCCCCGCTTCCCGTTGGGATGGCTGTCATTTCAGCCATTGTTTTTTCTGTCATGGCAGGTTTGGTGTCTACGTCCCTCTGTGCTGCTTTCACCAGGACAGCAGAGCACAGCCTCTACCTGCAGACTGTGGATACTTGGTACAGGACCAGGTGGCGGATGATGGGGCTTCAGCTGTCAGCAGCCTGGTCAAAGACTTCTTCTCGCTTCTGTGGGAATCTCTGAGAGAACAGTTCAATAATCCTACGTCTATCCCCACCCACAGCTGCCCCCTTTCCCCAGATCTCATCCGCAATGAAGTGGAGTGCCTAAAAGCAGACTTCAACCGCAGGATCAAGGAAGTTCTCTTCAACTCTCTCTTCAGTGCCTACTACGTGGCATTCCTGCCACTGTGTTTTGTGAAGGTAGCTGTTGTCCGGCTCTCCCTGTGCCCCTGCCCGCCGTCTCCTTCTGACTGTTGTGTGAACTGCTGCCAGGCCAGATTCCTGGTTAATTCCCCTTTTCTCTGTCTCCCCTTTGGCAGCCCGGATAGCGGAGCATGGCTGCATCCGGAGTGCACTAGTACTGCTCCTGGTTGGCAGATAGGTATTGCCATAAATGTGATGCACCTCTAGTCCCATCACCCCCACTTACTAACTCCCCTTCTCCCACCCCCTGTCCTAGGCAGATGGATAGCTGTGTTCTTCCTAGAAAAGGGAACCTGTCGTTACCCGTCTCAGATCCAGCATCTTGCCTTTTGAGTGCTTGGATCAGAGGCTTTGGTGGTCAGGCTGTTAGAGCCAACTAGGATGCTTAGCAAGCTAAATCCAAGAACCTCTTGTCAATGTGGGGGTTGTATATTTTCATCTGTCATTTTTCTAACTTGAACAAGCTCCTGTTGGTGCAGAAACGGGCAGGGCTCCATGTAGCAGTCTTGGTGCAGTTGGTGCTCCTAGGGCAGTTCTGTACAAGCAAACTGCCTTTTTATCTGTTCCTGGAAGAGGAGATGCACCAGCTGCAGCATCATCCCCTGCCCTTTCTCCTTCAGGTCAAGGAGAAGGGAGTCTTGAGTGTTTCCTAAGCTGTAACCCTCCGAAATCACCGGTCCAAAAGCGCATGCCTGTAACGTGTGGTGTGGGTCTGCTGGATGCACACGCAGTATGTCCCATGTCATTCCTTTGTCTGTCTTGTGACAGTGGTGCCAAGTTCTGGTCTGGTCTTTTCGCAGAGTACCCAGTACTACGACATGCGCTGGTCCTGTGAGCACCTTATCATGGTGTGGATCAATGCCTTTGTCATGCTCACCACTCAGCTGCTGCCTCCCAAGTACTGTGACCTGCTCCACAGGTCAGCCGCCCACCTTGGAAAGTGGCAGAAGCTAGAGCACGGTTCCTACAGCAATGCTCCACAACACATGTGAGTGTGGGCACGGGGAGGGGTTGGCATGCCTAGCAAGGGGAGGAGAAGTTCTAGTAGAGGAGCAAATACCACCAGTGCATATCTACTGAGAACACTTCTGCATTCCCCATGCAACTGTACTGGCCTTACTGTTCCCTGGAAACAGAAACATCTGCTCTAGAGAGCTGTCTGAGCTGCTCCAGTCACTGCTGGCTCCTTCCCAAAAAGAAAGGCTGACATTCTTCTTCGCCACTGGAGAGTATCTTGCACAGGCGCGGGGGATGGCCCCCTCCGATGCAGTGGATGAGGTTCTTGCACTGGGAGCCATTTGTTATGTTACTCAGAGTCCATTTGATGGGCTTGTGATCACTTCTCTGCTTTTCTAGTGGGAGCTAGGACATGCCCCTGTGGCAGAGGCTTTGGTATTTTTCAAGACGCAGTCCATTCCTGTGAACCCTTGTCCAGGGAGTTGGGAGCACAGATGCTAATGCTCTGGCATTCTCTCCCCACAGCTGGTCAGAAAACACAATATGGCCACAAGGAGTTCTGGTGCGACGGAGCCGATGCCTGTATAAAGCAGTTGGGCCTTACAACGTAGCAGTGCCTTCAGATGTGTCCCATGCCCGCTTTTACGCAAGTATCTCTTCTCTTGCTTGATGCCTTACGACTGTGGGAGGGAGGAGAGGCTCAAACATAGCTGCAGCAGAGCAGACCGTGCAGAACAGAGTTCAGTGCTGCACAACAGCCTGTTGCTGCTAAACAAAATACCTGTTAGGAGCAGAGGGGCTTTCCCCTTGCAGTATTACAGTGACCTCTGGGCAAGGTGGAAGCCACAGGTGCCTTGTCACTGTTCTCTCATCAAGATGGCACAGCTCTCTCATCAGACAGTGGCATATTCCCAAGAGGGTTCTAGTTAACATTGTTCAGGGAAACAGGAAAGTACATCAGCAGGCCAATTGCTTATCTCACCCATCTTCCCCTTCTCAAGCAAAATACCATTTTCTACATGCTGCCTCTTACTCTGTTTTCCCTAAGTAGCAGCTCGTGGGGTCTGGAATACAACCATTTTTTCTGCCCCACAGTGGTCAGTGGTGCCTGACAGCATTATATACATAACTCTCCTCCCTTTAACCCTGCAACAAATCACAGAAATCTGTCCTTTTTAACTGTTTCCTTGCAGTTCCTTTTCCACCGTCCATTACGGCTGCTCAACCTGTTGATCCTCATTGAAGGCAGTGTGGTTTGCTACCAGCTCTACTCCCTGCTGCGCTCAGAGAAGTGGAACCACACCCTCTCCATGGCCCTCATCCTTTTCTGCAATTATTATGTCTTATTTAAGCTCCTCCGGGACCGGATAGTATTAGGCAGGGCATATTCCTACCCACTTAACAATTATGGACTCAAGGCACACTAGGCCGGCCAAATGTGTACCCGTTCTCTTTTTCTTCCCACAGGGCAGGGAGGGAACCTCAGAAAAAAAAAATATTTTCGTACAGTTCTATTTTTTTCTTGCGGCGTTTATAAATATTTAAAATATTTTATATTTTGTATACTATTGTTTTTGTGGGGCGGGAAGGGAACCAGTGGCAATTAAATGTCGCTTTATAAACAAGGTGTTATTTTATATATCTATAAAAACAACAAAAAAAGTGGATGTGTATATACCGTATATCTATACCCATACATATATCTATGTGAAGCAACAGGATTGTGTGTGTGGTCACTGTGTCTGCTTCGCTCACAGAACTGTCCTGCCCCTGCATACTGTGGGGACAGAACTGCTGTTAATTAGGAACAGCAGGTCTGCTCTAGAATTTGGGTATGCTAACAGCCAGGGGAAAAAAAGGAAACACAGGGGCCTTTCACCAAGATAAGTAAAGTTTATTTTGGTAACCCCACTACCAGGAAGGTCTTGCATTGAAAATGTGCACTGATGAGATATGTTTAGGCAAAGGCAGGAAGCAGTGTGTGAAAAGAGTGACTAAGTTACTGTCAGTCAGTAAAAACTCTCAGCTCTTTCTTCCCACTGTTAGCAGGATGCAAGTATTTTTAAAAAATAACAAACTGTTTACTTTAGCCTCTCTGTTCCCAGCAACTTGAGCTCCCTCTCTATGCCAAGGGAATGAACTAAACATTCAAATTATAATTTTAGGGTAGTAAATAATTTCAGAATGGATTTGAAATAAATAGATTCATCTGTCAGGATGGTAATTGAATATTTTAGACATCCATCTCTATTCCCTTGAGTAATAGCATTGAATTAGGGAACATTCAGCCATTTTCTTCAAGCAGTAATGTTCCTTGCAGAAATTTATTCTTGTCAAACATTTACCACCTCCCTTATTGCTAAGCAGTACATTTCAGCAGTGTTTCACTCTAAGGTATGTAGGTAGTGTTTAATAACTTACCATTGTTAGCAGAGGAAACACTTTGTTTTTAAACCATTCTTCATAAAGCTAAACTGTAGTAGAATCTAGTGAACAAACACTTTTGGCAGTATCACAGAGGAATTAAAGCTCAAAGACAGTGCCAACCATATATTAATTTAACTGTGGATGCTGGTGACAGCTGATGGTAGGAGTTGATGCTTTAACTCAGGTAATTAAGAAGACAGTAATGCAAGGTCATCCATTCAGATGTCATCTGACTTAACTTCAGCCATTAGTAAAGACTTAGCTATGGCTAAACAGTGGAAAGGTATGGGGAAAAAACCCTCCAAAACTCTACTGAGTTTGGGAGAAACTGCAACTACTTTCTGCTGCTTCTTTCCTTCCAAGCTACATAAGAACACAGTGATCTCTGCTCCTGTCTGAAGGGCAGCTGCTCCAGCAGCCTGACCACAAGCCCAGAATACCTGATAAGGTAGGCAACAGGAGATGCCTCTGAGCATTAACCCCAGGCTACCCTGAAATGAACACAAATGCTTAGGTTTAGTCGCTCCTAGGCCTTTTCTTCTTTCACATGGCCCTAGTGCTGCTGGCAGGACACAGTTACTTGTGAATCTACAGCCTGAAGCCTTTTATTAAAACACAGTCCTATGGCTTAGAGCCATGCCATGCTTTATGTAGTAATCCATGTCTTAATTCTACCTTGATTACTTCACGAAGGACATTTGGGATAAGAGAAGGTTGGCATCTTATCTAGAGCAGGCTCTTTGCTGCACATGGCTTTGTGTAACACCTTCCTTGCATCCAGCCTCAACTTTTGCAGTAGCTCAGTAGCATTTCCTGCAAATGTCAGCTGTTTCTAATAGGTGCCTCAGCACCCCTTAGAACGCTATTTTCACTGCATTATCAAGTAGTTTCTTCCATCTGGACATCTAAATGATATATGCTCATACTCAAGCAACCAGCAGGAGAAAAGAGACTCTCCAGGTCTTAGCTTGGGAAATAGAGATGTGCAAAGGAAAGCCAGAAACCTGAAACAGGATTTTAGGTCAGAGTTAATGAGGGTCTGTGCTCTGGCTTTTCCTTCCCTTCCATGCAAGGCTGAAGGCAGGCAGGATGCCCAGGCAGTGAGCACACCCACACCTCACACTGCTGGCAGCATGAGGGACAAGCACAGTGACACTTCTGTACCTATGGGATTTCTGCTTTGCTCTGAGGAACTAAGTACAGGGCCAAACCAAACACTGCCTGATTGCAGGTGTGTTAAGAGCCTCCTCATTCCAAGGGAGCTAGGCATTATTTGCTGCCCTTCGCCTTCATAAACAGGACCTTTGTTATATCCTGGAGCAGAAGTTCCATTGGAAGGTTTAAGGCCTAGAGATTGTACCTTTCCATGGACAGTAGTACGAACTACCTGCACGCAGTCGTGTAGGTGCAATTGTCTTGCATCTGTACACAGGACCCATACGTGGGAAGAAATTGTAGAAGATAGTTGCAGCTTCCCCCGCAAAAACACAGCAAGGAACTAGCACAGTTGGTTTCCCCAGTATAAACTGGGCCATCTGACAAGCATGGAGCAGAAATTATGTCTGCTCAGCATCAGTGCCTGCTCTGATCAGTGGTTCGTCCCCATTCCTCAAATGGGCCTGCTACTAAGCCTTTCTGACGAACATTGAAAACAAGTCCACTCTTAATACTTGGTCAGGTCAGACTAGGGAAAAAAAAAGACTTAATCCCCAATTTGGTCACTCTATCATGCGAGGATGTCATAATAAATGGATGGCTTTTTGGTCTGGGAACGGAACTGCTCTAGCTTTAGGCCAATCCTCAGAAGAACAGCTTCATCCCACCATTTTGCCATGACCTGGGAGAAGATGAGAGAAGAGAGTGAAAGGAGGAGAAAAAAACCACAAAGTAGCATCATCACATACAGACACTCTGGAAAGCCACAGAATACATAACAGAAAACATAATTTCCCTCCCACCCCCCCCAACAGCACAAAAAGACACATTTTCCCCTTTTACCCCAGTATGACATCACTGCATTTGGAATAAAGGCAGCTGTGTGACTTCGAATTGCAAGACATGGACCTTTCCATTACATGAGACCCATTTCAACAGGAAGGACTTAAAGGAAATGAGAAATAGGAAAGAGTAGTGACAAATACTGGGAACCAATGCAAGTGGCCAGGGAAACAAAGAAATCTATCTCAAAGATACCTGAAGAGTCCCTCTGCCCTTCAGGAGTGAGTTACTCTGAGGCAAATCACCTACAAGTTAAAACTTCTATATCTAGTAGCTGCAAACTCCTCAAATGAGCTGTGTGGAACAGCAGGAACCTGGTTATAGTGGCTCAGGACAAATTCAGCTGGGGATTTTGTGACCCAGTTTTCAACAAAAAGCCAGTACTTGCCTGGAAGTTGATAGGAAGCCCAGCAGTAGAATATCCAACGGGGACCACAAGGCCTGGAATCCCAGTGAAGTTACCAAGCTGCATGAACCTGGGGAGAAAAGCATCACTGACTTGGGACAGCAGCAAATTCATCCTTTTTTGGGAGAGGCAGCTAGCATCAATCTCTCCTGCCTTACAGCTTGAGCTTCTTCAGTTAGTGCAGTTAGTTTGCAGCTATTCCCAAACTTTTGTTTCTGTGCTGCAAGTAACACTGTTCTTACCTCATGGACCGGACTGTGAAGGACATATCGTTGCTCCCAGTCAAGAGGTCAGATTCATAAATTCTTGGGGCAGTGCAAGGAACAGCTGTGGAGGAATCACAACATGACTGAAATGAAAAGGAACCTCAAGAAGTCATTCTGTCTAACCTTCTCACTCAAGAATGGTCAGCTAATGCAGGTTGCCCAGGACCATATCCAAATGGCTTTTGAATATTCCCAGGGATGAAGATTCCACAGGCTCTCTGAGCAACCTGATGCAGAGCTTAAAGAGCAAAGGAAGAGTCAGAAGTAGGCAATCTTCAAGGAACAGCTCAGTTCACTAAAGCCACATGTTTGATACACAGTGGTGATGCAAACTCATGCAAGTTGCTGGAATAAAGCAGTTAGCTTCTATTAGAGCAAGAACATCGCATACGTAAGTAGATATCCAGTGCCTCCTCTGCGTATGTGCTGGCTTTATAGCTCCTGCCTCAAGCGCTAAGGGGGAATTTGTCACTGCCACGGATACAGCCAGTAGATCTAGAAATACACAGCAGTTTTTCTAACCAGGCTGCATTATCCTCTAAAGGCTTGAGGCACAGCAAAGTATTTGCACAGAAGTCATACTCTTAAAAACTGAGGTGGGAAAGTTAATGGAGTGACTGTTCTTAAAAGGCACCACAGAGCTGTTGGGGACGGGCTCTTTGGCCAAGAAGGCAATACCTGGTGTAAGGATACAGTTCACAGTGCTGAAGATCTCTCGCAAAAATCCCATGCTCCGAGTTCTCTGCCGATTTGCCTGCAAGAAAAGAGAATACTGTCTAACCAGAACCTCTTGTTTCACAAGGCTCATGTTTGATGTTGACAGACTGCCCATCAGAGCCTCTGCCTTTGCAAAAGAAGACACCATTCCTACAATCTGGAATCACAATGCAGGACAGGTGGCATGTCCTCTGTGGTGCCCCAACATTCAGCATGCTTTCACAGCCGAGGGCAGTTAGAGCAGGGGCACATCTTCCCCAGTAAATGGGGAGGTTAAGAGAAGCCTCTACCCCACCTGTACAGTTTCACTATAGGCCTCCCTTCAGCCCTCACCACACTGTTTTCCTTACCGTAATATAATCCGGAGCTGTGAACTGGGAAGCCAAGGCCAGGGTAGCCCGAGTTTCCAAATTCTGAAATAAAAAACACTGATGAAGGCTCTGCTTGCAAGAAACTGAATTGTGACAGCCCAGCAGTTCTCTTCCAGGTCTGTTCTCCTGTACTGGTAGTCATCCAACACATAGTTAGTCACAGAAGAAAAAGGAGAGTCTCAGGTTTCTCACTGACATAATATTTGTGCTGCTACTTACCATTTCCTGGAAATGTTTATTGAAGTCAGGTTGCAGGAAGTCTCTCATCTCACTGAGAATGCAGATTCCATGTGCTACTCGAGCTTCCTCCATCTCTGGAAGAGAGACCTCAACCACACTGGCTCCCAAACTCCGCAGGTGCTCCACCGCTGTGTACAGAACAGGTAAAGCACACACAGCATCCCTGAGTTCACCAGGCTGCACAGGAGGGCTGCAAATCTCCAACCCCTTGCCAAATTAGAGACCCCATAGGCCATTATGTGGCAAGCACCTTCAGTGCACCACGTGGCACACAGGCTGCTGCAGCTGCTTCTCACAGGTAAAAGCCTTCAGCCTAAAGAAATCTCAGTATTCCCACGGGTCAGGGGTAGGGGCTTGCCCACAGCTTCCTAACTTAGCCGCTATAGGAGAAGCTCACCCTCTCCCTCCAGCCCTTCAGTTATGCCAAAGAGTAAAAGGTGGACTGCCAGTGCTTCCCTGGGCACTTCACAGGACCGCTATTCTTCCAGCATGAAGTGAGTATTTAGCATCATGAGATTTCCATGCAGAGCCTCTTCTGAACCATAATTGTAGAGGAACCCAGGAGATACTCAAAGAGACCAGGTCAACAGTACAGGGTCACTAAATCTTGAGGTGCTTTAACAAGGTTGAGTACCAAAACTTCAGGAAAAGTGAATCTTTGCAGTCTAAAACGAATCCTCTTCTTTCTTTGACCCCAACTTATTAATATCCAAGCCTGCCTATTTCACTGGCCTTTAGTGCAGCTCTCCTAAGAAAACACTATAGATGTAGAAGTGTGTCTTTGGAAATAAGGAGGCTGAAGAAAATCCAGGCAAAGCCTGAATGCTGTGAACTATCTCAGCTCCAATGCACAGGAGGCCAACTACTATACCAAGCATTGTAGTCCTTCTTGCCCACCCCCAAATACTCTCCAGGGTCAATTTTACTTAGTCTAAGCTCTGACAAAGCCACCCCTAAAGGAACCATTTGGCTGCTTTCAAGGAAATGCCAGAGGACTGGATACATCACAAAGACCTAGCACTGTCTTACTATTGAGTATTATGTTGTGAAACAAGGCCCTCCCTTAAAAGTCTTTTACCATAAAAGCTTGCAGAGTAAGTATTACTGAGCACAGATCTGTCTTTATACAGACAGCGGCTGAGCACACTGGACTGCATTCTTCCATTGTAATGTGACAAGCCTACAACTGCTGGGATTTTTAACCCTCAGCAGTCAGGAGGGCTTTCCCAACACAAAGCTACTGCTGTTTGTCCAGCCAGACCTCTTTAAGCAACTGTCTTTAAGGACCTGAGGTCTTTTTAATGCATACATAAAAGGAGCACCAAGTGACACCATAACAACAGGCAGAATAAGAGACTTACAGACTTTTCCTCTTTACCTTTCTCGCAGATGGACAGGACTTCAGCATCACATGCCTAAAGAATAAGAGGAAAGAACTAAGTAGACTTTAAGAAGTGCCCTCCTCTTGGTGAGCGCACTCACTAGGACTTCATTCCTCATGGTGCTGTCCTGGTTCCTGTCCCTAATGGTAATGAAACAGCCCTCCAGGACTGCCTTAGGCCACCTGCTCCCAGAGAACAGCTTGCAGGTCACACCCCCAAGGAAAAGGAAATACCATCTTTTCCTCCTCTGCAAGGTGGCAGAGCCAGTAAGAGTCTTTTTTTTTTACCTCCAGGGAAGAAATCCTGAGCAGGTTTTTGGGGTTGCATTACAATTGCCAAGCACTATCAGCTTGCAAGCCCAGTTTCTATACTGGCACAATGTAATAACACTCAGCAGCTACAGCATTGTCACCAAGCAGATACACTCACTTTCCTAATTTGATTTTAAACTAACTGCCTTTTGTAATGAGTGCAGAATCATTTTCTCCAATAGTATCAGCAGTATGAAGAAGCATACTGCCATCAACTGTAGTTGTTACCTTTCCACACGTCTTCAGCCGACTAATTCAAAAGGCTGCCTGAGAAAATAATCTACCCATGTTGATGTTTTCACACAGGCTATATTCCAACTATAGGACTAAATATGAGAAGCTGTAATGATGACAGGCAAGAGAACATCAGATTCCTTTAAAATCTCATTTTGCAAAGCAGCAGAAAGAGTGAGATAGAATAGGCACCTTAAAAAATGTCCAGTCCACTCCCAGCTTTAAGCCTTTCAGGTCAGGAGCACACATATCAGATAGGGTTGCTTTGGGCTGTTTTAGTCCTGCAGGGAACAAAGAAGAGTTCCTCCTTCTAACTAGGATGCCTCTAGGAAGACAAGAGCATCTGGGTTCAGGGATGGAGAGGGCTCACCTACCATATGGATAGAGCGGATCTGGCTCAGCAAGGATACTATAAACAATGGCTGCATCTGCCACTGAGGTACAGATAGGGCCTGTAAAAGACAGATCAGTTATAAAAATATGACAAGTGGTAAATATACTTTCCTCCCAAGGTCTTTTGTAGGCACAGATTGCCTCCCCTATGAGAAAACCACAGCAAGGTCCCTGAAGTGGAGCACAAATCCTCTTACCTACGCTGACTGTGGAGTAGGAGAGTGGCAAGCAGCCATGACCACTGATGCGCCCAAACGTACCTAGAGAACAAGAAAAGAGCAGTTAGCTAGATATCAGCAGTCACTGGGAAAAGCTGACCCGATGGCTCTGGTGCACCCAGTCAGTAAACAACATACCCCGCCAGTCACTTTTATGTCTGCTGTTTCAGGGCCCACTCACTCATCCTTCAGTACCCTGTTCTGCTGACCATGATCTGACTCATCAGTGAAACAGATGCATTTAGTAAATAATGAAATGGGTTTCCCCTAAGAAATTACTTACTTGAAGGGAAATATGTGCAGGGTCATTTTGGAATATACATACTTAAATATGCAGAAGCAGCATTTTGGATATGGGGGATGGAGATGCAGGAACAGGATTATCAACAACAGCACACACCACCCTATGGGAGGTGTCACCCACTTCACCAGTGAGACTTCATGCCTAACACCAGTTGTCTTCTGCAAGTACTTGTGTCGCCTTTCTGACCACTTACATTTTTGTCATTATTATCTTCCTCAGACGAATCACAATTAGTGAAGTTGACCACACACAAAGGAGGGAAAGAGAGTAATGGCTCAGTATCTGGCCTCAGATGAAGCAGCTGAGATACTTCAGCATGATAAACCATTCCCAAAAGCCAGCATCTTGTCCAGGTGACAACCCTGCCTCACCATGTTCCATGCTGTAGACACTGCCCCGTGCATTTCTTAAGTCCTCTGCACATTTTCCTTGATTATATTAATTCTTACTGCAAACACTGCATTGCTGCTCCTTGTAACACTGAGATAAGAGGGCATGGCTACGTCCTGGTTTCATACAAGCCTATTACCAGGTTCAACTTACCAGACACAAATCTGAGCAGCATCAGCCTCTCCATATAACTGGGGTGATGGCAACCCATCATGGGTGGAGATACTTTTCACCAGCTCAATACAGATACCCAAGTATGTTGGAAACACCTCCCAGCAGAGAAGGAAGAGTGAAGAGGGGTGAGTGGATGAAAAGCAAAAGCAGCATGCATGTTTTGTTAGCGTTTGACTTAATACTTCCATGCTGCCAGTCTGACCCACATACCTCCTACGGTGTTACTCTCCAGAGTTTCTCTGGCCAAGTTTTACTTGACAGGAATTAATGGACTATGCCCAACTTGTTTGTGGCATTATGTCTGAAACACCAACCAGACAAACACACCCCCTCCGTGATTAAAGAGTTCTACCTTTCAGCCCTACCACACCACAGAACGAAGCAGGAATCCTCACAGAGCCTCCTCCATCTGTGCCAATAGCCACCGGGCAGAGACCTACAAAAAGCCCACACATTGGCCTGTGATCAGAGAGACATCATTTTGCCCTGTCCATTCTACCAGGAGCTGTAGCCAAGACAGCACAGAGAGCTCTCTGTTTAGCTGGGAGTTTCCTCCAGCTTCTAAAGCCCCCCATAAAAACTAAATGCCTGAGGTCCTTTGGCTCAGGCCCTCTCCCACCACTACCCCTGAGCTCCGTGTAGGACCACCTACCTGCTGCCACAGCTGCTGCTGACCCACTGGAGCTCCCACCTGTGAAGTGGTTAGGCTTGTAGGGATTCCTAGGGATCTTGTGGTACCTGAAGCAGAAACAAAGAGTGCTTAATCTCTTCATAGGAAGGACTGCATGCAGTACAGTGCAGAAAAAGATCCAGAAACACAGCTCAGGGATTCTGATCTCTTGGCAAAGAGACACCATTTAATCTCAGAAAGAGCCATGTCCCTAGAAACCAGAATGTAAAAAAGACTTCTGCCTCAAGAGTACAACTCTTGTTAGTGTAAGCAGCTGATCCAAAAGAGACAGATACAAGGCAAGGGAAAAGATGCTGCTCCAGCTCTTCTGTCTGCAATGGCACTGTGCCATTACTGCATGCCACCGGGCATGAAGCAATTCCAAAAGGTGGAGCAGTTGATGGCCAGCAATCCTTACAGATAAGCAAGTCAGCATCCCCAGATCTGTCCTTTATCCCAGAGCAGCAGCTCCCAAAGTCTCCAGTCTGACCACAGCCCCTGGACACCAAAGGGGTCTGGCACACAGCTGGGTATCCAGCCAACCTCACACAGTGAGGAAATGCCCTGGCATGCTGTTGCTGCAGACGGGGAGCCCTAGTTCCATCCAGCTGCATGTGCATGAAGTGTGGCTCTACACAAGGCTTATCGAGGCTGTGAGGACCACTGCTCTGGAACTGCAGTTCTCATCTTGGCTATAGCTGAAGAATTTACAACAGTAAAGTAAATTTCAGTAAAACTGTTTTAGCTAGGAAACAAAACCACTATGTTCTGAGACGATTGTACCTTTTTCTCATTGTTCTGCCATTACTGTGGCTGAGCATTACATTACTATTTGTCTTCTGTCTTGGGTTTTGTCTACCACTCATCCTGTAAAAACAGGCCTCTAAGGCCTGACAAACCAAGTTCCTTACTCAGCAGACAACACACAGATCCTCTCCTTCCTTTGGTTTCAGGAGCCTTTAAGCTTCCACAGCTACTCTGACTCTCAAATCTACAATGTTGGGTTTTCATATCCCCAAGGTTCTCTCTGTATGGGGTGTTTCCATCAGTTTTATTCTCTTGTGCTTGCCCTTATTTTTTTACCCTTCCCAGTTCTGGACAGTCTTATAGGTATTTCTAGACTGGGGGAAGAGAGAGGAAAGAGATTTTTACCTATTAGGGTTGCATCCAGTTGTTCCAGTCCCTAGTTCATGCATGTTTGAGACCCCAATAATGATAGCCCCAGCCTCTCGCAGCTTCTTGGCCACAGTAGCATCTTCTGTTTCTGGCTCTGTCCCAAGATAGACTGTTCCCACTCGGTGATGGTAAGGTACCTTAGCAAGAAGACACCTTATTATTCATTCCAAAACCCTGGTACAGTGCAAACGTGCACATAAAACCCTGTGCATGCTGCACATGCACACTTCACAACAGATCCCAGACATTGAGACCTGTGGAGATAAGTGCTAGGAAGCATCACTCTTCAACTTGTCCTGTGTTGGTCTCTGTTAGGAGGGACACCTAATCCTGCAATATTTGGTCCTTCTCTCATGCAGAGGAGTCCTCTTCATACTGTGATACAGCAGAGCAGAAAGATGTAAATGGTCATAGTCTGCCTCCCTGGAGCAACGTGATTGCTACGCCCAGAGGCTGCAGAACAATCACCTTGGCCCCACAGCACACAGCTCTGTGTTCCATTTTATTATGAACAGAGCTACAGCAATTCAGATCTGCAGTGCTTTAAAGAAAGGCACCAAGATTAGTCAAATGCCAAAATACCAGACAGACTTATTTTCAGGGTATGCTAAGAACTCTTCACGTCGACGCAGCAATAGAAGAATCTGTACATAAACAGGACTCCCACCCTGCAGGCAGGTCTCTGCAGAGCCTACAACAGCCTGATGGCACTGCCAGGAGTATTTGCTGGTAACTATTGCTAGACCACAGGTAAAAATCCTTGTCAGTAGGGATTTTCAAAATAACTTGCATATTTCTGACATGTATTTTAAAGTAAGGAGAGAGCGATGCTTTGCCAGTGGAGCAGAGTCAGCACCTGAGAAACACAGACAGTTACACCCACCGCTACAGATGCTTTTATACATTCTCATTTCATCATACGAGAGGCCGCTTCCCACACCCACTCTCTACTCCCCATGGATTCAAGAGATCAGTACAAGACATGGAACACGTCTGCTGTATGCAAGATCTGTCTTCACCTTGCAAAACTTGTTAATCCTACTCATTGCAAACCCACATACTACTCTGCATTATAAACATATTCTCAGGCTTCTGCTGAGGGGTTGGCCTTAAAACCTTGTCGCAGTGAGTTGCCCAGGTTGACCACCTGCAGCACAAACTGGCAGCTAGACAAGGAAACTCACCACTTTGAACTCTTCTTTCAGACACACTGGGATGCCATCCAGATAAGACAGGGTACATTTATTCCTGTAACGAGCAGTGGAGGCCTCAGCCATCTGCACAGAATAAAAAACCACCATGTGTTATATATACTTAGCTAAGCTGAAGGCCATCACCAATATCAGAATGGATACCAAAAATGTCTTTCTCAGGCTTTTACTAAGCCAAACTATCAAAGTTTCTTTCTTCCACCATATGCTCGTGAGAAACTACTACTTGGAGGCATTTGTGCTAATGGATGCCACATAAGCACAGAAGTCCTGTTATAAACATAGTCATCCAGCAGGAAACAGACTGCTTTAATGCTACCTCTCTTTGCAGAAAGCAAACTTGTTTGTAATCCTCTAAACGCAGAAGAAGGAAAAATGTACTTATTTTTCTGTGCAATATATCAGCAGAAGAGCCTCTGACCCTTGCAATGGATACTGCTCTTGGGGTGGCAGAGGCCCCACTCCTACCAGAGGCAGACATTACCAGCATTATTTGCTCCTGGTCCCATTGCACTATTGCTCTGAGCGGGGGCGTGGATTTGTCGCAGTCCTCCAGCATGGCAATGATGTTCTTGGCTACCTGAGATGGTGTCAGCTTCCCACTCCTACAGGACAGAAGAAGTTGGGACCTCGTTACAAGACCTCCCCATACCACAGCCACACACAGGGTTTGTCTCCCATACAGCAACGTGACAGGTGTAAGCAAGAACTAGGTAAGAATTTCTGCGTGGTGATGATTTCAACATGGTTGACACCATCAAGACAGAAGGTTCCCTTCCTTAAGGAGATAATCTGCCTACATATCATGTCCCCAGCCCTTAGAGTAGGGCAAGAGTTAGCAGAGTTACCCAGACATTCCTGAACCACCAGATAAACAGGGATGAATAGATGACAGCTTTACAGAGAGTTCTCAAGCTCCTGAAAGCTTGAAGTTATGAAACTGCCAGTTACCATGAGCTAAGACCAAGAGGCCAGGCCCCTTTATACAGGCTTCCCATTACGGAGAAGCGGCTCCCAATAGTACTGTCATAACTCACCTTAACCAACAGGCCTTCCCTCCCTCCTAGCAAAAGGCTGTGTTACACCACAAACACACCTATCTCTGGCTGACACAAAAGTCAGGATGCACCTGTAACACCAGACTGCAGTGTCAACCTTCTGCTCCAAGGCCACAGCCTGGTGGCAGAGGGGGCCCTTGAGGAACAAATGCCAGGAGCACAAGATTTATCTGAGCCTTCCACATCTGGCACATGTCCCAGAGGCAACCAGGAATTACTAAGCAGCCAACAGCTCACAGAACCTTAGAGACAGGAGTGTGCTTTCAGCCCTTTCCCAGCTGGACATATTTACTGGGTGTCACAGTCAGAAGAGACCAAGGAACTGGGGAACCCAAGGGATTCACCAGAGACCCATAGTTTGTGCAACCTGCATAATCCAGATGAACCTTCATCTGCTTCTCACTCGTGTTTGAGCAAACAAGGTATGTAGAAATCTCTCAGAGAAGACTGACAATAAGCCAAAGAAAATGGCATTTAAATATCCTTGCAGGGCTTGTAAAGCTGTGCCAGCTCTCCCAGCTGACTTTCCTTCGTTATTGCACTAAAGAGAAAGAACAGCAGGGAGTGATGCTAAACAGTGGCACCTCAAGGACAATACTAACAGAGATACCTAAAAGCTTGTGAAACAGTACCAGTCCACAGTAGTGGAACACATGGGACAGGTTGTTCCCAGACCACAATTTCACCTACCGGTAGCACTCCAGATAATCTTTGATCCCTTTGAAGCTAAACCCATTCCTAGCAGAATCAGACCTGCAAAGAAAGGATTAAAGGGACAACAGTGAACCACAGTGAACCATCAAAGCCGCCTCTGTTTAGACCTACAGATTTCAGCATCGCCATCCAATGCGTGTTTGGACGTCACTCACTCAGTCACAGCACCACCTGGACAGCTGGCCTATGAATGGCAACTAACACTGTCTGACTCTTTGCACATGTGCCAGACACCAGGTACATTAAAGGTGCCACAGAAATAAGGGATTAGTCTTAGCAGTATGTTCTAGTTCCTTCATATTTCTACTGAAAGACAGCAGTCATTAAACTGTTCAAAATGTGTTCCAGGTTTACATTTGCTACTCACCACTGCAATATTACAGACTAGCTGAAATATACTCATAAATCTACTCCCAGGACCTCTGTCACAGTTCGATTCAGAGACTGCCAGCAGCACACAGAGCGTGTAGTGTGGGAAAAGGCACGATGCAGCACACACAAGGATACACATCAGCAAACTGCTTAAAAACCAGATGGCTCTACCATTTAAGCAACAGACTATTTCTCACCACTCACTAACAAAGCTTGTGTGCCTTTTTCTTTTAAAACCTGCATTCCTTCTCCCTTCCAAGCAACCCTGGTGTTCTCTTCTAGATTCCCTGCAGGCAAGAAACAGCACACCTGCAAACCCACTTAAAGGGATCTATACACTGGCTAGCCAGTCACTAAGTGCATCTGCTCTAATAGTGCAAACAGAGCACTGGCAAGGGCAGCACTTCGTCTCTCCCCAGCAGGCAGACTCCCTGCAGCTCGGAGAATTTTCACATTGCTTGTAATTACTGGTGATTTATAAGGCACAAAAGGAAAGATGACTGACAGCCCTATTTGTTTCGTAAAGTGGCTGGGAGTGGAAAAAAATTCAGTCTAAATTACTGACAGTGACAGCTTCCCACTAATATAACAGTACCAACATGTGTATTTTTCTACTTCACATACTGACCTTGCATCTATCAGCTGCTGGATAACATCTGAAGTGCTTTTAGCCTCAGACTTGTCTCCTGTAACCTCTGCAGCAACCTCCGGGATAAACGTGGGATCTTCATGAATGTCAAGTGAACGCATAAGCAAGAAGTTGTTCAGTCTGAAAGAGAGAGAGTCATTGCCAGAGTCTGCAATCTCTACCGTGACTAATTTTTCAGACTGTTCAGAAGGAACCTTACCCAAGAACATTTTGTGTTAGCAGTCTGCTTTCACAGCAGGGAGCTGCAACAGTTTCAACAGCTACAAGCTAATCTCTCTTACATCCTTCCTAAAGGCAGCATCAAATCTATTTTGCTTGCTTAACAAAGCCTCCTACCTCTTGACATAAGGCCAGCCAGCCTCTGTATACCCAAGATGGGAAAGAAATGGCGAAATTTTTCAAATCATTTTAATTGGACATATCATACATGACCAATAAAGACAGGGATGAAGAGGAAAATCAAAAGAGAAAGTAGTATAAGCCATACATTCAACCACTAATCCTGTTAAAACAAGCACCTCTTCAGACTTTTGCATGACCTGCTTCAACGTAGTTTGTTTGCAACCAAACACAACAGGGATTGCAGCATAAATCCATAGCGTGGAACACATAAAGCAAGGAAATTAAGATCGCGTCATGGATGTCCAGGAATGATCTGCTGTTAACAGCAGTGACATTTGTCTGGGTTTGGTTCACTCATAAAGCCCATGTCCAAATAAAATTCAGGGGTAACACATATCTCAGGGTCCTGGGACCTGCACAGATGACCCTTCAAACGATGGGCAAACTATGGGAACCAAGTGGGAGCCTGGGGTTCCTGACACCTCTTACCTGACTGGCTCTTAGTATACAACGTACACCTGAAAGCAGTTTCTGAACAAAAACATAAGTGTGAAAGAGGAAAGGCTGACCTAAAATAGTGAACATCTTTAAAAAGCACTTACTAAAATCTCTGAACTTTATAACTGGCCCCATTTCCCCACTATTACTGTTCTTTTACCACTATTGGTGATAAATACAGCCTATTTGCACATCCACGAGCTTTGAAAGATTGTCCTTTAACAAAAGAGCAAAGGCAAAAAGACACAAAGGCAAACAAAAGGCAAAGAGGCAAGCTGACTAATGCAGTTTCTGTGCACCTGCCCGAGTGTGAAAAAAGGTTAATTTCTTCTGATAAATACCCACTCAAATGAGAATAGTTAAAAAATAACCTAGTAAACATCATCTATGAAATAATCTTCCTCGCTCTCCAATTAAGTTATGCAGCTTTCCTCTTAGAAAATGTCGTTTGTCATTTCAGATAACCTAAAAGCCATGTGCAATGTGAGTACCTTCAACCAAAAAAAAAAAAAGAAAAAAAAAACTAAAAAAAAAAGAAACTTCCCACTCTTACCTCATTAAGAATGGCAGTAAGCAGATCTGTCCAAAAGCCTAGAAAAAAAAGTAAGCAGAAATGTTGGTTTTCAGCAACTTTGACTTGACCACCTTCTTCACTAGACAAGGAACGCTGAACATGTTGACGATTACCGCAGGCTTGGAGCACCCGAGAGAGCACGCAATGCTAAGCAGTAAAGAAATAGCACAAACACTTGTATTTCACACTACAAAAAGGGCCTAAAATGCTTTCTCCCACCTCTCATGTTTATATAATGAGTGTATCCTTCTGTGCTCTCCTGCCTTTGTCTTTCCCTGACTCAGCACGGAAAGCTGAAGGCTGCAACGTTGTTAAGAAGCATCTATATAGCTCCCATCCATTACTTTCCTCATGTTGCACAGACTATGCAAACACTGGACAGCATAGAAACTTATTATTTTATTTATCACAGTTTTAGGATCTTTCCTGTCTCTCAACCAGTTCCTGCAATAAAACGAGTCAACCTGGAAAGGCAGGAGACATTTAGAGACTCTATGGTAGCAGACAGCTGAAAAAACTCTTTGAATACTCCGATTTGAATACTCTTCTACTCAGTGTAGAAGTACCAGCAGTCCCAAAGAGATCAGCCTGGTTCTAGCCTGCCTTGATAGCTCAACAATGGACTTAAAAACAGGTTATGGGATGTACAAATACAGTGCAAGTCTGATGCAAGGCTCAGACTGCTAGATACACAAAGTGATATGTTACCTCATACATTGCATAAGAATTGCAGCATCCTTTTTGAAAATACATTGTTTCTAATCTACATCTAACCTAATACAGCATAATCCTGTAGCAGATTGAGAGTCTCAGGTCCCGCCTCCAAGGGAGATGTCAGGAAATTAAGCAAGCCCCTTTACCACGCATCAGAAATGGCCACAAAGCAAAGCATAATGTAGGTATTCTGATCGTTATATCTCGGAAGAAAGCCACTCATAAGGTATTCCCACAAATAAACATAGCCCACCCCTAGCTTTCATTCCATGCCTAGCCGGGCACCAAACTCTGTAACAGGTCCTACTGCTGAAACGAAACTTCCGTGCCCGCCTTGATACTGGCTCAACAGCAACAAAATCCACCTGCTTTCAAGCAGAAGCTCCTGCAAGGTGGGCAGCGCCCAGGGGCCGCAGGCTTTTCTCACCCCTCACCCTGGCACGGAGCGCTCCCGCCTCCTCCGCACCTGCCGCAGTGGGGATCAACCCGCAAGGCTCCCAGACCCGCCCGAGGAGAGCACCGTGGGGTCACCCACTCTCAGCACCCTCCTGAAAACTCCACTCAGAGGCCCGAAGGACCCAAACCAAACCCCTTGACGTCCAAGGAAAGCTGTTGGCAGCTGTATTTCCAGTTCGATGTCGGCTTTGGGCTCTCCGCACCCAAAGACACACATGGCACCCTGGGCCAAAGGCCAGCGCTCTCAGTCCCCGTGGCATCGCACCTGGGGGAGACAGGGTGAACCCGAGCGCACGCAGAGAGCCACAAACTCCCAGCGAACGCGGGTTTTACCTCCCCGCCGAACCCCCGGCAGCCTCGGCCCCGTCCGGCTGGTTCTCCCCGAGCTCTACCGCCCCGTCTGCCCGGCCCCGACTCACCGTGTTGGCCACATGGGCGAAGAGGCGCAGCCCGGCGCCGCACAGCCGCGGGGCCCACTGCGGAGAGGAGGCGAGAGAGAGGTAAGCGCCGGGCCCCGCTGCCGCCCCGCTCCCAGCCCCCCGCCCGGCCCGGCGCTCACGGTGTCCCGGGGCGGGCTCGGCGGCCCGGCCCGGCGCGGCTCCCGGCGGAGCAGCAGGGCCCCCGCGCTGCCCGTGTGCCGCCGCACGCAGCACAGGTACGCGGCGCCGGCCGCCAGCACCGGCAGGAACAGCAGCAGCAGCAGCAGCGTCGCCATCGCTCTCCTCCAACCGAGCCCTCCGGGTGCCGGGGCGGTGCTCGGGCTCGCCCCGCCCGCGACCCGCCCGCAGCCGCGGGGAGGAGGCGGGAACTGCGCGGTGGTGGCGGTGTCCGTGTCCCGCCATGTCCCGCTTCTTACAGGCGCTTCGGCGCTCCGGCAGGGCCCGGGCGGGGGGCCCGGGCGTGCAGGAGGAGGACGTGTCGCAGTGGGGTCTGACAGGTCAGCGGGGTGCCCGGGGGAAGGGGTGGGGAGGGGGCGCTGGCGGTGGTGCTGTCAGACGATGGCGGGAGGCGGCGGAGGGGCCCAGCGCTGCCCGGTGCTGCCCAGCTCGCAGAGCCACGGAACGGTTTGGGTTGGAAAGGGACCTTGAAGATCATCTCGTTCCAACCCCCTTGTCGTGGGCAAGGACACCTTCAGCTGCACCAGGTTGCTCAGAGCCCCATCCAGCCTGGCCTTGAAGATTTCCAGGGATGGGGCATCCACAACTTCTCTGAGCAACCTGTTCCTGTGCCTCACCACTCACACAGTTAAAAAAAGATTCCTAATACCTAATTTAAACGTATTCTCTTTCAGTTTGAACCAGATCCCTCTTGTCGTGTCGTTACATTCTCTTTTACTCAGACTTGCCCGATCTTTCCTGTAAGTTTCCTTTGGGAACTGAAAGGCCACAATTAGGTCACTCCACAGCCTTCTCTTTTCTAGGCTGAACAATCCCAATTCTCTCAGCTGTAGTGGTTTGGGCTCTGTGTTAACATCCCCCAGGCCTGAAATAAATAAAGGTGTAAATAAAGTGGTTCCCGGGCCTGTGAAAGTGAGCTGGAGCTGCTGCAGAGATGGCATTGCTGCTTCAGAGATGCTATTGCTGCTGCAGAGATGGCATTGCTGCCATGCTCCTTTCCAGCCTTTCCCAGCTGCTCCAATCACTCCCTCTTCAGCTTTGCGGCCAGGGGCTTAGCCCTGTTTTACCCCCTCCAGTGCCTCAGCACAGCCTTAGACAGCTCTGTGCTTCGGGAGTCACTCCTCCTTCCGCTTTTCGGCCGGGGGCTTAGCCCAGCTTTAACCCCTTAGCATAGCCTTAGACAGGTCTGTGCTTCAGGACAAGAACAGGGGGTTGCCCTGTTCAGCGGCCTTGAAATGGGCTGATGGTGAGCATGAATGAAAGTGCTCTCCCCTGCCTGAAGGGTAAGATATTAAAGAGGAATGCCTGCGCTATCCGTCCCACCTGCACAATTTGCTTAGCTGTCTATCTCAATCCCCATGCCAGTTTTGGTTTGTGTGTCCTGCGGGCTGCTGAGTTGCCTCATGCGCTCAGTGTGCACATCTTCCCAGGGAGGAAAGGGCCACAATGGCACAATACCCAGCACTTGAGTCTTGAAGAGATCTTGAAGAGTTCTACTTGACTTGTTTAGTGTTTGTTTTAACATATTGTGCCCCACAATAAGGATTGCAAGGGTAGTAGTACCTATAGTGACCTACAATTGAGGTCTGCCCTAACTTAAGTGCAGGAAAGCTGGAAAATGTTGAGAAATTATTATTATACAATGCTAGATTGTTACAAACATTTCCAGTAGCCTGAAGCTGACCCTAGATCTAGTACTTAAGTAGGTATTTAAGAGTGGCTGGAGCTGAAAATCAAGCTGTCTTTTAGGAATGCAAAGTAGCAGCCTAATTATTAGATCAGGTTCCTGTTACAGGCCTTTGTAATGACTTGGGGCATTTTTGTGTGTCCAAGTTTCTGAATAGGGTTTAATTTAACGGAATTGCTGTAAACACCGGTGTCTCTGCTCTCTAGGAGGGTGCATTCCCTTTAAGGCAGATGTTTGGGAAGGCCAACTGTGTATAGGGTATTGGATGACTGTGTAAATGTAACAAATCACTTTTATTCCCAGGCATTAAGCTTCGTCCATATCAAGTAGAGGGTGTAAACTGGCTGGTACAATGCTGTGAAGTCCAGCATGGCTGTATCCTGGGCGATGAGATGGGTCTTGGGAAGACTTGTCAGGTATGTCTTCTTCTTCTTCTGGAAAATGATCTTTGCCTAACTTTTTTTTTAGCCCAGTGTTTCTGCAGAGTGAAAAAGGAAAAGCACTCTAATAATTGGCCCGTTAAACAGCCCCATTCTGAATTCCACACTCCAATGAGAGAGTTCATTGTCTTTTTCATTCCTTAACCACTTAAACCAAGTCCTGAGTTAAGTCCTGAGTAACACTTCAAAGATGTTTCAGGGTTTGGTAGAAACATGAGTGGTTAGTTTATACAAACACCTCACAGTGCACAGAGTTGAAGACACAGTGCACATCCAGAACAGGGAAAATCGTGTCCTTTTGGCGCACCTGCACCAAGATGATATTTGAGTTTGTCAACACGTGGATTAAAATTTATAGGTGCAATTTTTTTCAGAGTTTTTTGGGATTTTTTTTTAATAAGTTTTTCAATGGATTTAAGTTTTGTTGGAAAATGATTGTTTGTGCTTTGGTTCAGCTGGTTTCGTTCAGTGGGTCTTAAATAACAAACTGGTAGTTTTAGAAAGTGATACATCTTCTCTTTTGTGACCGTGAGAAAAAGGTTTTGGAAAGGGGCTCCATATATCCAGGTTGTGTATTGAGGCCTGATGTAAGCCTTTTTATCATTGATCGTGGATCCCACTTGATATTCTGTTAACTTTGCTTTGTGCTAGAGAAGCTGTGGGAACTAGGTGCAAAGCTCGACAAGGACACAGCTTATATAGATTCAAGTTTATATAGATTCAAGCTACTGGGTTGCACTCTTCCCTTGTTATAAAAAAAATATTTTCCTTACCTTTTAGACTATTTCACTACTTCTTTATTTGACAAAAAAATTAATCAACAAAGAGAGATTTCTGATACTTTGTCCTCTGTCTGTTCTGAGCAACTGGAAGGAGGAATTGGAGAGGTAAGTTTCAACAGTTGTCTGGTTCATTATATTCTTGCTCAGCAAGTTACAAAGATTGTTTTCAAATGTGCTCACTCCAACACTTTCTTTTTATCCTTTCAAAGGGATAAAAAGTAAAAAGAGAAGCTGCTACTAAACCAATTAATCAATGCAAACTATGCAGTTAATGCGTAGTCTTTACCATGCTGTGGTATACACAAATTCATCCATCCTATAGTATTGGCTGACTTTCAGTCCAAATGCCTCCGCTAGCTCCTTGCTTGTTATTGATTTGTAACCCTCCATGCTCAGCCTCTCTTAGGCAAAATCTGCTGAAGACAGCCAGGATTCTGTATGATGAAAGGTAAGACCCGAGTTGGGGGGCATGCTCGCATGTGCACGCAAAATACATTACATATGTGCATGCAGCCTGTCTTCACTTGGGGTGCAGTGACTGTGCTGGTGGCATATCTGCCGTGCCTGGAGTATGTACATTTTACATCTGGAGCCCAGAGATTCCTTTTAAAAGGGAGGGAAGGAAGTCAAAGATTAGAACAGAGGTTTGTGTATAGGCCATGGGATGATCATGTCTCTCAGCATCTGAAGTCACCCAGGTTACATTCTGAAGTGAGCTGGCCTGATTTGGATAGACTTGTGGGTGAAATAGTTGGGGGAAAGTGCATCCCTTCACAGATAGCAGTGAACAGCTATCCAGAAGTAATATAAAGTAAATAACAGTAGTGGGATTAAATGAGGAAGAATTTTATGGTCCCAACTCTTTCTCCATGGAACTGGTTTTATCTGTATTTTGACTAAGAGAATGTATTTTTGCGGCCCTGACTTGGACCTGTTTGCTGCAGACATTGCTTGTTTTAGGCCAATTCTTTGGTCTCAGCTGGACAAACTGTATTCATTCACCTGCTTCTCATGATCTTTTTTCAATTCACAATAGCAAATGGGCCGTGAGACTGGTTTTCAATTGTCTACTTTGGACTCATTACCTAGGAGAATGCAGTTTTACTTGGGACTTGTCCAAACCAGAACCACAGCTGAGGTGCCAGCCTGAGCTGCAAATGAATCGTAAAACAGTGAGGTTCAAAAGCTGAGATCCAGCCACATCTCACAGGAGGATGTGGTGTTCATATAGGAGTTCTCATCTGTGCGGTAGCTATGTTTTATAATAGGGTCAGGTCAAAAAGACATGGAAATACTTAGCTGAGCTCTCTAGTTTTCCTCTCTTTTTCTCTTAACAACAGGTTTGCTCCAGGTCTTTCTTTCATAACATACATAGGCAACAAGGAAGAGCGGCCCAAACTGCAGCAGAACCTGAAAGAGGACTCTCACTTCCATGCACTCTTGACAACGTACGAGGTAAGTGCTGTCTTTGTCATTTGAAAGGAGGGCTTGAGTTTTTTGTTTTCTACCCTTCCAGTTCTCTTCCCCTCTCCCCCAGGGAGAGTGTGAGTGAGCAGCTGTGTCGTGCTTAGTTGATGACCAGTGTTAAAGCATGACATGCTGAAGGTGCCATGTAGCTGTCACATTATTTTCCTCAGGTAGCGAGTGCCTTCATTCCACTCTACGCCATTTCACCATGGTTTGCAAGCAGACAAAAAGATGCTCTGTTTCTTAACTGGTGTGTTTACTTAAATCATAAATCATGGTTCATTTTCTTTCATTGCAGATTTGCCTGAAAGATGCAGCATTTCTAAAATCGTGAGTCTGGTTTTAATTTTTTCAAATTTAAAACTGCATATCTGTCAATGATTTCTTAAATGTGTGTTTGTATATGTGAGATCCTGTGCTTGTTTCACAAGACCCAGGGATGTTCTTTGCTTGTGATTAGAGATTTGCCTTCTCCAACTTTCAGTGAAGAATCTTTAATGTCAGCTAAGGTGTATGTGAACTTCCCCCAAGGACAGTTTTCAAGGCTGTTAACTCAAAATAATAATACATAGTGACTTATAGCAGTACCTGAAGTATCAGTCCAGAAGACTGATCTTTAGAACAGAGGAGATCTTCAAGAGCTTCAGGTTTTAAAGGTATTAGTTGAAAATTCACTGAAGCTGACCTGCATTACACTACAGTGGTCATGTGCTAATACCATATCCTGAAGTTTATTGCCTCTTGCCACCAGTCGGAAATGTAGAGGGCTTCTGGAGCATTATGCTTTATAGAAAGACTGATTATTCAGCTGAAATTCATCTTGTGGGAGGTGTTGTCACAGTGATGCAGAATTTTGCAGAAGTCTGCACCTGAAGTGGGGAGGAATTTTAGTAGTAGCACCAATGCCTTGCGGTGATGGTAAGTGCTGTGACAAATGCTGGGGGCAGCTATATGTCATGGATGGCTCAGTATCTTTGTAGTAGCAGAAATCCAGTAGCCCCCACTGACGCAGTTTTGGGTCTGGCAGGACTAGTCATGCCTGCAATGGACAGCAGGTTGTCTTTCAGCAAAGCACCTGTCCTTGGCCACTGCTGGAAGTAGCAGATTGCACTGGATGAACACATCACGATAGACGCCAGGCCTAATGAAAGGTAGCCACACCTATATTGTCCTTACAGTTTCATATCATGTTCTGCATATGATTCTATTTATTTTGCAGTTTAGCCATGGTATGTAGTATCTAGGGAGAGCAAATAGCTAGCCTTAGTGTCACAGAAATCTCAGCTCCAGTGTAATTTCCTACTTCTAAAGCTAACACATAACATCAAAGCCTTGTTACTCAAAATTTGGGGGGATTTCCCTCTGGTCTTCCTTCTGAAAAAAGTAGTTGATAATCATTTGTACCTTGTCCTGTGCAGGACCACTTGAAGCACTTTGTAAAGGTGGGTCAGAGTTATCAGGTATCTCACCACCACTACTCCTTATGAGCAGTGTAGCAGCACAAATGAGTTGAGCGAGAGCTGTTCTCCAGTGTAATACATGAGAGATTAGACTCTGCTCTGCACATGAGCTTCTGCAATGCTTCACAAGGCAGTGTCCCTTCTGCAATTGAGCTCCATACAATAAGAGTAATGACATTTGACTGACAGAAGGCAGTGGAGAACCACTCTTACATAGTGAAGAGGGACATCAAGGCAAACAGAAAGGCAGTGGGGAGAACGTAGGTCGCTGTGATTTCAGACACTGGGAAGAGAAGCATGTGGGTAAGAAAAGCAGGAGGGTTGTGCTTTCCCTCTCCTTCTACCCATCAGCCAGACTTGACTGTGTGGAAATAACTCTTTTGTGGGAGTTGAAACCCTAGTGATAAAGAGGCACAAACACTGAGGCCTGAAAAGATGTGGAGTTTGTATTAAGCCTAGTGGATCTACTAGATCACCAGTGATTCTGCAGCCTGCTTGAGGAGGCACTGCATAGAGCTGTGTGAGCCTAGAATAAGTTGTCACCCTTGTCTTGGGTGATTTGCAAAAGACTTGTAGTCATCCTTCCATCACTGTCTCATGATAGTTGTTGGGTTTTTGCACAAGTGCTAGGGCCTAGTTTCATGTTGCTTTTTCCAAATCATAGATTTCCTTGAATGTTAAACTAATTTATGATTATGTAATTTTCCCCTACTAGTGGGGGTAGAGTTAGAAGCAACAATTTCAAATTAATTTATTTAGTTTCGATTTCAGAAAAACTCATCTGGGCTATAGTTAAGAAGCTGTGTTGGCTCTTGGAAAGAAGTACCTGTGAATTCCTCCCACCCCACTTGTGATGTTTGCTTCTTCACGGGGTGGGACCACCTCAAGTTCAACCAAGCAGAGGCACCACTTATTTCAGTCTTGCTGTACTTACAAAAATGAATTGTGAGCCCCTGACTGAAGATACTGTTTTGTGTTTGTTCAGCTTGAACTGGGCTGCCTTGGTTGTAGATGAAGCTCACAGACTGAAAAATCAAAGTTCTCTGCTTTACAAGACACTTTCTGAGGTAAAGTCATCTATCTTCTAGTGTCTTACGACTTTTTCCCTTCAGTATAGCATACAGATTCTCTGTTTGTTTCTCTGAGTATTTATTAAGTTCTGGCCCACAACTACTTTCTGACAGAGTTGGTGAACAGATTCCCATATTTCCTAGCAGAGATAAAGGCCTATCTTGTTGGCTTTGCATGGAGGTGGGCAGTATTTGGAGCTTCTCTCTCCTTCTGATTCATTTGAAAGACTTAAAAATGTAAAACAATCAGACATAGTGCTGAACCACAGCTGTTACTGAAGTAGTAGAAGTCTGGCTGACCTAAGACAATGTAAAGCAACAGGAAGCTATCTCCAGCTCTGGGAGGGTGAAGGAACCCTTGCCTATTTCATGGGACCTCGAATCAGGAACTACTGACTTCCACTGTGCCTTGGTTATTGAATCCAGGAGAACTGCTCCAGCTCCCAAAGCACCCTACCAGAGTACAACAAATGCCTGAGTGAAGGCTGCACTTCTTGTCACGGCAGTGAAACATGGACTTTAGGTTTGCACTGGCATCAGCCACAACGTACTACAATGTACCTTGGAAATTTTTTTTTTTAATTAAATTACTGAAAGTTTTATACCTTCTGAACGTATTGTCCCGAAGGGCTGTAATTTAAGGACTTTGATTATAGTCACAAAAAAATAGACATGATTCAACTTAGCTTTCCTCCTAACATATTTCCTATTACCAAACTTGAGATAAACTTCTGTTTTTCCAGAGGCAACCATATTCTCCAAGTTTCTTTACAGGGATTACTGTAAGCAACATGGATGAGATAGTGTTGCTGAATTTGTCAGAGTTAGCCAGCAGACAGAAATGGAACTTAGGCAGTTTCATTTCACTGTCCTATCCCAACAGCATTTCCCAGTTCTCTCTCATTACCAAGCACTGAGTAGTAGACCATAGGTTGCATGGATCTGAGAATTTTAATGGAGCCGGTTTTGCACTTTGTTCTTATTTTGCTTACACTGATTTCCTTGCACTGGTGCCATCCTAGTCAGTTTGGAGCTGTTTGACAGTCACACCATACCTAACGTTTGGATGGTTTTGGCAGACCTTTGCAGCATTCTGCCAGCAGTTCTCTGCTGCCTCTTGCCTTAGGTTAAGCTTAAGAGTGGCATGGGTGAGTTGCGTATTAACTTACAGATATTCGTTACAGATATTTTCTCCTAATTATTTTGTTTTATTGCTGATTCTTTCAGTTCTCAGTAGGCTTCAGCCTGCTACTCACAGGCACTCCAGTCCAGAACAGCCTCCAGGAGCTGTACTCCTTACTCAGCCTTATTGAGCCTGACATCTTTCCTAAGGAACAAGTGAAAGAGTTTGTTGAGTATTACCAAGCAATCGAAAAGGAGAGTGAGCCGGGTCAGTAACAGGCAATGTTGTACTTCAATAAGAACCAATTGAAGCCATTCTCTTGACTAGGAAACAAGGGTGTTGCGTCTTCTTTGTTTGCCTTCTTTTAATACTGACTAGCTTTAAGACAAAGACACAAAAAACACCTTTAAACCAAGAGCTACCTTAATGTAGCTCCTAAGTGTTTCAGCTATGCAGCTGTGTTTCAGTTTCTCTGTTTGTAAAATACGGCTTGAAAAATTTCACTAATAGTTCTGAGATTCCTTAATCATTTGTTTTGGAAGTATAGTTGTGAAGGTACTGTATAAATTCTTTACCTTTAATGCAGTAATCTCCTTTTTTTTTTTTTTCCCCTCTGCCTCTGTGTAGCCAAAGAATTGCACAGTCTTCTGCAGCCATTTTTGCTTCGGAGAGTTAAATCTGAGGTGGCTGCAGAACTGCCAAAAAAGGTGGAAGTGGTTCTGTACCATGGAATGTCAGCTCTGCAGAAGAAGTTCTACAAGGCCATTTTGATGAAAGATCTAGGTAACTGAGGATTTTGAATTCTATCAATTATTTTTAAAAGCAAAACTAATTCCTTTTGTAAATGCATGCTCTGTTGTAGAGAAGAAAATATTACTCTGGCCTGCAGAATATGTACAGCATAAATATGCCAAATTTACTGTTTGGGACTCTTTGATTTGTGGTTTTAGCTTGTGATAAAATAAGAGACAAATGGATCTATTGCTCAGGTATTGCAGAGCTAGGAAGGGTCAGCTTGAGGATCTGCTTTGGGCCAGTCTGTAATTAAAAATACTTACCATGAGGTGAGCTATTCCTGTTGCATGTTTTGGTATTCAAACAAAAGAGTAGTACAAGAAATTTTGGATCTGTGGATCTCTATGAATTTTTCAATAGTAGCACAGATGCCATAAAGCAAATTTCAACCTACTGGATGCAGTTATGAGTTTTTTTGGGAAACCACAGGGCTATGTAGACAATGCAGCTACTAACACATCCTATGGCTTGCCAATACTTCTGTGTCATAGGGAAAGTAAAACTGGGGAGTTGGAGATCCTGTGTTCTGCTAGGTCTAGCATTTTGCCTGAACACCACCACGAAATCTGAACCTTCATCTTCTGTAGTCAACACATGTACATGTATTTTCTTTTTCTCCTCAGAAAAATGCAATTCTTCTTAACTTCCTGGTTGCCCAGGAGATCTTGACTGTGGTGTTTCACTTTTTATTTTTTTTTAATTCAAATGAACTGCACCAATTTGTTTTTCACTATTTTTGATTATTCACTCTTAGAGAAATTACAGTGACCAGAGAGTCAGGAACTTTAGTGAATCTGAATACAGTAGTTTTCATCAGGATCTTATTTCTAAAGGCTTGTCCAAAAACTGTGAGGGCAATTTTATTTGGTCCATGAAAACAGATGTATTAGTCTTGAGATGTGAAATTCAAATGCAGATATGATATGCAGAGAGAGATACTCCAGTGCTGAAGCACTTCAGAGCAGTGCTCAGGACACAGACGTTCCCAGTCAAACCCATTAATGGAGCATGGGCTTCCCTGCTCAGTTCCTTTTTTGTGCTCTTCTTTCCAGATGCATTTGAAAATGAAACAGGAAGAAAGGTTACCCTTCAGAATGTCTTA
Source organism: Pseudotriccus pelzelni (assembly GCA_035584735.1). Classification (NCBI taxonomy): domain Eukaryota; kingdom Metazoa; phylum Chordata; class Aves; order Passeriformes; family Tyrannidae; genus Pseudotriccus; species Pseudotriccus pelzelni. The sequence goes on from JAWMRA010000001.1 coordinate 24,153,947, forward strand.
GTTCAGCTTCGGAAGTGTGTTGCTCACCCGTACCTTTTCAGTGGTAAGAAGGCACTGTTCTCCCTCTTGAAACAGAAAAAGATAACTTTGATTTACACAGTGGTTTTCTGTTACTGCTTGGCAGTGTAATGCTTAGAAGAAGCAAGTCATAAACAATCTTGTACTTGAATCAGTAGCAGCTGTGATTTTGCAACCAGTTCCAACACATGACTGTTCATCAATAATGAGGAATAAAGTAGGAGACTTTGTGAAGTCTGAGTTTCTAACTGCACCTCTCCACTTGTGTGTCTTTTCTCACCTAAACAAAGAAATGCTTTGTGAACTACTGAGGGTGTTGTTTATGGACAGAGAAGGATCATCACTTCTCAATCAAGCATGATGGGGCTCTGTTTGGCAGTAGTGGCAGTGCAGACACACTGAGGTTGACCACAGAGTTGTTATTTGCGGTATTAGGTCTGCTTTTGAAACTCCTTTCTGTTCCAGGTGTTGAACCAGAACCCTTTGAGATTGGAGAGCATATTGTTGAAGCCAGTGGCAAGATGTGTTTGTTGGATAAACTCCTTTCATTTTTGTATGCTGGGTATGTCATGTCAGAGTGGGGTTGACATAGGGTACAAAAAAAAAGAGGTAAACTGGGAAGGCAAACTACTTTATTTAGCCGTAGATGGAACAGATATTCACCAAAACACTAGCACTGCTCTATTCATTGCATGTTAACTGATTACCTGAAAGAAGCAATTTCAGCATAAGGAGCTGCATTGGGGAATGTAGAGGAACCCTGATGATTTGTGTAGCTTCCTTTTAAACATTTCTCAAAACACTTCACTAACTCTCTCTCATGTTCTCATATTTACCATATTTGAGAACCTGGGATAACAATGATGTGACTGGGTATTCAGCATTTCTGGTTTGACTGTGGGTTTCCTGAGAGTGCTTTCCAGTGCATCGGTTTAGTTTCTTTCTGCTGGCAGGCTTGTGTTATACCAGGAGGCAGAATCCATAGCAAATGTGAAAAACACAAGAGTAAGCTTGAAACTTCAGCTTTGAGATTGACATTCAGAAGTCTGTGTTGCACTCTAGTGAGTTCAGAACAAAGAACCCAAAGACTTTGGGTGTTTTCCTCCAGCTCTCAGATGGGTGGCAAATCAAACTGTGATTTGCATTCTTGTGCAGTCTGTGAAGCAATGCCTCCTGCATGATACAAATTCTACCTTCTCTCTTAACTGGGCTGTGATTTCCCTTTGACTACTTCCAAGGGACAGAGCTCCAACAGACCTGGGAAAGTTCTGTTGTGGTTGTAAAGGTCTTTGTCCTTCTGTTGTGAGTACAACAGAAGTTCTGTTGTGAGTGCATGCTTCAGCTTTGAATGTCTTTGCCGCAGGACCAGCCCTGTGCAGGTTCTGGACCTGAAAATGCTCATGTTCTGCTCTACAGTGAAGTCTGATTTAAACAGAGTCTGAGGCTTAGGGCTGGGAGGAAGAAGAGTTGATTTCTCACAAACATTTGTACATAGTTTGATCTTTGAGGGTCATTTACTGGAGGAGAAAATGCTTTACTGTCACAGAGATGCTGATATCGCATTTTCCCAGCATTTCAGATTCATTGTAGTGTGTGATTTGAGAGCAGTCATGTGATGAGGAAGACCTCGTCATGCTAAGTTGAAGCTGAGGATCCTTTTAGACAGACTTCTTTGATCTTCACCAGGCTGTATCCATCCAGAAACAGAGCTGTGCCAAGGCCTTGTTACTTGTCCGTGATTCAACACTCTAGGCAGGGTGACTGATGATGCCAGATGAAGCTCACTGATTGCACTTGGATGTGGGGCTGAAAACGTGTTGAGGGAATGGGCCTTGATTCTGGGAGGCTGAGTGTACAGAGGTGGTGAGGCCTTGCTGCGTAACAGTGACTAACAGTGGTTGGTTAAGCTATTGTAACCCCTCTGCCATGCTGTGAAATGCTGTCACAGTATGTTGAGTGTCTCGTGTTCTTCTTCCAGTGGCCACCGTGTCTTGCTCTTTTCTCAGATGACTCAACTGCTTGATATCCTCCAAGACTACATGGACTATAGAGGTATGTTCTGCACACTTTGATAGGAGAGAGCTTATCCTAATGATCTCTGTCATATATTGTTCTGATTTTGACTGATGTGACCGGGATGGAGAAAGAAATGTGATGGGGATTTATTGCTTCTTAGTAGTTAGAAACCATATTCTTGCTCTGTGAGTTGAAGGGTTTTGAATTCAGGGTCTTTGCTGTTTTACCACCCTCTTGAAATGAGCTGACAGTTAAATGCTGCTCTTCAAAGTAGTTTCAGCTTTTGTTCCTCAGTAAAATGGCAGGGTAGCAATGTTTCATTATATACCTGTGTTCAGTTGTGTACCTGAGGCCTGAATTAATTGCAGTAAAGGCAGTAGGCTTGCTCTAGATTCAGTTTGTCCAGCATAAAACACAAATAGAGCCACATTTGTACCAGGAAATTAATTTTTGATTAAAACAGTTGTTGACAGTGGGGCCCCAACATGTCTGTGAGGGCAGGTTGGATCAGACCATTTTTGGCAAGATTAGCAATGTGTTCCTGAGACATTTTCTTTAGTTTCAATCCACATGGCTTCATGCCTACTTAGGATTTCCCATGAAAGAGGCTTTTGTTTGGTGTTTATGGTTTTGGACAACTAATAATGTAGGATAAAGCCAAATGCAGTGCCATATCCCATACTGCTTGCTCACAGGAAAGCACACATTGAAGGTCGTGGGAGTTTGGAAAAGGAGGATCTGATGGTTGTTGGCCTGTTTTGTGGGGCCAACAGCCAGCACAGCGTAATATGAAATGGGACTGTGTGCTAATGTTTTTTCACTTGGGCCTGAATTTTCCTGTTGTGTTTCCAAGCAGTAAATTAAATGCTGAGAGTCTCTGCTTCAGACTCAGCTAAATTACCTGTTACAAGCAGTCAATCTGGAAGTCAGGGTCACTACATCAGTTTATACGAGGTTTAACTGGAAAAAAATGGAGTTGAAGGCAATAAAATGAGAACCAAGGCAGGAGGACTTGGCATGTAAGGATTCAGGACAGCAGTGAGACAGAATGAGGTAAGAGAGTAAGAGCATAGATGGAATTTCAGAAACATACATGTTGCTTGTTTGAAAAGGCTACAGCTACGAGCGGCTGGACGGCTCTGTTAGGGGTGAAGAGAGACACCTTGCCATTAAGAACTTTGGTCAACAGCCCATCTTTATCTTCCTGTTGAGCACCAGAGCAGGTAAGTAAGGAGAGACAAAGAAACCATCTTGCTTTTGCACTCTCTGGCAAAATTTCAGGGAGTTCTGAATCCTACAGAGCGTGTTTGTGTGGGGGATTTTTGAGGGAGACAGGACGTATACTGAACTTGGGTCTCTCATGTAGGACATCTGGTTTCTGTGCTTTCTTTTTGGAAGCTGATGCCAAGATACTTTTCATATTGCAGCCTCTTGAGTTTATTTTATTCCAAGTCCCATAATGACTGTCTCTGTGCCAGTTAGAGCTTAAGGAATCTCACTAGCATTTTATTTCTGCAAGCGCCAGACCTTAGGCAGGAACAGACTTCCTTAAAGTAAGCTGGTGGGTTTCTCGAGTTTGCTGAACATGGACATGCTCTCTAGCTGGCAGACAGACTCAAACAAGAGCCTTTTGCTGTCCTGAGACTGCAGAGAACTCTACGGGGCTGCCCTCTGTGCTGCCTCCCCTCTTTGGTCCTTGGGCAGAAACGGTGTCTTCTACACCGTTTCAAAGTTCACTGTCTCTCTGTTCAAGCAAGCGCAGAGCCAGGCTTCTGCTCCTCTCCAGAGGGGGCATCCACACTGCTTGATCTCAAACATCCAACTGGAACTAAGTCTTCCTTTGGGCTCTGGTTAGACTTCTGTGGGTGAGCCTGGCTCCAGTATTACCACAGTGCATTGAGAGGAGTACTGAAGAGAGGAGACTGAAGAGAAGCACCTAAAGCTAGATGTTGGGAGTACATGTGTCTCTCACCACAGTGCCTGAACTCTTCCTGCCAGCTCTCCCATGTCAGCCAGACTTAGAGTTGTTTTTTACTGCACACTGTGGTGTCTGGCCAAAGCATCTTGTATTCAGCTGGGAATAGGTGTGCTAACAGTGTTTCCATTGCTGTTACATTATGGACAGAAATTACGCGGTGCATGACTGTGTCCACTTGCAGGGATGTTCTGATTACAGTGAAGATGCCTTATCGTGAGCTGGGAGAAATATAAGGCAGCAGGCTGTCCCCTCTTTGAACTACAGTATGCGGTCACAATAGTGGGTATTTAAAAATGTAGAATTAACTGTGGGGTTTTTTCTTTTCATTCCATGAAAGCCCAAGCTCTAACCTCAAAACCTCTAAGTCATATAAATACTTAGTCTCTGGTTATTGTATATTTGGGGCTGGTGTTTTCCAGTGTTTCAGTGGTGTATTTACCAGCTGCTTCTGAGCTGCAGCCAAGTCATGACTTGGGCAGTCCCTTGTGGCCTCAAGGAAGCCAGTCCTTGCTGGGATAAACTGTCTGCCAGTGCAAGAATATGTCTGTGTTTTTTGGTCTTGACAGTCTTGACCCCTTGTATTGGTTCACTTGCGCTCTTATCTTTTTTGATTACATTTGATTATACTGCACAGTGCAGCTTGGTTTTGGGCTGTAAGCTGCAGAAAGCTGGAAGCTGGAAATGGAAGGCTTACCCATCTTTTTAGATCCTTATGAGGCTTAGATTTGGGGTTGAGAGATGGACTGAATTAGATACAGTTGATCAGATCTGACAGAACTTTGCATAGCATAAATTCTCCTTAAGTTTCTGCTGCTACATATTTTGTGACCATCTTCTTTTGTTTGTAGGTGGAGTTGGCATGAATCTGACAGCAGCAGATACAGTTATTTTTACTGATAGTGATTTTAACCCACAAAATGACTTGCAAGCAATAGCAAGAGCCCACCGAATTGGACAGCACAAGTGAGAAATGTCTCTACTTCTGGTTTGGTTGCTGACTCCCTTGGTCTCTCAGTATTACTTTCTCTATCCACTGGCAATGGAAGGTTAATGTACAATAGATTGAAGATCAAAGGAGAGCAGAGAGCATTGTGCGTCTTCATTTTCCAGTTGCAGCCTCATGTAGTCTTGTTCTCGTCACGCGTCTAGGGTAGGAGCTTTGTAAATTTGGAGTAGGAAAGGGAGGCTGGAGGCTTGCCTGCATTTTTGCAGTGAGCATTTCTCCCATATCAAGAAACAACTGTATCAGCATTACATTTCTGCTCATTATTTTTGTTAATTTTGTTCTTGCTGTTTTTAACCTACCAAAGGAGTGGGTGAGGGGATAGTGCTCCATGCAAGGAAATAGCGTATTGCACCTCAAAAAAAAAGGTAAGCAGTAAGAATTTTCATAAACCTTCCAGGCCTGTGAAAATTATCCGCTTGATTGGGCGAGATACAATTGAAGAACTAATCTATCGAAGAGCTGCTTCTAAGCTCCGTCTGACAAATGCCGTTGTAGAAGGGGGTCAGTTTGCTCTGGGAGCACCCAAGCCTCAAGGAGCAGCAGAGTTACAGGTAAACTAGGGCTATACCCTTATTTAGACTCCAGCAGCACCCTAGAAATGTCCCAGCATGTTTCTGTATTTATGTCTGATATGAACCTATCCAAACAGTTGGGCAATGACGTGACAGCTTTTGCATGTAAGAACCAAAATGACATCCTGGGTTCAGATCTGAAATTTTTGCACTTTTGAGGCACAGCTGTTGTTGAAAAAGGATGTGTTTTCTTGGAGAAGAGGGGAAGGCAGAACCTTGTCTTGTTTTTGATTTTAATAAGTCTGAAGTAGAAGCTGACTCGTTTCTAGAACTGATCTGTCTCTGGTGCTTTTCTCTGGCAAACAGAGCTGATAACAAGTACCTTGTCAGCTTTTGGTTGTTAGCCTGAAATTTGGTCAACCTTCTGTTGGCCTCTTGGCCTCAGGAGTCAGGGCATGATTTATAATTCTGACCTGAAAGCTGAGGTTTGTGCTGAGAACTTGGGTCGAAAACCTCAGGCAAAGTGACATTTAAGTAAACATATTCCTTGTGGGCAGCTAAACCTGGGAGAAGTTTTCATTTAGTGTATCCTTTCTCCCTCCACCTCCCCTTCCTGACCCATCAACATGTATCTCAGCAATTATAGTTTCTGTGGGAGAAATGGAACAGAGCCCATAGGAAATTCCATGCTGATATGTTTCTCCCCACGGATTTTTGTGATATTTAAGCTTTTGTTTTAAAAGGGTTGAGGCAAAACCAAATCTTTGTGGCTATGAAGAAAGCTGCTTGAATGCAGTCAGTACAGTTCTGTTCTGTCATTTAACCCTGAAGAAAAATGACCATTCAAGTCTGGTTAAGTTATGATTAAGAGAGATAAATTGTAGGGGCTTGTCCCATCAGGCTTTGGGAGAACCAGGTATGTTAAAGCATTAGTACTTTGACAGGCAGACCTAAAGCTTAGGTTTCTCCACTCCTATCTGCTTTGCATTTAAGCCTGAAAAGCTCGAGACACTGGGATTGACATGGAATTACAAGACAATAATACTAAACTTCCTCTTCTCTTTGTTAAAGCTGAGCGAAATCTTGAAATTTGGCTTGGATAAATTGCTCTCCTCTGAGGGGAGTACTATACAGGATGTGGAGCTGGAAAACATCCTTGGAGAGACAAAAGGAGGGAACTGGGTAATGGACACTGTGCTGCCACGTAAAGAAGAGCATGAAGAAGAGAATACAGGGAGTAAGTTAATAATCTAAATAGCTACAACATTTGGATGCTGGTAGTAGAGAAGGCTTCCCAGGTAGAGATGGCATTTTTCAGGCAACAAGAAGAAAAGCAGAACTGTAAGTAAGCGACTTGGATTTTGTTTGTGGCCTATCCACAAACTTTATTTTTGAGTCTTTATTGGGTTTTTTCTTCCTTTTTGTGTCCTTAATTGCCTGTTTGTAGGATAACATTAACAATACTTGCCCGGTTTTGGTGGCAGCGAGTTGAATTCCTTCCTGTGAATGTTTTAAGATCTCAGATGGAAATTCCTGAGAAAAGGGGAAATATTCATACTCAACCTACTGTTTTTCCCACAGAGAAATATTAAGACAGATATGCAGTTTTAGAGATATAACAGTAATATAACAAGCTGTGTAGCGGGTGTTTTGTATTTATCCCCAAACAAAACATTATTGGCCATGAAAATCACAAGCTGAAAGGACCTTAAAAAATTCCAAAATGTGGGATAAGAAATGCAGAGTCATGGTGTCTAAACAACTAGAACAAACCTACTCTATCTTCAGAACTCTGCTTTCTTGTCCAAATGTCACACAATTTTGATTTGTTTTTCATAGCCCCATACTATATGAAAATAAATTCTAAGGATACTTTGTTCTTCTAGTGTCATGGTGAGAAAGACGGAATTTCTGTCTGGTTACACAGTAGCACTTAAGTATATATCTGCGACTGAAGTAGAAATTTGGCCCTGCAGGTTAGGTACAGTCCATGCTGCAGCAGTTGCCAGCAACGAGTAATTATTTGCTGGGAGTTAGCAAAGAGTGGTATTTTCTGATGGTAACCTAAAAGAGGAACAGTGGTACCACACTGTGTAATCTTAAATGGCCAGTCTTCGCGAACGAAGAACCGGGGAAGGTCTTTACACCTTCCAGCCTGCGCATTGGATTTTTTAGGT
>JAWMRA010000001.1:24161753-24182580 GCA_035584735.1 Pseudotriccus pelzelni
AGAACGTAGGTGGATTGCCTTACAGGGCTAACGAGCTCCACCTGCCCGGGGAGTATCCCTGGCTGGAATCGAACCCAAGCCTCAGCGGTGAAGGTCCTGCGATCTAACCACTAGGCCACCAGGGGCTCCCACTGTGTAATAGGTATTGAGAAAATAACTCACCTGATGAGCGGCAACTCTGCCAGACTCCTGTGCTTTTATTTTGTTTGGGAGCTCAAAAGCAGAAGTTTGCTGTCCCTTTACAAGATAGAGGAGCTAAATGGATTTGCTCCAGGCAGAGGTGGAATGACCAAAGAGAACAGCAACTTAAAATAGTTAATTGACAACTTAAAATAATTAATTGACAAAAAAGGAAGAAAGGTTCTTTGACAGCATAAATGTCTTAAATTAAAAGCTTTGGTGTAAGGCACCAAATCTTGATTCTCTTGTTTCTACATGATGCTGACACTGGTCATACAAAAAATTTTGAGAGTGAAGATATTTTCCTGTTGAGGGTAGAATGTCACAGAGGAGCTAAATTTTGTTTGTCTTGCTGTACATTTTAGATGTTAGTAGATTTTAGTTCCTTTTTACAGGTTTTAATTATTTTTTAAAGATCACATGTACGTGTATGAAGGCAAAGATTATTCAAAAGAACCCAGCAGAGAAGACAAAGAAGCGTTTGATCAGCTTTTGGATCTTCAGAAAACATTGTTTGAGGAGACCAGCAAGGAGGGGAGAGCTCTCCGGAACAAAACAAATGTAAGACAGAAGACATGACAAGGCACATGATGCTCTTTCATTTGCTTGTGGAAAATCAAATAGACAGTTTCCTCTCTTTACCTACAGCTTGCAGAAGACATGTTGAAAGATGTGGATGTCAATGTAGTAAAGCTGGCTCTGGAATCTTCAGGGCTTGAGAATTCAGCAATCCTGATAAGAGATCAGAGATACGCTGTACAGGGCACTTATAAACTCGGGTCACAAAACCACATATTATGTGGCAGTTCGGGTCTAATGATTAAGACTTGTGGGCAAGAAAACAGAGGCAAAAGTACGTTGAGGTGGGCACCAGACATAGCTTTAAGATGAGCAGTTTGTTTCTGTGATACTTCTTTCTTTCTCCAGGCCCTTCTCACAGGTCTTCGGGAACAGTCAGCCAGGAGGAAGCACTTGTTGAGTGCAGAGGAGCTGGAGACAAGGAGGAAAAAGCGTCAAGAAGCAGCAGCAAAGAGGGCAAGGCTCATGGAGGAAAAGAAGGCAGCAAAAGCAGAGGCAGAGCACAAGAAAAAGTATGGTTTGTACTACTTGTAAGATGATGTCTTGCACTATAGTCTAGAAATGTGTGTCCGATTGACAAAAATAACTCATGCTCTATATCAACTCTTGGAGATGGGGTAGGGGGTGAGGGGAGGAGAAGATGTCAGAATGGTTGCAGGCCACCCTCATGAAAGAGTTAACTTTATGTATTAGGATATTTCTGTGTGTATGATTGAACTGTGTAACGTGGGGATATGAAGATGAATACATGGTTTGAGTCCCTAGCAAAGGGTTCTTTTCCCCTGAATAGCCTGCCTGACTTTACATCTAATTTGATTCACAGAGTGGCCTGAATAAGAACCCCATATCTGACTGTACAATGAGCCTTTGGGAGAAGCTTTCTGAAATGTCACAGTTCACCCCTGTGTATTATTCTGATGTCTGTGACTCTCTTGCACGTCTTAACTTTCTCCTCCTTGTTTCCCAGGTGTTCTTCCTTTTTTTTTCACCACTGTAAAATAACTCCTTGCCCTTTGTCATATACTCACTTTTTCCATGCCCGAAATTGGCTTACCACCTTGGCATGTGGCTCTTAATATCATGGATTAGAACTGTGGTAAATGTTGTTCTGGCCTAAAATAGGTGAGAGAGCAGAGGGAATGCAGGTCTAGGTCTACTGTGTTTCATGGCAATGAATTAAACTAAGGTCTGTGCCCCCCCACCTTTGATTTTCATTGAACATCCTCTTCTCTTGTTTTTGTTTCAGGATTGCCTGGTGGGAGGCAAATCATTACACATCTACCTGCCTTCCTTCAGAAGAAAGTGGCTCTGAGGAAGAGTTTGAGGAGGATGAGGTTGGGCTGGATGTGGATTTAGATTACAAAGATTCAGACCAGAACAATATCAAGTACGTCATGGGAGATGTAACCCACCCCCAAGCAGAAGAGGAAGATGCCATAATTGTCCATTGCCTAGGTGGGACTTACGAAAAACAAGAGTGCTGTTGGGTGAGGTGAACAAGGGGGTGAATTACCCCTACTAGCTCAATAGATTCTGATTTCCATGCACACTGAAATAATTCAGATTTGAGTCTGATGTAATTTCAAGTGGTCCAGAGGCAATACAGCCTCTATCATGTATAACCCACACAAGGAGTGGCAAGGTGTGAATGGGTCTTTGCATCCCCTTTCTGAATTTTTGGGTGAGCCTCTTGAAAGGTGCCTGTATGGCTTGAAATTTTATATCTGTGGCTAAGTGACAACAGTTCCTCCTGAGAGCAGGGCCTTTTGTTTATTCCATCGAAGCTGTAGGGTTCAAACTCAGATACTGAAAATCATCTGCTTTATCCAGTCAGCAGAGAGAGACAGGCACTTTCAGAGGCTGAGGTCAGAGTTGCTCAGTGCTTGCCTCTCAACACTGACAGTACAGAGGCTCTAGGCTAGTCTCCTAACTTCAGAACCTCTTTTAAGACACTAAAGCTGAGGGAGAGAAAGTCACATTACAGACTTTCTCCTGAAGCAGTGTTGAAGCTGCTTTCTGACCAGGGCTATAGCAGAACATTTTAATCTGCTTTGGCTTATGTTAAACTCTGCATGAAACCTCGTGTTTAAAGTGGAAATGCCAAGTAAAAGTGAAAGACTGCAAATACCAAATATCATGTGGGAAGCCCAAGGCACCAATCTGGGGACATAGTACCTGCATGCTCTATGCACCTATAGGTATGTATGTAAGGATGTTTATATGCTCAATGCCATGGTTGGTGCTTGTTTGAGCATTCTCAGTGGACAGTAAGAAGGAATTCTTCCTGCAGTTTTTCAGGGAACTGTGACAAGTGTGTTTTACTCAAGGGCTGAGGTTTATCCTTTAGGATGGTCCCTTGAAAAGTGATTGACTTCAGTTCGTATGTGGTTCCTATATCTGATTTTGATAATCATTTGTCTCCTGTGTACAGAGCAGGTGCCTTTCCTGCAGGGATGGTCTTCAGCCTCACTTCTAAAAGGAATCTAACTTGTCACTTCATTCTAGATGACTCTGGCCGCTGGGGAAGGGGTGGTTTATTTACTGCTCTGGAAGCTCGTTCTGATCAGCCAAGGAAGATATATGAGATGGCAGGAAAGATGAAAGGTAAGAGATTAAAACATGACCTTAGGCCAAGATACTTGAAAGAACTTAAATCACACTGATGTTGCAGGAGTGAGGTGTCTGGACACCTTGATACTCATGTTTCTTCCTCTTTCTCTAGATAAGTGCATTCCTAGCTCTGAAAGTAGTGTGTACTTTCACTGGGTGAATACCCACTGTACTTTTAGTGGGTACTTTGACTTGATGTGTTTGGAGTGTGACAACTCTGTGTATGGACTAATCATTCCAGTCCAAGTTGCAAATCATAAAAAAGGGAAAAAAATGCCAAACTTGTACAGTATTCACAGGATGTTTTTCACTGTGTAAGACAGAGCACTGCATCCTTCTGTAACAGCGATTTCAGGAAGGATGAAAGCCACCTCAGGCAGTACTCAGCTGAGCCTTTGCTTCCCTCCAGGCACTAATCTTCTCTTGAGCATGTATTAGCAGTTTTGAGCTACCTGCAGCTGGTGTGGACTCCACACCTTGCAGTATGGTGGACCTGTTGATTTTTTTAATTTCCTGGGAGATGCTTTCCTCTTGTTTCAGGACTGATTTTTTTTCTTGTTGTCCTGTTCTTGTTTTCTGGACAGACCTGGAGTTAGGAGGAACCCTGTTATTCCCTATTGATGATAAAAAATCCAGGAAAAAAGGACGAGACTTGGTGAGAATGTGAAGCTCTTTTTTTTCTTGTTGCTCTGTGCATATGTTTTTGACATTGTGTGACATGAACCATATGGTTTTTTTCCCAATAAGAATGGCATTGAATACTGAACACGGTCAAGTTGCAGTTAAATATTAGAGAAAATGAGGGGTTTTCCTCACTTTTTAAAGCTATAAATTAGTAATGCAGTGTTCCAACAGCTGTCACTGTGTCTCTTAGTGCTGTATATGGACTCCATTTCAATTTTTTCTGTGTTTTCCCCTTAGTTGGCCTTGATTGTAGCTCAGCACCGGGATCGGTCCAACAACTTGTCTGGCATTAAGCTGTCTGCTTTAGAAAAGGGCCTGAAGAAGATTTATTTGGCAGCCAAGAAAAGGAATGGTAAGTGTCTGTGCAGTAGAACAGCGAATCCTTACATGTGTGATTGCACCGAAGGATGATGACCAATTTCCACCTCTCCTCTACTGTTTTTTTCTGAAGTAGAGTGAGATCTCCGTAGCAGATACGTTGCTCCAAAATTTTCCTTCTGTTCTCGATGGGTAGCTTGAAGTCCTTACCTAGATTCCTTTCTGTATGTGTATCTTGTCCTAAAGAGCATGCACTCTCTGTTCCCTCCTCCTCAGCAACAGTGCATCTTCCACGTATCGGGTATGCAACAAAAGGCTTCAACTGGTATGGTACTGAGCGGCTCATCCGAAAGTACCTGGCAACACGGGGTATCCCCACCCTTATGTATCCTTTTGGAGTATGTCTTATTTTTTTCATAATCTAGTACTGAAACGATCCTGTAAATATCTTGATGAAAGCAAAGCAAGGAAGCAAGGCAAGGCACAGATGCCATAGTCCAGCTAAAAACCTGGTTTCTCTGACTTTTTCTGTCATCCAGGTACTCATTCCACACTGAGGACTTAATCATTTAGCTGATAATGACAGACAAGTGTGATTCAGCGTGCCTGTCAGAATTTGTTAGAACCAAGTGCTAGTCTTCTGTTGACAGCATCGACTTACCTGTATATGCCACATCTGTGACTGGAATTTCAGATAAATGGAGGTGACTCAGAAAGCATCGAAAGTGAGAATATAAAAAAACATTACAATGTTCCAAACAAGTGATAACCTGCTTCCTTGGCTGAACATTGTGAAAGTTGGTGTGTTAGGACAGGCTTAGGAAGGCTTTCACCTTCCAGGAAAGGAAGCGTGTTTTACAAGGAGGCTGTTTTGTCCCTTCCCTAGGAAGACATGCATTTGTATACTGACACTGTCAGCAGTTCTGTGAAACAGAAAACCTGAAACAAAGAAAATAGTATTCAGAGCATTCTTTCTCCTTCCTTGGTGAATCTGTTAGTGGACATATTGTCTAGCATTCATTGACACATGACAGCATTTCCTTGACATTTTTTATTAGATATTACTTCTCTAGGAATAAAGGCTCTTCCTCTGCTTCACAGCCATATTCATCTCCAATGACAGTCTCAAAGCCATGAAGATGCAGTAATTTCACCAAGAAACACGCTCAAAGAGTGAGTGTCACACGGGCAGTCTCTGTGCATTCATTTCAGAAACAAGGTTTACACAGCCATTACTCACCCCTGTATCTCTCTGCCTTTACTGGCCCCAACGTTCACATATTGCCACTGGCCCTGGAGAGGAATGCGACTGCTTCAGAGTCCAAAGAGGAAGGATGTTGGCTCAATCCCAGATCTGTTCTGGAGATGAAAAATTAAGCTTTCGCTGATGGTCCATTGTTATCCCTTACATTAAGTTATTGTTAAGCCTTGGAATGCAGTATTGTTTGGCTGTATTCCCCCCTTCAAACTCCATACCTTATCTCACTCTACCTCTTTTCAATCAGCTTTTTAGTGGTTACCTGGCATTCTGTGTACATGTCCACATATAACTTTCAGCAGAAGGGAACTTGTCAAGTGTATGAGAACCACATAGAATAAACTGTTTATACTGTTTTGCTTTTTCAGAAATCCATTTGACTTCCATTCGTTCAAATATAAAATTTAGCTCTATAATCATGTGCTTATAGTCTAGCAAGATGCTGACCAGTATTCTCGGCAAAGGTGTACGAAGCTGCCAAAGTTTGAGATTGGCTTTATAAATGATACCTTTCCTCCCACAACTCTTTTTTTCATTACACAGTTTTTTGTTGCAGCTGTTGGGCAAAACCAGTTCCTTACTGCTGTCTAAAAAGCTGTGCAAGGTTCCATGACCCTTTGATTCATTTGATTCATTTGATTCATTTTTTAGCACAGAGTTTTTGATGTTGGCTTTGCTCTACTGCAAGAGAACTTCCCTGGTTTTTGCATTGTTGGCTCTGTTGGCTTTAGCGTATTTTCAGGGTGTTTTTAGTGCAACCAGGCAAGAGTAGCTCTCCTAATAAGTTTTTGTTTGACCAGAGAGATTGTAAGGTGCCAAACTTAATTCAACTTAAAGTTCAGCTTCCAAAAGGAAACCACCCCACATCCGGTGGAAAGTACGTCCTTAAGTATCTCATTTGCCAACACACATCTCACTGTCTGCATTTACGCTGCCTCTGTGGCACCATCTGGTTACTTAATAATTTCAGGCCTTCCATGGCTCATCATGCTGACTGGTCTGCTCCACACTAGAAGAAGTCTTCCTGAGCTGGATATTCTGTCCTTCTCTCTTAGCTGTACCAGAAAACCCCAGGTGATTCCTTATCTCCTTTGACCCAGCTGAAGGTTAGGAAAACTAGTGCTGCACAGCACCTCTGTGGGTAAGACCGATCTTGCAGCTGCTCACGGGAACAGCCCCTCTGTATTTGGCAGGGTGCTTGCAGGATCAGAGTCCGACCGTGAGGACTTTGAGGGGTGAGAGATGGTGGGTAGAAGTGCCTTGTTTTCCCCAAGTGTCTCCAACTGGCGCTCTTCCAGTGGGCCGGCTGGTGGCACTGTTAATCAGCTGCAGCAGCACACCCTGCTTCTCCAGAAACGCTCCCTCTTCGCCAGCATTGAAACATCAATTATGCTTTTCTCTTTGGCAGCTTGACTGAACACATAATTTCAGTCTGCAGACTCAAGGCTCTGTTCCTCCACCTTTTTCCCTGTGTATTTATTGCCCTTCTTTAAAAGGTTTAATTCCCAAGTGTTACAGTGTGTGCAGTCTTGTTCCTCAGCTTCACACTCACCTATGGCCAAATCCCAGCCCACCTGCAGGTTCTCTGGCCACCATGCAGTTAGGCTTGGGCAGGATTTGTCTTGTGGCTGAGCCCCCCAGAACAGATTGAAGTAGTGTGTCTGCCACCAGTGTGGCCAGGTATTCCTGTTAGAGGCCTCATGCTTTCCTTTGTTTCAACAAGATGAGGCTCAGCCCCGGTCCTCTCACCCTGGTATGACTCTGACTAGCATTAAAAAGGAGAGGAGGGCATGACTACCTGCCTTTTAATGTCCCTTCCCCCTAAAGATAAGGTCTGTATGGGGCTGCAAGGTACCTGGCACACACAGGAAAGTCGTGGTATGCGATAGATTTTAGCCCTCTAACTCAGGAAATACATTCTTTTTTGCTCCCTAGTCCTCTAGGACTGTACAGATGAAATCTAGATTATTTTTCCCTTTAAATTGACTTAGAAAATTATTCCAGAGTATGGGAATTTTGTTGTGGGTTTTTAAACAATATTCTTTAAATTGCTGAACCCGAAGAAAAGCTCTACTTCTCTCTGCTTTGAAACGTGAGATTGCAGTAGAATCCTGAATTGGACTTTGCAGAATCTCAGCCAAGTTAGGTTTTTCTAGTGTTTTCTACCCACCACCATTTCTCTTTATTGGGCAGAAATCATGTATTTCAGAAAATTAATTCCATAAGGGGCTCAGTAGCTTTTATAGAAGTTGCTATACAAAATAAATGTGTCATGCTGTTTCTTCAGCTGTGCCGTACTACGCATTTTCCCTTTCTAAATAGCAACCACTCCAAAAGGGAAGGAAGGTGTTCTTTTGTGGTCATGTCCCTCTGGCCTCCCTCTTCCTCTGAACAAGATTATCTGCAGCATAAGAGCTGAAATGTGGCTTCTTGTGCAAATCTGTCATTGCACGTTTACTTAAACTTTAGATGTGTGCTGCTAGATCGAGGTCAGCGGCAAAGAGAAAGATCAATGCACAGTTCAGATTGGCTTTACAAGCAGTTTCATCAGATAGGACCTATGAAGTGGCATCCAGTCTCAGGAAAAAGCTTTGCACCCCATGCTGGAGGCTCCAGCTGATGCTGTATAAAAGCAGGCTGTAATTCAGAGTGACATTTATACTTGTGCTGGCTCAGCTCATGCTTATATTTCTTGACAAAGCACCGCCTCTGATTCTCAGGGCATTATACGCACAAGTTCTGTCTTTGGTGAGGAATCTCTGTGGCCTGCAACTTAAAAATGATCTTTTCATTCTACTCAGGAGACAGTATAAAGCATACCAAACTAAGAAACCAATCGGCTTCTATGGACATATGTAGATATGGGATTCTGTCACTGAATTTTGTCAAAGACAAAAAATTATCTTGATGTGTCACTGTGTTTTGGGGAAGGTGGAGCCTGGGTTTTGAGAGGAGAAAAGAGAAAGACTGGTTTCCAAGGTGATGGAGAAAATCTACAATAAATTTGACCTCAGTATCTGAACAAAAATACTGTATGTATGTGTCTCCAAACACAGCATAATCCAGCCCACAAAAATCATCAATAGAAAAATATTAGGGTAAGTAGATGGATTTACTTATAAATAAGTGAATGTAAGGTGCTGGAGGAAGAAGAAAAGCAAACTTGTAAGCTAAGAGATTATTTGAAAGTGTAAGCTACATGTCAAGTTGTGTGAAAAATCCCATCATTTTACAATATATGATCCTAGAAGAGAGAATTCCCTTTTTTTGTGCGCTACTTCACGAAGCAGGCCAAGCTTGGGCCAGGCTTCATATGAGTGATCTACCTCCTCATCTATCTGTGTGTGCATCTAAAATCATGCCTTAAAGCAGTGCTGGTCCATCTACTTGACCATGTACAGATCCTTCCTAAAATATCTGGCCATTATGCCAGCAGGAATGGGAAAAGATGAAAACAGAAGGGAACTGAGCAATGAAGGTGTCTTGCATTACAAGCAGACAGAGCACACTCTGGACCAGAGACCAACTTTGACATGGGCATGTTGGAGTGAGTCCACTAACGTGATTTGGGGATTGGAACATCCAACACACAAGCTGGGATTTTTCAGCCTTGAGAAGAGGTTTCAGAATGGAATCGGTTTGTGTAAATGCGTATCAACATGTATAAATACCAGTTGGAAGTGGGGGGGGAAATGGAGCCAGACGCTTCTCATTGGGATGTGGTGAAAGGAAAGGAGAGAACAGGTACAAACTGAAATATGTGAAATTACTTTTAAACATGAGAAAAAAAACATGTTTAATATGCATGTGTTAAACACTGGAACAGGGTGCCCAGAGGTTGTGGACTCTGTCTTAGGAGGTGTTCAAAACTGTGTTTGGCACAACCCTGAGCAACCTGCTTTAGTTGACCCTGGGGAGACTGGACCACTCCACTCCATTGCAACTGGAACAATTCTTCTGTGATTCTATGAGATCCATTCTGGGTACCTTAAAAAAACCCTCCTAACTAACTCTAATCTTACCTATTCAGTAGTGTACAGGAGCATAGCACCCCACAAATTTCTGAACTATGACCTTACTATACAAGTAGCTTGACTCATATGTAGCATTTCCTCATGTCTCAGACGTTTAAATAGATGATGACAGATAAGCATGTAACAGCATCTTAGAATCTGCCCCAGAGCCCATCTACAGTGTATTCCTCCTTTGCCAGTTTTCTGGGCAGTAGCTTGACCTATTTGGATGTGCGTGGGCTTCACAAATGGGTCTAACAGGTATCTGCACCAGCTAAGTCTGGACAGGGCATGGGTGCTGGTCCTCACTGAGGTTTGTATACATCCCTAGCTTAGATCTCTCAGCAATCTTCTTTCCATGGGGTACCAGAACAAGTCCTGCTACTGTAGACCATGAAACTACTATTTAGAAAGTCTTAAACCTTCTTAAGCAGCTGCTGAGGCAACATAGTAGGAGAAGAAATAGAGTTTCTTAGTTGTTTTCAAAGAACTCTAGTAAAAACCTCTGATAAAGGCCCCTTTCCCTTGTTTGTTTTCCCTTGAATTTCCATAGCCTTTTAGGTACTCTCTTTGTCCTCTTCCCCACATGGCACAGCTAAAACCTTGTTCCTTGTACAGTCTCCCCTGCACCAGATGCATGGCCTGCATAAACTCTACTGTTGGCGTTTGTCACATTCCCCCACCTCTGGGCAGGGAAGAAGCAAGGCCATTGTGACAGTCGAGGTGGGGAGCCATTAGCAGGCAGTGAGGCTGAGAGGCAGCTTTCAGCAGGGTGTCAGATGCTTCCCAGGGCAGAGCCAGTGCCTGGAATGCAGCAGAGTACTCAGGCCTTGGGCAAGTTTAGACACATGTTGATGCATAATACAAGATGGAGCCTATCACTTGATATCAGACTCTTCCAGTCAGTCACCAGGTTGGGTAAACATGTGTGCCATGCAAAATAGGAGGTAATGTAACTACCAAATCAGAGTGATATGGAAAGTTTTTTTGTAATTCCTGGTTGACTGTTCCATTGTAAAGTCATTCTATGGGGTATGGATGTTGAGTAAGGGACAAGCACCACAAATAAAACCATGGCATTATTTTGGGAGAAGGGAATGAGGGCAACGTGAAGAGGAAAATTAAAAGATGCCATTTACAGAAGTCACAATAATGCAACACAGATACTATCTGATAGGAATAACTTCAGTTTCTTCTCCATTTTTTCCATTTATGGCCTGAGTAGGTCAAAGTGTAGGTCTGGAATCTAGGAGGTCTGGATTTTCTTCATACATTCCCACCTGCTGGTTCATTCTGTAGCCCAAAAACTTAAGTATTTTTCAAGGGTAAGGCAAGCCGAAGGTGAAATGAAAAAGGAGCGATATTTACATATGGAAAACGTGACTTGCACTGACATACAACTCTCCTGTTTCCTTCCCACCTGCCCACAGCAAGTGTGTAAGGAATTTGGTGCCCAAGGCAGGCTTCAAGCAAACCAGGCCCTTCTCCCTGGTGGGGCAGGAGGTCCTTCCTCATTGCAGACCTCTTGTGACCAGGGGCAAAGCGCGCTGTAGCTGCAGGCTATGGGTGGAGGAAGAGACCAAGCCATCCCGAAGGCTAGGCGTTACACTGCCTAGCAATACACTTAGCCTTGGAGGAAACCCAAGAACACGGTTGTCCTGGATGGGAGAGCTCGTAGGGACTGGTCTTTTGGCTGGAGGAGAGGGTGACAGGCTAAGGACAGGAGAGAGACAAGGCTGGGCACGGGAGAGCTGTAGAGCCTCGGGGGGACTGCGGGGCTCTGGAGCTGAGCACCTGGATCAGGGATGGGGGCGATGAGGAAGAGTGGCAGCGGCAGATGTGAGCGAGGGTGCGCACAACCCGAGACGCGGAGGAGGCTGAACTGGAGCGAGAGGTTCAAGGGTCAAGTAAGGCCTCGGGGAGCGAGTAGCGGGTCGTGCCGCAGGCCCCCCTCCCCCGGCACGGCTGCAGCAGGGGCCGCCTGGGGGACGCCGCGGCCCGGGCGTGGCGAGCGCCAGTCCCGGGAGCCCCGGGCTGGCGTCCCCGTGGGAACGAGGGCGGGCGCTTCCCGCGGAGGGAAGGCTCGCCGGGAGGGCGGTGGCTCCGGGTGGGGAGGGCCGGCGGTGCGGGGCGGTGCCGGGCACAGGAAGCGGAAAGCGGCGGCAGCAGCGACGGCGGCTGCCGCCGGGGAAGGTGGCGGGGAGCGGCGCGGCGGGTCGGTCGGTGCGGAGAGCGGCATGGGGCGGCCGCGGGAGGGAGGTGAGTCCGTCCATCTGCCCGTCCGTCCGTCCGTCCGTCCGTGCGGGGTGCAGTGCGGGAGGGGGGCGCCGCCGCTGCCCCCCCACCACGCCCTCCTGCTCCGGGGTGCCCGGGGCGGCGGGGGCAGCGCTGGGGCAGCCTCGCTGCCGCCGCTCCTGGCGGCGGGGGCTGAGAGCCCAGGTAGGCTCCGGGGATGCCAGCGGCGGAGGGAGCCCCCCGTGTCCCCGCTCCCCCTTCCCGGAGGTGGAAGGCGGGCGGGGGCGGCCGCCGGACCTCCCTCCTGCCGGCCGGGGCTGTGCCCCTGCCCGCCGTGGGGCTGCTGGGGCGGAGGGTCCCGGCCCCGGTACCGCGGGTGGGAGAGGTCCCGGCATCCCAGGATAAGCCCTTCGGTGCCGGCGAGGGCCGTGTGCTTAGCCCCGCACGGCGGGCAGCGCTCTCTCTGCCAAGCCTCGCCTGGGAAGGAGCCCGTGGGCTGTGAATGCGCCAGGACGAGTGGATCCACGCTGGGGTGAAGGCTCTGCTGAAGGGTGCCTTGCCTGCCCACGCCGTGTAAAACAGGCTGCTCCCTGTCTGGGCTCATCCCGCCGGGCAGCACGGGCGGGGGTGCAGAAGTGACCGGCGGGAAGGCAGGCGTGCTTTGGAGAGCTGCTGTGAAATAACGTAAGGTTGGCTTTTTTCTTACTCGGAAGAGTGTCAGGGTGCTAAACTAACTCTTACGCTGAGCGCTGAGCTCTGTCTTGCAGATTCTGTGAAAGCATAAGTGACTTGATGGCAGGATTTTCAATCTGAGGAGGCAGGCTCAGCGATTCTATTACTGTTTGAAGCAATGGGGGTTTTTTTTGGCCCTGGGTTTGTCAGTAACAAATTGCCCGCAAGATCCGTACAGCTATAAAGAGTTAAGAAATCAAGTCACGCTGGCTGGAAGTGCAAATTAGGATGTTATGGCGTGTATTCTGTGATATCATTGTCTGTGAGCTCATCTTGACTTTGAGGAGGAGAGTTGTGAAGAAAAGAACTTCAGCTGCTTTGCTGCCTTTGAAGAGCTTCGTTTTGACCGTGCTTGGCTCTCTTCCTCTGCTGGGATCTGGCTGTTTAACTGGCCGCAACTATGAGACCAGTGTTGGCTTGGTGATCGCTTCAGTTGTTAATTTTGAAAAATAAATGTGAATAGAGTCTTACAGAAAGCCTCCCTTAAAAATGTTCCCTGTGAGCTGAAATTTTGGAACAATCCCAGGCTGTATTGGAACCACGGAGGCAAGTATCTAACTGCCTACAGCCACTGACCAGCAGCTCCCAGTGGTTGCTGCTGACCTGACCTTTTCATTTTGGTTAGTAGTGGTATTGTACCTGGTGGCTCTTATCTTATGGACATGTCCACCTGGAGAGGGCTTACTGTCGCTGGGAGACTGGGGTACGGTACTGGGAAAATGCTACCAAGATCTAGCAAAACTGCATGTCACGTTGTTGTTGTAGCCTGCCTTCCTCACGCCCCCACCTCTGACAGCAATAACAAAGAATGGAATGAGAAATGTGGCTTTGCTGCTATAGGGCTTGTTGTGCTGTGTGGGGGGACCTGAGAGGCAGACCTGAGTGGAGAACTGTGACATCCAGTTCTGCTGGTAGGAAACAGCAAGTGTCATGCTTCTATGTATGTGGTATCATCACTGGGAAGAAGAAGATGAACCCATGTGGAAACTGTCTTAGAACTTTTAATTTCTCATTAGCCTGTACTTCAGAATTTTCTGGCTTGGGTCAAATTAAAAAACAACAGTTATTTCCTCAGGGTTCAACACCTTTTCCGTTTCTCCTTGCAAGGACAGAATGTCATTGGCTTTGTACAGGTTTGAACAGAAGGAGGGAGAGAGAGAAAGAGACTCCATACTGTGGAGTCCCGCTGTGCTGTGTACTGGGGATTTGATTAGGGTCTGTAGACTCTTTTTTCATTCTAAATTTAAATAGAAATTCAGGCAGATATGCAGTATCCTAAAGGGGAAGGGGTGCTCCTTCTGTAGAGAAACCTTCTGCAGTTTATAGCCTCTAATACTATCTCATTATCTTAGTGCTGTGGCTAAAAGTAAGCTTTGAAAATGAGGTACAGGTGCTGCCTTGTCTGAAGTGTCTTTCGAGACTCTTTTCCCTGTTTGTTTCAGTAAGGCTGTAGGGTTTTAAACGTCAATATGGAAAACTATTCCTGTGCACAGTCCCAGGTGCTGCTCTAGTAGGAGAGTGAGGCCACAATACCTTCTGTCGTGTTGCATGGCTCTGGGATTAAGAGGTCCACTTGAAGATCTAGCAACACAGGAGAGAAGCAGGGGCGAGGAAGTGCAGGCTTTCACCAGTCTGACACAATGGCACACGAGGTATAATTTGCATGATAGAGTTGAACGTTTGTTGTGCTTCAGAAACTTGGACAGCACAGATGTGGCTCTTGGAGTGGGCATAGGGCATCCTCCCGGGAAGTGGTGCACTGATGGATCACATGTAAAGAGCTTCCCAACTTTCAGTGTGTTTAACAGGGGGGCAAGAGGCTGGGGCTGAGTGCCTGGAAACACCATTCTCTTGGGTGGTGGTTTTGCCTGGGTATTCCTCTTGTCAATTGAAACAACCTTGCTGTGTTTTCAGACCTGTGTGGTTGCATGTTCTCACTAAACATGCAGGTGGATAAATAAACCAGGTGATTTTTGTTTTTCAAATATCCACATTATGGACTAATAATTGTCAAACTTAGGGGCTGGAAATTTCAGCGGGTCTATAAAGTCTTTCTAAGGAGTCTCTGAAGAGCAAAAGAAAAGAGAACCTATTGCTGGAGGGCTTGGATTTGCTGACTACTACATTTTATTTTTTGTTTTTAGGATAAGGGGCTTGCAAATCAAGAGCCATCACTGCAGAGTTAAAGGCCAAAACTGACCTTATTTAATGACATGCAAACATAAATAGGAAACTTTTGTAAGAACCTCATTTCCTAAAGTTTGTTGGCTGTTAAAACTGAATCTCTTGTCTCTGCAAGTAGATTACCATGGGTGAACTTCTATGCTTACAGATCATGTTACTAGATTGGGGCCTGCTCAGGAAGTTCAAAAGCAAGAGGTTCCTGTGGCATTGCTCATGGGTCTTACTATACATGCAGTTGAGCATAGCAAGTTACGCCACTCCGCGTTTTCCTGAAGTGAATAATAGGAACACGGTGCAGCAGTACCGTTCAGCCAAGCTGGTATCAGAGTTCCCCACTGCTTAGCCGTCATTTAATTGTTTTTACTCCTGAATCCTAACGCTGTCCCATAGCTCAGCGCTTGAGGTTCTGTGTGTTTAATTTGCAAAGCTCTGCGTTCCACTAAAGGAAGAAAAGAGATTTCTCGGCGCGATAGCTCGTGGGCATCCATTACCCTATAGACAGCTGGTGCTGTTTAACAAGCGAGGCTGACAGCGCTTGGAGCCGAGTGTGCGCACATCCTCTCAGACACTTGTGGCTGCTTGTGCTCCAGATGGCACTTCCAAATACATGTAACTTCATGAACCGGCTGGTAAATCAACTCTAATTGATTGCAAGTTTTAAACGGAGTAAGATTGAAACTGTGCAGACAAGGATTTCAAAGATGAGATGGTTTGGAGTTATTTGCCTCAACTTCACAGGGGAAAATCCGTTGGGAAAGCATGGGATGTAAAAGAGCGTTCTTGTTCGTGTTTGCTCGCTTTGATTTAAAGATGTAACTTGCTCTTTCAAATTTCTCTTGGGCTGAGTGCCAAACTGTGCTCCCTTGAAGACGATCACAAAGCAGACTTCGTTGGAAATGGGATTGGGCTTCCAGCATGGAAAATAGCGATTCAAAAGAACTCTTCTTGAGATTTATGAGCATATGTAAAGAGGGAGTTACAATAAGTTCTGTAGCTGTTAGAAACTGTAATTACAGTGATCTCTGCGGTATTCAGGGGCAACTACATTTCTTCACTGTTGTGCAGGATGCAGCAGTCCTCCTTGCCAGGACAGGGTCACAAAATTTCCTTTGGAGAGTCCTTACCATTGTTTTCCATCTAGTACTTGGCCTCCTTCTGTTATCAGTGAGTAAGGAAAACGCAAAGTGAGAGTTCTGGCCCCACTGGGAGCAGAGGGCTGGGTGTGCAGTTATACAGTTGTCGTGACTGGAACAGATGAGGCATTCCCATCTCCCCTCTAGCTGTTCGCTTGTGCTGCTATTCACCCTGGTGTTGGTTTTGATGTTTTCGGCTGTGCTGTGAACTAGGTCACGGAAAGGATCCAAGACAAAAGCATGGCAGGGGGGAGAAAAGGGATTTTTTGTTTTGTTTTCCAGCAGTGCTGTTTGCTTGCTGAGAATTGTGTTGACACAACCAAGAGTGGTGAACCGTGGTGCGGAGGTGGAAGCTACTTACACCAGCTTTCTTGTCAACGCTGAAATACAGTGCAACTGTACCCTCGGGCCAAAAGAGCTTTGTTTCACGCAGGGCCAGAAGCTCTGCAAACAGGCCGTGCCTTCAGTGGAGTCCTGTGAGATGTAATGATCTTTTGTGAAGCCGTTTCAATTGGCTAAATAGGACTCTCAGTTCACGCTTGTTTGTGAAGGGATGAGGCCCCAAATGATGGGGTTGCTGCACAGTTGTCCTAGCCCAGAGGGGCAGGGTAAGAATCATTAAGTGATTTAGTAGTTTAAAGACTGTGCTTAGTCTGGATATGGCTGTGTTATGAAGGATACATGTACAGCTTGTCACTGAAGCTCAGGCTCCAGTGGTGGGCACTGTTGGGGTGGTGGCTAATCCAGGCTTGACTTCTGTTTATGCCGTTGAAAGAGCTTCAACGTGGAGACATAGTTTAGCATGTTAGTTGACTGTTGATCCCTTCATTACCTCTTCCACAGCAGTTTCAGAAGCTTTTCTGAGGTAAGGCTGCTCCCCCTTCCTGCTGTAAAATACAGCAGGAGGTGGGTAACCTGCTTGCCTAGGCTGTGAGGAGGGTGTGTTTGGACTGCGCTCCTCCCTCCTTGGTTTCTTGCTTTCATCCTGCTCAGTGTCTAGCTAGGAGTCCAGGCTATTCTTTGTTGAGCAAATCTAGGAAGCCTTCTTGACAGTCAGCCTTGGCTGGGCACTGGACAGTGGTCTTCTGCTTTTTCCAGCTGAGATTGGGCAGACGTATTTTGTTCCTGGCAGCCCTGTATAAGTGCCTTGGCAGGAATACCTATTTAGCCACTGGTGTGTCCTGTGGTCAGGGCAAGGAGGAGGTACAGAGTCCCTGAGTTCATCACATAATCGTTTAGGTTGGAAAATACCTCTAAGATCACGACTTTTGACGGTGATCCAGGATACTTAATGTTTTTTGGGGGCCACTTTGTTGACTTTTCACAGAGCTATGTCAAAACCGTTGCTCTTGCTTACACAGAAAATGAATGTTTGCATGATCCAGCCTGCCCCGGTGTTCCTGTGTTGGTCTTCCCATGCCTAGTGCCCAGCACTACCTTGCTTCACCTACAGTCAGATGGGCACTGCTTGTTCATTGTTCCTGTCTAGGCAGCCTGTGCATTTCCACAGCAGCTTCCACTTGCTGAAATGTTCTCTGATGCCTCCAGAGAAGTGTCCTCTGCTGATTGGGTGAGAGGGGTCAGAAGAGGAGTTCTGTTCCCAGTCCCTGTCTCAGCTCTGATTCTTTTATCTGGGATTTTGGGGAAAAATTCTATTATGTGGTTAGAGGAAAAGGCTGGGAATTTATACTTTCCTAGAGGCCTATGAAAAATACATAACCCTTACTCATGTGTGCCAGCAGCATTCCTTGCTTTTCCTATTCATATAATGCAGTGGTATGTATCTGTGAAGCTAGTGGTTGTTCTCAAAGGTACCTTAGTAACATCATAAACAGTGGTTTAAGACTATAATACTTGTCACCTTTTGTTCAACTGAAGGTGTTTCTGTTTTGTAATGCCTAAGGACGGCAAAATCCTATGTAGCTATCTCCTCTGTTGGTATCATAGTGGGGGTGTGGTGGCCTCACCCCCATTTATCAGAACACAGAGGAAAGATTTTTCTGTGGTTGCCTAGCAGGGCAGTAGAGGTAAAAATCAGTTTTAATGAATCCCAGAGTATTGCTGGAGCCATAAGCTACAGGCTGTGTGCAAGTCTAGGGAGTTAATGAGTGTTAACATCACGTCCTAGGCTGGGGGATTTCTATTCTTGTTACAGTACTGATGCCATTTTCCGAACCGTGCTGTGCCTTGGCTTTACTTTCACTGTTTAAATCCATCCTCATTCCTTTCCTCCTAAAACCTTAGGCCTTAGGTTCCCATCCGTATTTGTCCTTTCTATATTCTCTGCTGCCTTTAAGTTTTCTCAAGGCATGCTATGCCCTTAGAGCTTGAGAATTCCGGTACACAAAAGATCCCCAAGGCCTTCTCCTTTTCAAGAGCCCTGGCAAGCCCAAGTGTTGTGCAAATACCTGCAGCTCCAGATGCAGGGGGGATGCTTCTTTAGTTCACTGCAGATTGCACCACCAGCCAAGGAACCTTGTGGGGAAGAGGCTTTGTTCTTTGGCACAGCTTGTGGTGGTAGAGCTCTCTGCTGTTACGAGCTTTCCTGGAGGTGTTAGTGGAGGAGTCTTATGGCTGGCAGGAGCAGTTGGCCAAAGCACAATTTCTGTTGTTGTCCCTCTGTCTTTGGGGAGGGACGGGGCTGAAGGTAGTGGTTGCCTGTTTTATTGCTAACAGCTTTGAAAAGTGCTGGGAGCAGAAAATAACAGAGATCTAATTTAATATAAGGTGGTCTTTTGCCCACTCTGAAAGTAAGTCCTGTGTTGGCTGGAGGCAGCAGTTGTCTGGGCAGAAGGCATCTTGAGGGTGCTTCTGTGTGCCAGAGGAGCAGTGGGCTGTGCCGAGGTACCTCTGTCCATTGCTGCAGCTCTTCCTTTTTCACTGTTTAAGTGCATTTCCTCAAACCGCTGACTAACACCCTAACTCCCCTCCCTTCCATTTCTCTTCTCACCTAATTCAGGATGGTGGGTTTGGAAAGTGGGCTGGTGTCTGCCTTTCTTCCCCACAGGGTTCAGGGTTTTTAACATGTTACAGCTGGGAATTGTTCTGATGTTGCTCTGCTCCTGTTCCAAAAAACATAACCCTCTTCTGCCCTTTACAGATGTGACTTGAGCTACTGTTCCAGAGGGAAGTACAGTGTAAGAAATGTTGGCCCATATAAGCTAGATGTGATCTCTAATCAACTCTCCCCAGTGTTATTAGTACGTGTATATATAGCGATGATTTTTCATAAAATTGAATTCTTCAAGTCCCAAATTAGCTTCTGGAGGCAAAGGTTCCAAAGAGAGGGAGGTGTTCACGGTGCCATTCATTGTACAGTAGCTAATGCTTGTATAATGGGCACACCTTGCAGTTGTGAAAACAAAGCAGGTTCAGACATGGTGGTCTGTTCCTCCTCTGCATTTCTCCTAGGAATTTCTCCCCCCACCCTTTTCCCTCTATATAGGCTATAATACTGCCATTCTGAGTTTGGGGTTATTTGGGCTGTGTGTTACAGAGGTGAAGAGATGAAAGCCAAGACTGGTCCTTTTTCTGTGGGTGGATTTTGGTATCTAGGCTGTCTTTTCCAGGTGACCTAGAGGAATGGTCTAGACTCTGCAAAACAGAGATCCATTGAGTTTATTTAAAGCTCTACAAATGCATACATTTCACGAGATCAGAAAGAGAGGTATCAACCAGAACAAGTCTTCAAATTGGACACAGGGTGATAAGCAGTGACATGTGGCCAGAGTGAGGGAATTGCTGCAGCAGGAATGATGTCTTGCTTTTCTTCGAGTGCACTTCCATGCCTGTTTCTCTTTCCTTAGGTCAATTGTAAGAAGCCAAGCACCCTTCCTCCCCTCCCCGCTGATCGGATTCCTTTTAAAGTGAAGCTTGCTCAGTTTCTGAGGACCAGATCTCACTGATGACTGGGAAAAAAAGAGTACCCAGGAAAGCACTTTTACCACGGACTCCACCTCAGGAGCACCAGGAACTGACTTTCTAAATAAAATCTGTGCCCCTTCTCTGCAGACCCAATGTCTGCTGCAATGGATACAGAATCAACATACTCGGGATACTCCCACTACTCAGGTCACTCCAAAAAAACTCACAGACAAGGGTAAGGAAATGTTTATTTTTAATTACTTACTGCTCTAAGCTAGGACATGTCCAGTGGGAAAAAAAATTGTAAGCCAGGATGAAATCAGTGGGGCTACAGCTCTGGAGGAGATACAGATGGAGAGTCCTCATGAGGAACACAGTGAGGAGACTGGCAGCTGCTAATTCAACCTGTTGGTTGTATGCTGGGGTTATATTGGCTAGAAAGATTGGCATAGTGCCAACAGAAGGATAATATCACTTAACTCTGCTCTTAAAGTGCAAGGGATGAGTACAGTCTCTGGGGAGAAGGTGTGTTAGACGTCCAAAACTGGTAACTGCTGGTTGTTTTCTCTTCTGGTGCCATTTCTTTATTGTGTAATAATAAGGTTTCCTGTTTCTCCCCACCTTCCTCCTGGATACTCTGTTGATGGTGTGTTGGGGTTTTTTTTAAATAGAATTTGAGTGGCACTTGAGTCGGCAACAAGTTCCTTTATCAGCATTGATTGGATTAGAAGTCAGACTTTTCTGAGCTTGAATAGCAAGTCCTCTCCTGTTGTGGTAGTTCAACAGCCTCAAAATCCATCTGCTCTGAAACTTGCGGTTATATGGAAACTTTTTTTTTTTCTGCATCACAATTAGTTTTACATGCAAAATGTGTGCCACTTAATCTTTTCAACTTGCTACTGAGCTGGTCCAAAACAATTTTGCATTTCGGAAGCAATTACCCTGTGTGGTTGCAAAAATAGTAAAGTAAGTAATGGCCAGTCTTCGCGAACGAAGAACCGGGGAAGGTCTTTACACCTTCCAGCCTGCGCATTGGA
>JAWMRA010000001.1:24182680-24273485 GCA_035584735.1 Pseudotriccus pelzelni
TAGAACGTAGGTGGATTGCCTTACAGGGCTAACGAGCTCCACCTGCCCAGGGAGTATCCCTGGCTGGAATCGAACCCCGGCCTCAGCCGTGAAGGTCCTGCGATCTAACCACTAGGCCACCAGGGGCTCCTTGCAAAAATAATTCGTCCATGAAATGACGTCTCTTTGCTCACAGTCCCGTTATTGAGTAAAAGATTTCTTGTTTGCCTTTTTTCCCTTCTTTAACACCCCCACCTCAATATAGATTGCCCTTTTAAACGTAGAATGTCATGTGGAAAAATGCTTTCAGAGTTCCAAAAACAACATAAAAATCCTAGAGCCTCTTACTATTAACTGGAAGAAGTCTCATTCCATGATACCTTTTGGGCTTTGGTTATTCTGAGAGAGGCAGTGGAGAGAGCAGAGCTGGGACACTCATGAGGATTAAGCCCATCCCTAAGCACAGTGAGGGTCTCCAGTGCAAAATCTGCTTTCCCATCCATGTGGGAAGGGGGAGGAAAATATTGGTCGCAGATTAGCAGAGCTTAATTCATCTCAAGACAATTCTCAGATGAGAAGCTGTGAGGTCTGTGAGGGTGCTCTGAAAGTAAACACTAGCCTGGTACCCTTGATGGTCTTGCTTTCTTTGTAAGAGGTCAGCTTGGGGTTATTAACCACTGGAAATAAACTTCACCAATTCTCCTGCAGTGTTAAGATCATAGATGACAAGACTCTACAGTGAAGGAGCTAAAGCTGTATTGATTAGTTCCTTGTGTTAGCTGTACATGTCCCTGTGAGACAGTTTATTGTCGGTGGAGAACTGTGTAAACCAGTAGATCCCAAATGGAGTTCCCGGTTGCTTGGAGAAGGCAGTGCTGTTTTACGAGAACATGAGGTGGTGGTCATGTACCCCCGTCCTCCCCTCTCCTGTCACTGAGAGGGTAGTCTGTCCCAGCCTCCAGGCTGCTGTAGGCTTCCCTTGGGACAAGGTCCCTTTCTACCTCTTCTAAAGCATGTTTTGTCGTAGATTGAGTGAAATTTGATCAAGAGATGGGCAAGCTTGACTATGACCTAATGCTTAGGGCACCTGTTGCAGGTAGAGGTGTAGCACATTTCAGTAACTGGTAACGTTGTTTTCCTCTTCCACTCTTTGTAAAAAGGAGTCGGGACAGACACAAATCGCCACGAAGCAAAGATGGCAGTCGATCTGAGAAGTCCGTCACTATCCAGACACCTCCTGCAGAGCCGCTCCTTGGGAATGATGCCTCTCGGGCAGAGGAGGGCCAGGTAAGGAGCTTCTGAAAGCAAACATGGAGTGTGTTTTGTGGAGCAGAACACATGGCTTAGTGGCTCATGAGTAGGAAAAAAGCATTGCATGTGTGCTGTTTAATGGGTACCCTTTATTCATGCATAAAGCCAAGGTCTCGAGCAGTTTTGTCTTTTTCTGGGAGCATTATTTTTGACTGCACCGGTGCTGATGTGATGACTCCTTGGGCACTAATTTGCCTCTCTCTCCAGAGTGTCATCTGCCAAGCGCTATAGAAACATCTGTTTCTGTCATCTCACTGTGCATTATTCAGGTCAAGCCTTTCCTTTCCACCTGTATGTGTGTTTTAGTTTTTAAGGAGGAATTGCTCTAGGTATTCATGTAAAGTACATTAGAATCAGAATTCCAATAGGGAAAGAAGTCAGGAATTGTAAAACTAGTGTGAAGGAGGGTGAACTTGGAACATGGGGTTAAATAAAGACTAGAATAATACTGCATTTAGATTGTATCTAGGATGAATCCAGTGCTCTCTCTGCTCTACTAGTTGATGTGAAGGTGCATGTTCATTTTCAAAGAATGGCTGATGCTGCAAGACATAAAATGCAGGTTGTTTCAGTACCTCCTAGCTGGATTTGGGGTCTGTTAAATCTTGGTTGTGGGGTTCCACCTCTGCCTTTAAAAAACCCCATTGTTGTCCAGTTTCCACCCAAACTGTGTATGGTGGTACTTTAACAGCATTCACAGAGCTGCTGGTGCGCTCGCTTCATGTACTGGTATTTTGTAATCAGATGATTGTTTTCACAAGTCCCAGCTATTATTTCAAATAGTTCTAAAGGCACTGGTGAATTTTTAAGCCTTTGTTTTCATGCAGTACTCCTCAATTAAAGCCAAAGCAAAATAATTGATGCATGAACCAGACTTTTCTCCTAGGGAGCAGAGTGCTCTGAGTTAGGTCGAACAACAAGATTTAGACTTGTATTTCCTCTCCTGTGAGGAAAGGCTGAGAGAGGTGAGGTTGCTCAGTCTGGATAAGAGAAGGCTCTGGGGTGACCTTGTTATGAGTGAAGGGAGTACCTTCCAGTACCTGAAAGGAGCATACCAGAGAGCCAGAGAGGGACGTTTTACAAAGGCACATAGTGATAGGACAAGGGGGAATGGCTTTAAACTAAAAGAGGGCAGGTGTAGATTGGATATTAGGAAGAAGTTATTTGCTGTGAGGGTGGTGAGGCACTGGAACAGGTTGCTCAAAGAGGTTGTAGATGCCCCATCCCTGGAAATGTTCAAGGCCAGGCTGGATGGGACTCTGAGTAACCTGGTCTAGTGGAAGGTGGCCCTACTTACGGCAGGGAGGTTGGAGCTAGATGATCTTGAAGGTCCCTTCCAAGCCAAAGCATTCCGAGTCTATGGTTTCCATATAATTGCACAATTTTGCTTGTGCCACTTGTAGTGGAAAGACTTATAAGTAGTACACTGTTGGCTGTTGTCTTCTGGGACATAGCCTTAAGCTGCTCTGGTGTTTCTGTCCCTTCTCTTTTCTGCACAATTTTGCAGCTCATCAAATGGATGAAACTATGCAGAACTATTTAATGCATAAACATAAAATAGTTGAAATGCTTAAATTGCTTTGCTGGCAACACTGGTAAAGAGGGAAATGTGGTAGGAATATGCTGCTTTTCAGGACATACTACAATGCAGATATCTGTTCTGGAGCTTCTGCTTTGGTGAGAAGTGACTCAAAAAGCCTCTCATATTAATTCAAGATGCTGACTGTTTGTGGTTGGTCTGCCTCAAAACCCTACTGCTCCAGGCATGGGAGGTATTCATGTCTTGGAGTGCATTAGAAGTTAAATCCCTGGAGTTGTTCAGAGTAGATATGCTGCTTCAGTCTAGTCTTTTCCCAGAAACTGCTGAAGACTCTTTCTTCTAGCTCTTAAAGAACTGAATAAAGGTTTAAAATTGTGCCTGTGTCTTTAAAACAGATTGTTTTGGTCAGCATATGTAATTGCAGAAGTCTAGGGGAAGGTGTAAATCCTATTAATGACACAGGCTGCAGGAAGATACGCTCAGGAGGGTAGGAGGAAAAGAAAAAACATTTGGTTCTGAATGAGCATTGCATCTACAAAGGTGTCAGGTGCCAAGCAACAAAGCACAAGCCTTACCACTCTTTGGTGTGCATTTGTGGGAAGCATCAGGAGTCTTCATGTGCATGAGTCACTCCAGCAGCAGCTGTGAGTCAAATCCATACATGTCAGCATAACTCTTTGGCTCTGCCAGCAGCAGGAAGGAGCAATTGGAGGCATTGTGGGATGGGAGAACCATCTTGCAGAAGTTCTCTGATGCTAGCTAGGGAAGAAATGAGACTTTCAGGAAACATAATGTAATCTGAAACTTGCCTATGTGGTGACTGTGTTTCAGGTAAGCTTCTTTGTGGAGAAGTGGCTTCTGACAATGTCCTGGACTGTAATACCAGAGCTACTTGGCAGTCTAGGATCCTCTAAACTTAAAAGCCCTGTACCTGAAAATATCCTTTGTAATTTGTTGGTTTAACTAAACTTGTATTACATTGTCAGCTATTGAGGGCAGTGCTACTGTAGAGGAGAATAAAAGACAGTGAAGTGGAGGAACTTGCTGGAGGTGTGGTTGCTTCTGTTACGGATGGAAAAATAATGTGTGAACATGTTTTTGATTGTGTAACAACAACAACTGGCTTGAAACACTGAAATGAGAGTTTCCCTTCCAGGTGCTTTTGTGGTGCACTTGCACCACAGAATTTGTGGGCTGGAAGAAAGCTAGTCCTTGCCCTGGACATGGGAACTGATGATTACTACAGTTTCCAAGACTTATGTCATGTAACTTGTTAAGTGTACTGGAAGAGGAACCTCTGGGGTACAGTGAGTGGCACAGCAAGCTGAGCTACCTGCTCTACAGTTACGCGTTTTTAACACCTAATGTTTATAGTCACTGGTTTGGACAGGGTGCTGTTGTTTCCAAACCTTTGCTAATTGTCAGGGTTGACTATTCAATATATTGAAGGTGTTGATTTTGATATATATTTTTTCTGGGACTTAAGGCTGTCATAGCAATCATTCTAGGCAAGAAAAATGGAACACCTGGAAGGAATAGCCTGATTGCTTCAATGTTATTTTTATTTGTCTCTTCCTCCCTTAGGATGACAACTGGGGTGAGACCACAACAGCAATCACTGGCACCTCTGAGCACAGTATTTCCCAGGAGGACATTGCCCGGATCAGCAAGGATCTGGAAGACAGCGTAGGGTTGGACTGTAAACGTTACCTGGGCTTAACAGTGGCAGCTGTTCTCGGACTCCTAGTCTTCCTTACCCCCATTGCCTTCATTCTGTTACCCCAGATCCTGTGGCGAGATGATCTGGAGCCGTGTGGTACTGTCTGTGAGGGACTGTTCATCTCTGTGGCATTTAAACTCCTCATTCTTCTGATTGGGACCTGGGCTCTTTTTTTTCGCCAACCCAAGGCAGATCTACCAAGGGTATTCGTGTTTCGGGCCCTTCTGCTGGTCCTCATATTCCTCTTCGTGTTTTCCTACTGGCTCTTTTACGGCGTTCGCATCTTGGACTCGAAGGACACCAACTACCAAGGGATCGTGCAGTACGCGGTGTCTCTGGTGGATGCTCTGCTCTTCATTCACTACCTGGCCATTGTGCTGCTGGAGCTGCGGCAGCTGCAGCCCATGTTCACCGTCAAGGTGGTTCGGTCAACGGACGGAGAGTCGCGATACTACAGCTTGGGACACCTGAGGTAGGTACAAGCCCTTGAGGTCCAGCGTCGTAGATAAGTGTGGTTGTGCTGTAGTGCAAAGCAGCGACTGCTGCTGAGTATGTGGTATCGCTGGTTTCTCAGTCTTCCCCCAGAAGAATCCTGGAGTTCCTCCGAAGTCACCAAACTGAACCTCTCTTCCCCTCTCTGAGCGTGGGAGAGGCTGTCCCGGCTTCAGAGGAGTCCTGTGCGTTTCTCTAAGTGCAAAGAGTTGATGTCACAACCTTAGGATGGTCACTGGGCTACACCTGATGAGATCTTTAATATATCCTTCTCTGGGCTTCTTACCCTGGAGGGGTAAGCTTATCCTTACTGGAGGGAAGTGGAGAGCTGTGAGTCTGGCGCGTGCTTCGTGGTTGCACAGGCCAGGCTCTGCTATGAGAGCAGCCCTTCAGGCTGTGCAGACCATAACTCGGAGCCCCCTGACAGCAGGCCCGTCCATGTGGCAGGGGCTGAAGGAAGAAGTGTCCCTGTGTGAGAAAGCATTCAGCAATCTAACATGCTGTTGGAAATGTCCATTTTTCCTCATTGCCCTGTGCAGCCAAGACCCATGCAAGGAATCGATGGAAAGGTCCCTTGGGTCAGGTCAAGTGTGGTCGTTTGGATCATGTGTGTGCCTTTCGTGGCCAGTTTTAACACTTATGTTCAGGTGTTTGTGCTTTGAAGCCTGTTACTGTGACAGGCTGGGGCTACCCTGAAGGGCTTTGCCAGGTAGCAAATGGGATCTGAAGGCTGATTCCAGTGACTGGGGGCTCTTTCCCTTCTAAGACTGGCAGTGTTTTGCAGTTTTATTTGGCTTGAGGTAAATAGTGTTTAGTTCTGTTAAAGCAGTTGCTCTGATGCAGCCAAAGTCTCCCAGCAGTTCAGGCATTTAGCAGTAATATTTTTAATGAGTACTGGGGCACATGTGGATGCTTTTTTTGGCAGTACTGTGCTGCTCCTGGCTTGGTTTTGTAGCATGATGCTCTTTTTGTCATTAGGTATGAATCAGTTTGCTGGGTCAGATGTATCTGGGACTGTCTGGGAGCTGTGCAATATCTGTAGGTACAAAACATGCATGCCTGCTTCCACCTTCCTGCTGGTGCTAATGCTGCTAATGCTTCCCTCAGCAATGGTGCAAAAAAGGACAGTGTCTCAATCTCCTTAGCTCCTGTGTCCTCTGAAGCACTCCAGAAATCTCTTAGTTCCTGTGTCCTGTGAAGCTGAGCTCTGAAGATGATTCCCCAGACTGGATGTGCACTTAAACATCTGTTCTGCTTATCCTGTCCAGACCCCTGTGGCATGCGTATCTGTGGCAAATGAAGAGATTAGCATCTGCTGGTTTAAGTGGATGTAGGAATAGTCTCCTGCAGCCATTAGCTTAGCAATGGAATTGCTTTGAAGCAGATTTAGTGGTTGAAGCTCAAGTCTGGGAGCTGACTCCTGGATGTTGTTTCTGGCTTAATGGAAGAACTCGAGGCCTTTTGGATGAACTAGGTCTGGACTCTCCTGTATTTTCCTTCTCTGTAAAATGTGAAGGAGAGCTCCTCTTCTGTAATGGAAGTGCTCCCATTGATTTAATGAAAGGTCACTTTCAGGATTTCAAAAATAAACTAATCTCTGGTTTTCTCGTGAAATCATTTATTTCCTTTTAATTTAATTCCTCTGTGGTAAGTGATCCAGCATAGCTTTTAAGACTAGGAAAATGGAGAGATGACTACCAAAGAGTTCCTCTGTGCCACAGCTTTGTGCCTTGAGGTGTGATGAGGCAGTTCTCTAACAAATGCATTCTGCAGAGAAAGCTCAGTATGTGTATGTATATACCTCTATATACACACACAGTGTGCAGGTTTGGTTTGAGAGACTTCGCTGGTTGCTTGGTGGTAGACTGTGGGTTTTTATTCAGAGGAATTGAGATCCAGTGCCTGCCAAAGTCTTCATGTCTAGCTTGCTGTCGTGCAGGCAAAGAATTTGCTTGAGAATCAAGGCCTAAATATTTAACAGCATGTGTGTTAGAAACAATGTTCTGTCCAATTTTCTCTTTGCAGCAAGGTTTTTGAAATTACTTGGGTGATGCCAGGGCAGCAAAGAGATGTAAAACCCAGGGTGAAATCTGAGATGTATGAAAACTGATAACTTCTCATTTGTTGGTAAGCTGATTACAGTTCTGCTTGGTATACTGAATCCAAGCCATGCAGCACAGAGATGTTTCAGTGTCTTGTGTTATGGAAGAGTTTCATCAAGTGTGTCTGATTGTGGTAAACTAGTGTTGCTTTTCCCTTAGTTTCTGACAAAGGTGTATTGGCGTGTTTTGAAGCCTGTGTGTCTTTCCATTTCTTGTGATGCAAAGGTAAAGCTCTAGGTCTGATCAGTGGCCAAGTGTCTCCCAGCTTAGGGAGAGTTCCTTCACTCTCCTACTCCACTACAAGAGTGTTACTTGTGTGTAAATGGTAAGAGTTTCTGATCTTGACACAATGTGGCTTGGATGGGACAAACTCTGTATTTGGTATCTCTTTCAGCTTCTAAAGGTTTAGGATTGTGAGATGTTTATATGAAACATGAAAAATATGTGAACTTTTGAACATCTTTGCACCATAATTTTGCCGAGTTTCTGTGAAGGTCTTGACATGCTTGTTGTTGAAATGTCAGGCAAGGTCACGCTGAGGCATGGGGCTGGAATGGGGGGGTCTGTTGATGCGCAAGTATAGAAACACACGAGGACAGTTTGGATTTCAGGAAGACTGCAGAAGCAGGTTTGTGGCCGTGATGGAGAGGTGGTTCTAACTGTCTTGCAGTAGGCATGTACCACTTGTTGCTGCCTTTGGGCTCTCTTAGCTACCATGCATGCTTGCCTCATCCCAGGATTTTTAAAGGGGTCTTGGAGAGGTCCTGAGCTGCCACATGGAAGGAGGAAGCTGCTTTAACAGGTATAGCAGTCTGACTGTCTCCTGAAATCAAAATCTTTTGTCTCCTCATGCTCTCAAATGTCCTAGAAGTTTTGTTCACTGACAATCCACGGAGTTTGCCTTTCTCTGTGTCCAATGTGCTCCAAAGAAGCTGGTGGTGAGAAGGGTCTTGAGGCATCTTATCTTGTTCAGCCTTGCTTCTTGGAGTATCTCAGTTAGCTTTTTTTTTGTTTTGTTTTGTTTTTTGTGATTTGTTTTGTTTTTTGTGGGGTTTTTTTTACAGGAAAATTGTTGATATCAGCCTTTTTAGTCCAAGAGGGAAGCTTTCCCAATTCTAGGTCTTCTCTGATGAGGCAGAGGGAGCTGCTGTGGAAGTATGAGAACAGCATGCTTTCTGGGGGAGAAGGAAAGAAAACAATAGCTCAGCCGCCCTTCTGGCAAGCCATGTTTTTGCGAGGCAGGGTACAGACAGGATTTTCCACCCTTCCTGGCTCCAAATGCAGTAAAAAAAGTTGAAAGTGCTGAGTTAGGTATTCCACTCCACGCCCGAGGGCCCTAGGTCCAGGAGGGTAAGCATATTTGGGAGTAGTTCCCCAAATTCATATTATAATCAGCCTATTAATAGGCTGGCTTGGTCCCACCCCCAGCACTTTGGCTGTGACTTTTGTTCTGGGAGACTTGACTGCCAAAATGATCGTTCCCTTTGGCATCGATTCAGGAGCTTGGAGGGGGAGTTAAAAATTAAATAGGAGTCGCAATGAGTGTGGTGCCAAGTCTCAGCTCACTGACTGCTCTGCTGCTCCTGGTAGGAAGGGTTGTCTGTGCAGGGCAAATGCTTTATGGTAGTACGTATGGATAAAGAGCAGGGAGCAGTAGATATTCAAGAAAGGTCAAGCCTGGGAAAATGCGAGAGGTTGGGTGAGAATGCTTTCTCGAGACTTTTGAAACCAACAACAAAGGGAAACAAAGGTGGGGGAGCACAACAGGAGATAACTTTTCCTTTGGAAGGCTGATAGTTTTGCAGGCTGAGGCCCAGATTTGCAGCTGAGGCTTCAGTTTGCCCCTACACACAGGGACTCTGATGCCTGTCATCCACAGTTCAGTACTTGTCTGTACGACTCAGAAACTATGTTGGGAGGATTTTGCTGGAGAAAACCCTCCTTTTCTGTAGTTAGGGTGCTAAACATATTTCTTTCCTCTCCAGTGAAAACTCTTTCCCTACCCTAGACCTTTGCTAGTCTAGACAGCTCAAGAAAATGAATGGCTTCTAACACGTGGTAATGACTGATCTTACCTGCTTCTGAAAGCTGGGCTGCAATAGTCTTCATTTTCTGAGGTTAGAGATGTCTGAGAGTGGGTCCTTCTCCCTTTTGTTCATCCTTGCAGCAGGGATATGAGAAGCAGGGCCATGATAGTTCATCTTGTTTGGGCCTGTATAAAGTACTGAGAGCTTTGTTCGGTCTGCTTCTTCTGTCTGTTGTGGTTTAAACCCAGCTGGCAATTAAGTACCACTCAGCTGCTCACTCAAATCCCCCCACCTTACTCTGTAGGATGGGGACAAGAATCAGAAAAGAATGTAAAACCTGTGGGTTGAGATAAGAACAGTTGAATAATTTCAATAACATAAAATGTAATGCTAATTATATTATGAAAAAATAAATTGTAATGAAGAGCGGGGAGACAGAAATAAAATCCAAGAAAGGCAAGTGATGTACAATACAGTTGCTCTCTACCCACTGATTGCTGCCCAGCCTATTCTTGAGCAGCAGTCTGTGGCTCCCAGCCAGTCCCCCTCAGTTGATATGATGTTTTATGGTATGAAATATTCCTTCGGCCAGTTTGTGTCAGCTGTCCTGGCTACGCTCCCTCCCAGCTTCTTCTACAAGTCCTCACTGACTAAAAGAACAGTCAGTGGAAAAATGGAAAATGAAAAGACCTTGACTTAAAGTAAGCACTACTAAGCAACAACCAAAACATCAGTGTACTAGGAGGAAAACTAACTCAATCCCAGAGAAAGCCAGGACACTGTCCTCCTTTCTGGCATGGGCTTGCCTTTATGAACCAACTGGTGGGTAAGCCTCTGTATGCCTTTGGAATCAGAGTATAGCTTTTGCAGATGTCTGTGAGCTGGTTGATGCTCTGTCAATCTAATCAAGAGAAGTTTCATACTCAGAAATAGCAGTTCTGTATGGTAAAAGTATTCTTGAAAATTCCCTGTACCCCTGTTACCCATCTCCATTTGTGTGGATGTTTGCTGAACTGTGGTTTAAAAATTCAGGAAAGGAGCAGCTGCTTCCTCAAAACAGGTACGTGTCTGAAAAGCCTGTACCTTCCCTGCGGGAACTGTCAGCACCAGAGAAAACTGGTGGCTTGCACACACTCACAAGAGGGAGTAGATGAAGACATATTCTGTGGAAAGGGAACACATTCAGCCTGTCTCCCAGCTGAACTGGAGGCAGCAGAGTAGCTATTTCTCAGATGGTGCATGAGCCCTTTCCTTTAAGACACACCAGAGCTGAAACAGAATTGCATGGTGGAAGGTGATGCCACTTTCAACTCCTTTGGGTGCTCAGAAAGTTGTGATCTCTAGGCTGTCGGTATTTACTGATTTAATCTGATGAGTGCTCTCTTGTCAGTGTCCTTTGGTGCCACTGGGACTGTGTTCACTAGTAAGGGAGTGTGTGGAGGGCTAAGGAGTAGGAATAAGCTTCTCCATACTCCAGCCTGCATTTGTAAGGCCTGCATCTTGTTGCTCAAATATGCCCCCACATATCCAGAGTGAATTTTTTTCGAAATGAAGAGCACAGGGTCAACATTTGAACTGCACAGAGTGCTCTTAACCTGGAGTTGTCAACACTCATGCTGTCCTAAAATCTTCCTATTTCTCAAAAGGAAAGCTTCTATGGAATATAGACACCATTGTTTCTGCTTCTAGTGTGGAAATATATCAGCTTAACCATAGGTTTAGGCAGCTGGATCTCTTCCCTGAGGCAAGAGCTGCTGAAATCTTGCTGTTTTCTGATGAAGGAAGTTCTTAGTGTGTGTCTAATTGCATTGGTCATTCATAGTGTGACTGATCCCCTACATACACTGTTTCCAGTAGGGCAGTCAGAAATGGGATTGAAGAACCGGCACACCAGTGCAGTGCTGTACCTGCCCAGGTAAATCCCGCTGGAGGCACTCAGGGCTCATCCTTCTATTCTGCGTGCTGTTTGGTTGGTCTGTGTTCCCAAGGACGGGAGAAATTACACTGACCCTCCTTTCTCCTTGAGGTTTCTTCAACGCTCGTCGTCTTCCATAGCGATACACACTGATGAAAGAGATTGAGCTGATGAGTTTTTATGTTGTTCTGTAGCAAAACATCTTATTAACTGCCCTGCTGCCTTGATTGCAGGAGCTTGCTTCAACAGCATATTCCACTGACTTTGCAGAGCAGCTCTGTCGCCGGGGCCTGCAGCCTGTGTGAAATTAAACTTGCTCCCGAATGAATTTTCTCTGTTTTGAAATCAGTTCAAGGCGTCCTGATGCAAATATGTGTCAGTGTCCTCACCAAACGTGATGAGCACCAGCATTGATTAGTCTCTCCTCCCAAGAAGTTCTGGGATAGGCGGCTAAATGGGTGTTAATTGCATTTGCAGGTGTGAAGCTCCAAAAGTAACGAGTGGTCCCTCCAGAGCAGTTTCTTTACCGCTGAGAGATGTCAGACTTGTGACCCCGGAGCCAGTGTCTTTTCATCAGCACTTCACGTAACGGGGTGTTTACAACCACGTTTTTGCAACTCATCACCTCTGCATCTGGGCTGCTTTTCCGTGCTCCCATTCCTGAGCTTGCAGAACTCTGTTCACAATTGTGTGGCACTGGCAGTTGAGGCATTAGCACCTTTCAAAACACCCTTTGCCGTAGCCGTGGAGTAGGGAAGGAAGGTCTGACTTGTAGATGAACTAGTAATGACTTAATGGGAAGAGACTTCCAACCACATTCTTAACCATTTTTAGTCACAGGCCATACCTTTCCTCCCTGCCTGTGTCTGCTGCCTGGCCTCCGGAGGATGGTGCTGCAGAGAGCAGATCATCTGATTGCTCTAGCCATGAGGGTACCTGGAATTGCAGAAGGGATTTTCCAGCAGCTTCTGCAAAAAGAACAAACGTGTGCTGTTCCTTGCTTAGCAGGGAGCAGTCTCCTTTGATGTTCCAGATGAGTTACGGCAGTGGTGCCTTGTTCTGTTTTACAAGGGTCTGTTTGGTGGTGCATGGGGTGTGTTGCCAGCAAAGTTCAGCTAAGACTGATTGCTTGGGTCAGAGTAACACCTCATTAAGAGGGTGCTTGTTTGTGACAGAAGTGAACTCCAAGCTCCAGGAATGCCAGGTGGTACTCCTCATTAGAGGTGAGGGGAAAGTCTAGGATGTGCATGTATCTAACCACATGCACAAATCATCTGGGAGTTTCTGATGTGATAAAGTCTGTCTCCAAAGCCTGGGAGGGCTCTGCTTTTCTGAAAGGAGCATATTTTTCTAGCCTCTTAGCTTTTTGCATGCACTTTTCAGAATATTTTACATATGGCTTTGCACATGGAGCTGCTCCTTGTGTTTATAAAGGTGAGAGAGCTCAGAGAAATGAAGTGCCCACTGTCATCTTTCTACCCTTCTCTCCTTCCTTCCTTGATCTTCGTCTCTGAGCACCCCCAGCATCCCTTGTGCACATACCACACCTCTCTGCTTTTCATCAGGAGGATATTAAGTTGCATATCCTAGACCACAGCCCAGGCACCAGTCGTATTGTTGCTCCTGCAGATGCATTAGGCAGCAAGGACGAGTGGTGCAAGCTGATTGTTGTACCCTGGAGCAGTCTCACATTTTTGGAATACTTAATACTTTATAAGTTTACGAGCCTACTTGTAAGTGAAGTGCCCGCTGTCAATTATTAATCCAGCTGGCTAGCTCGATATTACTTGCTCCCCAGCAAGGAGCTGCTAGGTTTCATCCTTCTGAAAGAGATGGTGCAGGGGAAATGCCATTGGGTTCATCTGCAGGGATTTCCTTTCTTGTTGGTTTGTCCTTCAAAATCAACACTGCCCAGAACTATGAGAATGGTATGCGCTCCAGCCTACCCTGCACTTTAAGGGTTTGTCGTGGAATTTCTGTTCCCCTGCTGTCCATGCCCTCCAAAATGCCTGTGTGTACCACCCACAGAGACAGATGGTCTCCCTAAGCTGCTGAACAAATTTTGTGGCCGTGAAGGTACTTTTATCTCTGAATGCTGCAAAAAAAATTAAAAAATTCCACCCCCTCAACCTTTGACATCTGTTTCTTGTGGTGAATGATGAAATATTTTGCAAAGAAGTGAGCTGTGTGCCCTTTGGGGGAAAGAAGGAGGCTCACTTTTTGTTAAAAGGGCAAGACATTGTGAATTTACAGTTCTCATCTAGCAC
Organism: Pseudotriccus pelzelni; assembly: GCA_035584735.1. Lineage (NCBI taxonomy): Eukaryota > Metazoa > Chordata > Aves > Passeriformes > Tyrannidae > Pseudotriccus > Pseudotriccus pelzelni. The sequence continues at coordinate 24,196,034 of JAWMRA010000001.1, forward strand.
AATCAAGTAATATCCAAGAAAACTGGAAGCTAATTCCTGACCCTTCCCTGAAGGAATAAGGAGAAGTTAATAGGGATCAGTGTGGTAGTAAAAGAGTATTTTTTTATCATTTATTTATGGCTACAAAACCGAGGGCAATATTTTCACTAATATCTGGATTCCCCCTCTAGCACGTGCTTCTGCTAAATGAACTTCTGTGCTTAAATTGCCTTTGTGCAGTTTAAGTCAAGTGGGGACATTAGCTGACAGAGCTATTCCTCGGCTGACAGCAGAACAGAACCCTGGCACAGCACTAAGGACCTTGGCTGCAGTTTGGGGGCTGCAGGCTCTGGCTTGTGCTCCTGAGGTCCTGGTAAAAGTTCATCTGCATCCTTGTTGGGGATGGGATTTTGATCTCAGATTGGAGTAGCAGGTCATGTCCCTGTGGCCTCAGTGCTGTTCGTGGGGTTACTGAGTGCTGGTGATAAAATGAGGTGGCTCTTGCTTGTGCAAAGCTTGCTGGAGTGGAGCTTTGTGGGGGATGCCCTGTGCTGGGGGATGTGTGCAGGGGGAACTGAGCTGTAGTTGGGAGCTGATGTTCCTTTATGTGCAAGGGACTGTTAGTGGCTAACATCAATGCTGCCTCTTGAGGGCCTGTCTGCATAGACTTGCAGGAGAATTACATTCCGAGGTGTTTTGAGAGAAATCCTAGAACAAGCTAAAGCTGCTCTATTGACTCAAATGACAACCTCATTCAAAGTTAATCCCATCCCCTGCTGGGGGTCAAGTAGGAGGTGGTCCTCTTTCCTGAGAGAGCACCCTACCAGAAGTAGGAACAAGGGCTGAATACTGATGTTTTGTGGCAGCAGCATCTAAATGTAAAGTCCTGTTACAGCTCTGAAGTTCTGCTGCCTGTAGAAGCTTTGAACGCTTTCTCTTGTTTCCTTGGAATTAAAGTTGTATTTCTTAGCTTTCACCTAACAAAACCCCAAACCATCAACGAACCCCTTCTCCCACTCAAAAAAAAAGAAACTACTAACAAAAAGCCCCACCCTTAGTTACTTCATAACTATTAATGTAGCTTAAAGAATGTCTTGGCTAAACACTGGCCTTATTTGTTTGATGGATGAACAGGCTTTAAATTATCTTTTGAAAATGCAGACTCTTATGAACTTCTTGCCATACCTGCCAGTTCCTGCATATTTTTTTTTCCTGTTTGAGGCTCAGACTAATCAGAGTCATAGCATGCATGTGCGTTGGGATGAGGAAATGCATTGCTGTCATGGATTATGCTGCTCCCAGGGACTGGAACTGGTAATCCAGGGTACCATACATTGCCAGATTCAGAGTTCCTAGGTGCTTGAGTGGGACACAAGCTCGCGTTGGGGGCTGATGTGTTCCGTGCAGCTCAGGGCTTGGGGCATCTGGTATTTCATCCCTTGTGTCCGCACCAAGTGCCCATCTCACTCTTGCATGCAGAGTAAGCTCGCAACTCCTGTGTTCTGAGTTTAAAGCTCACCTTGTTGTCATCCTGTCCACCCAACTGGTTTGAAATTCCTTAAAACCTAAGTATAACCTCAGATGTGTAGAAACTTTTGAGAGAGGTTGCACCTCCCTCAGAAATACTCGTTACACCCCCTCAATTACATGTTTGATCATAGTTCCACATCACTTCTTAAACTAATGCTGCTGCTGCAACAAAAAAATCCTGTCAACAGCCTGATCCCTCCTCACCCCTCCCAAAGAAATCTTGTCTAGTTGCACAGGGATCTGAATGATGGAACTGGTAATTTGTATCTCTGTTATCTGTGTAGCTTTATAGCTTTGTGTGTGTGTTTTTATTCCTGGATTATTTTCCCCAGCTTAATTTCTGCAGTCTTTCTAACTGTCCTTCTGGTGCTTAAGAGTTATGGAGATCTGTGGTGACAGAGGAGGGATGTTACGGGGCTGAGGGAACTCTCTCATGGCAGAGATGGTTTCCCTACAACTACTTGAAAGGAGGCTGTAGCAAGGGTGGGAGTCAGCCTCTTCTCCCAGGCATCTAGTGACAGGATGAGAGGACATAACCTCAAGCTGTGGCAGGGCAGATTCAGGTTGGACATCAGGAGGAATTTCTTCATGGAGAGGGTTGTCAAACATTGGAATGGACTGCTCAGGGAGGTGGTGGAGTCACCATCCCTGGAGGTGTTCAAGAAATGACTGGATATGGCATTTAGTGCTATGGCTTATTAGACAAGGTGGTGAAAATGTTGGACTCAATTATCTCAGAGGACTTTTCCAACCTAAATGATTCTGGTTCATGGAAAGTAATCATACTGCTGCCTGCATGAAGAGACAGGCCGTGCACATGAGTTGTTGCAGTCTGCAGGGAGCGTTCCTTTGTGGTACAGGGCTCTGTCTTCAAAAGGGTGCTCCACTGCTGAGCTTGGGAAAAGGAGAGCCTCCAGTCCTTGCTTGTCCTGGTCTATCCAGCTGACTACAAGAGACCAGCCCTGGCTCAAGTATGAGGGACATGTCCTTGGGCACCCCAGGACGTGTCTCTGAAGATTCAGAGCTGGACACAGTGTACCAAACGGATGGCAGCTTATTGCTGTGGGCTTGGTGTAGAGTCATATCTCCAGCTGTGAGACTGGATTCTCTAAATTATTGTCTTGAGCGATGCAAATCTCTTTCCACAAGGCCTCAATTGCCAGTTTGCTCAATAGATCAAGGAAGCCTTTCACAGCTTTGGTTTTACTTTAGTGTGAATAGACAGCAGTTGGTGGTTTTATTTTGGTTGTTTCTTTTTTATTTCTTCTTTTAAATAAGCAAGTTAGTATTCTCATTAGCTTCCCTGAGGATACCCCAACACTTAGCAAAACCAAGTCATGGAGGCAAATGTTTGCTCTGCTAGCAGTGCAATTGGAAAGCCCCTTTCTGAGTTCCAGCTCGTGGATCCAGTAGCTGCTGCTCTCCAGGTCCGACTGAATATACTAGTGGCTCCTGAGGGTGATGGGTTGGGCTTGAGGTGTGGATGTCTGGCCAGGTGTTGTTCTGGTTCAGTGTGGGTGTCTGGGACATGGCAGGTACATGGCCAGGCACGGGCAGCTCCTTTGCTCTCATCTTTCTTGTCTGTGTTACGGCAAACCCTGGGGCAATGTAGCACTGGTAGCAAGTGCTCACGTTCTGCTTGATGAGAAGGTAGCCTATTTGAATGTGTTGTATGTGATCAAAAGGCAATGGGTGTCTCTGGTTTGAGAGCTGTTGGGGCATCTGCATGTGGTTATTGGTGTCTGAGGAACTGATTGAAATCCAGCTTAAGCTGTGAGCGCCTGAAAGCTGCTGTTGTGCATTGGCTGATACATGAGCTATACCATTTGGATTTAGTGGTTCTGCTAGGTATCTGCGTGGTAAGTGCTTGGCAGTACCTCCCGACACACAGAGTTCCCCCTTGGGAGGTGGTCTTGGTGTAAGAGGATGCGGGCGGTTTGCTTTGGAGGCTCTTCTGCCAGTGGCTTCCTTAGCCTTCTTGGGGGAGAAGTTTGTTGCGGCCTGTGTTCGGGCTTTCACAAGCTGCTCTTTCAGATGCGGCTCCTGAAGCTGCTTTTGTTGTGCATTCACAGACCCGGCCCAGCTGGTGGGCTGAGGCAATTGGTGTAACGTACCTCTGCCACATGCTAACAAACTCGCCTTTGCTATTCCATGAGGGGCTGGAAAGCCGCGTTTCTGGTTGCCTAGGCTGACCCGTTGCAATAAGGCATCCTAGAATTGTATACAGGGATCCTGGAAAGAAGCTTAGGCTTAGCAAGGGCTTTAAATCTTTCTTTTCTTTTGAAGAAAGTCCTCTACCTTCTACAGGAAGCTCTTCTGGTGCTCCAGAACCTCCATTGTTTCTAAAGCTCATCTTAGATATTGCAGTTTGTTTCATTTTCTATGTATTGAATATAATGTTGGAGGTAACAAATGTCCTTGTGATCTTTGCTTCCCTCGGCACTGTATACTGTGAAATGAGATGTTCACTGTGTTACTGAGGAAGAGAAGTGTGGTGCTGGCACAGCATCTGACCTCAACACGGTGACTGCCCTTTCCTGGGAAATCATGTTATTGGACTTTTTGGACCACTCTTGAAGTGAAGATTGTGCTGTCCTCCTCTTCCTCCTCACTATATGTTACTAGTAGTGTCTTGGGGGGGGTTTGCTAGTCAGTATACAATGTGTCATCTTCAGCTGGTGGAAGTGGAAGCAAGGCCAGTGCAGCTGTTGGGAAAGCATTCCTTGAAATTTGAAGTCCTACCAATAAAGGTGACTCGAGAAAACATTCAGCCTGTGTACTGGTACCCTAAAGACCAGTTAACTTTCTGAAGTATGGGGCTTGGAAGTTTCTCCGAAGGAGAATTGCCGTGGGAGCATGCCTGTGGGTTTGCTGGGGTTTTATAGCTGCTTGCTAAAACTTAGTGCTCTGTACTTCTGTAGTAGTATCACCTTAGTACTGGCCAGGGAATACTTTTATAGGGCTCTTCAGGAAGGCTTAAATAAGTAGCTTGTTTGGGTTGTATGATGTAAAGGATTTGATTTCCTCCCAACACCCAATTTTGGTCATACGCTTCTGTAAAATCCTCTTTTTAAAAAAAATTACATCTTCTCATCCAAATTAAAAGATTCAAATGTAAAAGCAATGTTAGTAGTAAACTTGGAATATTTTTTTTTCACCCATGCTGGAGGGTTTTGGCTAGGCTGCTTAGGAGAAAAACAGACAAAAAACCCCCCCAACCTGAAAATGAATCCTGCTCTCCTCCTCTCATTCAGAAAATCTGTATGTTGAAATCCCATCCGCATCAACAGTGAACTGTTGTATTGCTCAGCTTGTGTGTTGGTTCTGGTTTTTGTCTTGCAGAACATGAGATTTGTCCTGGAGCATCTGTTGAAGAGCACTGTGTCTTGGACAGCACAGGGCAGAAAACGGGAGATCTGCAGCCAGAACCTGGGCTGGTGCTCTCTTTAAATTTCCAGCATTCTTGTGATGGTTGTTCAGATGTCCAGCGTTGGAGAGAAATGGGGACACACTTTAAATTCCTGTTCTTTTATTTTCATGTTTTTAAAAAAGGCTTGAAGGGGAGAGAACAGATGGAGACTGATTGCTTCAAAGCTATGGGACAAACCTTGTGTGTGTTTGGGTTCTATACAAATTCTGCCATTACTGGATGGATGCTCACTTCCTTGGGGGCAGCAGCTGTGCTGCTATCGCAGTGACAACCTGTTACTGCCAAGGTTTCCTTCCCTTCCCTCATAAAGGCTTGACCTTGCAAGTTCTTCTCCCTGCCTCATCAAATGCTAGAAGTCAGGTATCTAAAACAAACTTGCTATGTCCTGATGCCTGTTCCAGGGAAGGTGAGGATTGTGCTTGCCTGTCTTAGCTGAGTGGAGACCTCAGTTGTGGTTGTCTGACAAGCAAATGTGGTTTTCCTGTTCCTAAGGGCTGCGGTCCTGTTCTCTTGACTGTACCAAACTGAAATGCTGTTGTAGTTACAACGATCAAAAGGCATTTTTCTGCTCTGCCTGTTTGGCCACAGCTGCCGAAGAAATTCCTTGTCTTGGTCTCTCTGCTGAGATCTGACTGTGTCTCTGTTTGGACCTCTGAGAGGACAAAACTGTAGCTAAGGCATTGGTACTACTGTCAGCACTGCATAGTGCTTCTGCATGATCTTGGTCCTCTCAGGAGCCTTGCTCCAAGGTGTTGCTTGGGAAGCACAGGGAGTACTGAATCCCTTGTGTTCTACCAGCTCTGTGTTGGGAACCATTTGATTAAATAACCCCACTCTTCCCCAGCCCTCAATTAGCACAGCAGTCATCAAGCCTCTCTGACTATCTCAGTGTGTTTTAGGTGTGTGGCTCACTCTAAACCCTGATGCTGCAAGATTTGCATCCATGGCAAGAGTGCTCTGGTAGCGAACAGCTCAGCTCTTTCTGGATGTGTGTATATATCTGTTGCAAAAGCATGGGGCACTCCTCTGGTTTAAATGATTAGCAGTGTCTAGCTGATGGTTGGTATAGCACCATGACAGGCTACATTTCTAGCTTAGCAGGAAAGTACAAAGCTGGTAAAACCATATCAGTGACAGGTGCTGCAGCCTGCTGAGCTCCACCACAGTGTGTCCAATGGCAGTTTTGGGCATAGGGGTGTGGCTTCAATTTTGAATCTTTTTTTTTTTTGTCTCCTGATTTTTTTTTTTTTCATTTTGTACTAAACCTTTCCCACCACTTCAGAAAACTCAAACGCGTTTTTCTAGAAACCGTCAATGTCCAAAGCCAGTATCTTGATTAAAACAGGCTTCTTCCCTTGTGCTTTGCTTCAGTATAACACTTGTTTGTTTTCCTTTAAATCCTCTGAAAAAAAAAAAAGCCGGTTCCGGTGTTGGTGTAGTTGTGTCACAGAAGGCAAATAAAAAGTCAAAGTGGCCTCTGAGATGCAGTGTATGGCAAGACCTCAAATATTCAAGTCTCTTGTAGCAGCAAGTACTCACACAAAACTCCTCGTGACTTAGCTTTTTGAGAGAAAAAAAAGTTGCTGCCTTTGTGTCACATAGTTCCCTCCTCTACTTCCTTGGATGCCCTGTAAAAGTTAATTCATTACTGTTTGTGAAGGACTCTGCATTTCCCTGCTGCCAGATGCCACTGAGGTACCCCGTGCTTCTGTGGGGTCAGCTTGTTTGCTTTCCGTTTTGGCAGCATGCTGTGACATGGCCTTTTTCAGGGGAGTAAAAATAATAATTAAAAAAACCCTGCCCTCCAACTACAGAAAATGCAAAGCAACAAAATGTGTAGAGGCTTACTGATACTGCCTGCAAGGAAAACTGTGTTCCCAGTAGATCGTTGGCCTGTGCAAGAGATTTTTTTCTCATGTCATAAACTTTGAATTTGAACTGTTGCATGAAAATGCTTTTTATGTCCTGATTTTTGTGCTCTGCCCGTGGTAGGGTGGGGTTGGAACTAGATGATCTTTAAGGTCATTCCAACCCAAGCCTTTCTATGATAATTTCTATGACACAGTTTTACCGTGTTCTGTTAGCTTGTTACAGTGCCTGAAATATACTGGGCTTCCAGGTCCTGAGGAGGACCTGAGAAGGATCCACATTCTGACCTTCTCCGTGGAAGCGATTAAGGATCGAAACTTTCTGTTTATTTTCTTCCTGCCCCTCCCCATTCTTTCGAAGCTGCGAGTGCAAGGAAAGCCTGTTTGCTGAAGTGCGGGGTGAATGAATGCAGTGATCGACACAGTGCTGAACTTCCCGAGGCAGTGCTGCAAGGAAACAGCCTCCAAACGTGGGCTTCGGGAAGGCTGCCAGTTTCTATTCCCATCGGAGCTGGAGTGCGGATGGAGAGGAGGCTTTCTACAGCCACTCCACCTTGCTCACAAGGCAGCAGTGGGCCTGCCCTGCAGTGGAAAGTCCAAAAGCCCTGCGTTTGTGTTGGGAGAAAACAAACTTCCTTAGCGTTTTGCTTTGCTCCTGCTCTCTCCTCCAGGCTGCTCTGCATGGTTATATGTCCGTGGTTACCCTCCTTGCGTGCTGTGTTGCACAAGAGCATTGGGGAGCCCTTCTGCCGTGTTTGGGGTGCTGTGCCTGTTTGGGGCAGGGGGTTCTTGTTGCTTTGCAGCGCCTGTGTGGGGCAGGGCTGGCTGTCCTGCAGTGTGCAGGGCGAGGCTTCCCCTTGATGTGGGTGAAGAGGTTGAGCAACACAGCCCAGAAGGCTCTGATTCAGCTTTCTCCTTACTCTTCTTGCGAATTATTGTGATGCTTCTAATTTTCTTGTCTGCAGTTTCTTCTCTTTAATTTTTTTTTTTCTGTAACAGAGCATTTTGAAGCATCACAGTATAGATGTCTTTCTAACGTTCACTCTTAGGGTGAACTACGTGGGAGACAGAAATGGGCTGGTAGAAATTCTGGAAACTGATGTTTAATTACAGTTCTCTTCCCAGAGACCAGAGCTTCTGTGAGATTGGGATTTCTCATGTGCGCGACTGAGCCTGTACTGGATTTGCATCAGCAACAAGCACCTGGGCTTTAATTTCAGGGCCATGATGGTTGCTTACTGCAGCATAAAACTTTATTGTGTTTGGATGTTGGGTTCACGTGCCAAGGAATTGGTGGGGTTGGTTATTTAATGAGGGGATGGAAGGGATACTAGGTGGGGAAGGCTGGCATCCTGATGATAATGCTGTCTGTGGAGTCCAGGGAAAATGTGTCTGGATAAAAATAAATTATTGTCTCCTGTGATGCATTGTATTTTGTCCTAATAAAGCTAGCTGGTCAGTGGAGCACCTCCCAAATATTTCCTACTTCTGGGATAAAACTTCCAGTGCTGTTTTGTATTGAGTGCAGTGTGTTAGCAGAGTATAACTGTTCGTTTTTATCTTCTCGTTTTCAGTTTTCCAAACGTTGTGTTTTGAGATGAAACTCTATAGAGTTTTATCTTCCTGGGAAACAGACGTGGAAAAACTTGATTATGTTTAAATGCAGTCAGAAGGGGAAATGTGTGCTGCTGCCATGTGACTTCTTTTATGAAATTTTGTTTATAAACTGCAGCAAATTCACAGTAGAAATCAGAAGTATGGCCAGGAGAAATAAAACAGCTTCCCCTTGTTCTATGTCAGCGTCTCTGTGTGTGGCACTAGGTCAGTCTGTACTACTTCATTAAAGGAAAATTGTTTCCTTGGTTAAGTGGCTTTTTATCTCATATCAGTAGCTGAGTGCTTAAGTGGAGTTGCTTCTTCCAAACCTAAGATGAGGAAATATGAAGGAGTGGCACCTGAAAGGTAACGCTTCTTTAAAATGCTCTGGCTGGATACAAAAGACTCTACCAAACAGTCCTACAGATGGAATTTGCTTCAAAAGCTACATTCATCATCTTATAGGTACATAGCTAATCAAATGTATGGTCATGTACCATAATACTGACTGAGCTACACAGTGAATAAGTCTGGGTTTGTCCTTCTTTCTCAGAATCTCTTGAATGGGCTGGCATGTGTGCTTAATTCACTGATCAGTGGGAGTGGGACAGATGGAGAATCGAGCACAGTGGTGTGTGTGTTTAAATTACTGGGGTGTGATGCAGAAGTTTAGTATTAGCACAAGGAACAGGAAAACTTAAATTGCTCCTCTGGGAGCACACCGTGGTAGTGCTGAGAACTGAATTTTGGTCTTAATTTGTTCATGTCTTATTTTCCCACGTTACCATCCTTGTAATGTTTTCTTCGTATGTTGTAACATGTGTGAGAATACTTGGTTTCTTTCCTTAGGAGAAGCTTTGTTGGGAAGCGGCAACAAATTAACTGGCAACAAGTGTGTTGGCAGTTCTCTTCTCATTTTGAACCCACAAAAATTATATTAAGTGTGGGTTCTTGGCAAACTCCATTTGGCTGAATCGGTGATCTTGGTGATTTGCTGAGAATAGTGCTGCCAGTGGGTTGCCACGCTGAGGCAGGGAGCCAGAGCAACGGGGAGAGAGAGAGAGAGAGAGAGAGAGAGCTGTGCCCTGGATCCCACGTGTGCGTTGGCACTGTTCAAAACATCGTAGGTCTGGCTTGTTTTGAAATACTGCCCTATTTGTTGGTAACAGTGCCTACAGACATCTCTCTCTCTGTTGTTTAAAATGATTGCAAAGGAAGATACCTCTGGGTTGAGTCTTTCTTGCTACTGGCGCGTGTGCTTGTTTTGCTCCCATATGTCATCATTTTATGTATAGGCATCCCTTCAAAGGGTTGGAGGGAGTGTCACTGCTCCTTATTTTGTCCCTAGCCTGGGATTTAACGAGCAACACTGAGGTAATCTGTCTCTGGCAGCCATACTCCTCAGGCAGCGATCTTATCTTGCTGTGAGAGCTGAAGAGATCACACTCTAGTCAGTGCTGGGATGGAGGAGATCTGAGGAGCTGTGAGGTGCGGCTGGAAATGACTCAAAGGGAAAAGCATCCATCCTGAGCTGGTCTCTCCATCTTGGCTGGCCAGCTACAGCAAAACCCTTGTGGTGTTCTGATCTTCAGCCTGAGCAAGGTCTTTGTAGTAGTGATTGTACTGCCGAGGCAGGCTGAGCTCTAGTTCACTTCATATGCTGCCCTTGTTTAGGGATTTCCTGTCATCCTTCTATTAATGTGAGGGCAGAGACATTTATCTTGCATCTCAGATGAAATTCAGGTCCTAGAGAGTGTAATTAATATTCTGTGTATTGCACAGTTCTGTAGTTGTGACAATCCTGTTCCAACTAATGTGACTATTTCTTTATTTCTGATTCTTTTTTTTTTTTGAGCATTTTATGGAAACAAAAGAGCTTGTTTTAATCTGAGATACTTTGTCTTGTTTTGTTTTTTGTTCTTTCCCTAGCATCCAACGAGCTGCACTGGTGGTTCTGGAAAATTACTACAGAGATTTCACAGTCTACAACCCAGCCTTGTTAACAGCCTCCAAATCCCGAGCAGCCAAGCACATGGCTGGCCTGAAAGTCTATAATGTTGATGGTAGGTGAGGTGAAATGTAGGCTCTGAGAATGGGTGGGATGGGGAAGGGCTGGTTTGGCTTTATGCTTTGTTATGCACACATTCTCACCTTTTTGCTTTGCCAAAGTCTTGTCTCTTGCTGGAAATCTTCCTAACAGTCCTGAGTTTGCCAGTTCCAGACGACTTTACAGATGTGTTTAGCCCACAATAAGGCTTTTGTCTTTGCCAGGTGAAATGGCCAAGTTTTACGTGGACTTAATTATCGTGTGGCTTGATAGGCACTTTTCAGCACCACTGCTTCTTTTAGGCAGCCTCTGCTTTTTGTCACCCTTGGGTCATCTCCTTAGCTGTGATAGTACAATTAACACAACTTTAAACCTAAATGAGTTCCCCACTCATTTATTATTCCGGTTCCACATGTAGCCTTCAGGAAAGTGAAAGAAGTTGATACCTATGTGGGAAGACTCAATGGTCTAAGCATCAGCTGCTGGCGAGAGCAATGCTCTCAGTGCTTGTCAGCCTGCAGCCTTAGCAGTAAATTAGCTATGCCTGGCTTACCCGTGGCCATGCTCCCAAGTCATCACGATGCTAAGCAGTGCATGGAAATTCAGAGACAGATAACTATCCCCGTTGAGCTTTGCAATTCTACAAACCGTTTTCAAACTTCGGGGCTTTGAAGAAGCCTGTGGGAGGATGGATGGATATCTGGATGCTCAAAGCAGTGAAAACTGGACTTAATCATTTGACACTCTCAAACCCTATCAGTGAAAGCCAGACTTGATAAGCAGGGTGTGCCCAGCAGCCTTTATGAAAGTGACATTCCTTGGGAAGAGTTGAAGTTGTGTAGAGAAGCTTTTATGGTGAAGAATGGTTGAAATCCTGTGACAAAATGTGATAAGGCACATCCTGCCCATGAATTCATTATTATTGAAAGGCTTTGAGAGCTGGAAAGAAAGAACTAGAGGGACTTAGCTGGGCAAGGTGGCTCTGCATGCGTGGTGTGGGGACTGAAATACAAAGAATATCTGTCACACGGAAAAACATGAGACATGGTTGCTTTGCTTTCAACAATGTTTCGGTGCCTTATGGCTGTGGGGTGTTTAGTTTTGGTTTTCCTCATTTTCTGGTTTGTTTTTGGCCCGTTGGTTGATTGGGGTTTCTTTCGGTTTTGCTGAGTTTCAAAGACTTTATCCTAAATGCTTCCCCAAACCTGGTGCAGCATTCCCGAGTCCATAAAATTATTTGAAGGTTTAGATCCTTACAGTAAGATACTCCCATCCTGACAGAGGAAATGGGGAAGCAAGGGAAGGAGAGGGACAGGCTTGCCCATCATGTGTCCTTTGCTGCCTGGAATGAAGCTCTTGGTTCAGTTGAATTGGAGGGGGGAAGCAAACAGATTCATTCTACATTTTTGTAGAGGTGAAATCATTCATTCCAGCTGCTCACTCTCAGTGAGGCCTGGTGTGTGAAAGATGAGGGCTTCCTGATCCCACAGCTGTCTGCACACTGTTCAAACCCCACAGCCTGCAAGGCTTGCTGCGAGATGTGCCACTCTGATAACTAACTGGCTTGTCTTCTGCACTGAGGTATCTCTCTGGGAGGTGGCAGGGTCTATTTTCTTGCAGCATCTGCTGCAACACTGGGGAGCTCCCAAGCTCAGAGGAAAATTAGCCAGTCCAATAGGGTGATAGCACCTTAGGAGCTGCTGGCTCAGGAGACTTTGTCAGAGGAGAAGGAACCAGAAGCAAGCTGCAGATGTGGCTGGCAGGCCTTTCCATGTCTCAAGCTTGTGAGCCTACCAGGACCTGGAAACTCCTACCTTCCCTTGTGGGGCAGTGCCAGTTGCCTGGCCTGTTCCTTGTGCAATGCCGGTGCCTTTGTGCACGTGGAAATCTCAGGCTTAGAGGCATGTCCTTAAGAAGATTCCTGTCTGTTTTACGAAGCAGAGCGTAGTTCTGGCTGCAGCTTACTTTGGCAGCCTGACAGTCTCTTACACCCTTTGTGAAAAAAGACAGGCTGCCTTAATAGCATTAAATTTGTTGACAGCTTTTGTATTTGATACTGCAGCAGCCAGGAAAGAAAAACATCTTTCTGTAATCTCTCCTGTACAGAGAGGGAAGGCTCACCTTCAAAACCAGAATTTTCATTGTCAGGCACAGTTAACGAGGCAAATTACAGATCTAACCCAAATTTGGGAGCTAGTGTCTCCCTTGAGTCATATCCTCCATTTCAGGGTTGTCAAGCAACCTCTGAAGTGTTTAGACTCTTAAGAAGCTTTGTGTATGAGTGCTTGTCCTTCCTACTGCTGAACTTCAGGCTTCTGTCTTGGAATCTGATTTGTGCTTTTTAGGAAAAACTTAGAGTTGCCCTTGCATGAGCAGAACAGTTCTGAGCATGTCTGTGCAATTGATTGGCCTTAGCCACTGCCAGTTGAGAGTGTGGGCTTTCAGAGCAGTTAGCCATAAAAGCAACTCTTGGTGGTTTGGAGGCAGTCCTAGACTACTGCTTCTCTCTGGGTAGACCCACCTCTATCCTCTCTCTGTATAGAGAGGTTTGTAAACTCTTCCGGGGCAACATTTTTTCCACTCCCTGCCCAAACAGCCAAAGCTGTGGGCTTCATGGGCGAGTTGCAGAACCTATTACTGTATTTTAGGGTCATGGTTAAGGTCTTACTGCTCTGTCACTTGACTGGGTATTACAGAGCAGATTGCAGTTTCCCTGTTCTTGTAGCTGTGTAGGATCTGCTAACAGCAGCAGCAGCAGATCTTATGACAGGTGCTGCTCAAAGTGCCAAGAGAAGCTACTACACTTATAGACCCCAGCCTACCCTCCTGCGGGATTGCTGCTCTGACAGCTTCTGTCCTTCTGGAAAACCCTGTGCTTTGTCTAAAGGTGACCCTGCTTCCCCTGCATCCTGTTCTTCCTCCCTGAGAGTAGTTGGCTGCAGTTTGTCTTTAATTTATTCATCTCCATGTCTCATTATATTCTTGTGTTTGTCTTTCTCCTTTTTCCAACTTCTCACTTTTTGTGCTCTCACACTGTCTTGATGCTGAAATCTGGTATGTTCCAGCTGCCCTTGCCTTCAAACTGAAAGCGTATATAATGGGGGGTAAGTTGCATCCTCGGCATGTTCACCTTGCTCTGCCTTTGTGTATGTGCCGTGAGATCCTTCATCCCGACTAACTTCCCTTGTCCACGTGCCAGAGCCCCTCTCTAAGCCTGTGCTGCCTAGCAGGGTTTCTACCAGAGCTCCTGAGGACTGGGGAAGGGTTCATGATTTTGGCTGGGAAGGCTGGAGCCACAGGGCACTTGCGAGAGACGCCCTGGGGTGCCGGTCTGTCCCAGCCCCAGTCCTGTGGCAGTAACACCGCCCTTCTGTGTCCTTTTTTGCCCGTCCTTGCCCCCCGAAGGCCCAGGTAACAACGCGTCGGGGCAGTCCCGTGCCATGATCGCGGCCGCGGCCCGTCGCAGGGACTCCAGTCACAACGAGCTCTACTACGAGGAGGCCGACCACGAGCGCCGGGTGAAGAAGCGCCGTGCCAGGTAAAGCCCTTCCCTTGGCCCTGCGAAACTCAGTCATGTGAGGCTTGCCCAGCCTGACGGGGTGTCCCTGATCCGTGATTAAGGGCCATAAGTCTGTCACAGTGAAGAAGCTTATGAAACTCAGATGCATAAGGAAGGGTGACAGCTTGCAGCTGGAATTATCCAAAGAACGTGCATAAAGCTGAGCTCATGTATATAAGGCAGATAAGCTAATGCAATGTCATGGATTAAGGAGCAGTCCGGTGCTTGACAAGTCTATCGTTACTTGCTGCGGGAAATCCCATTATTTTCGTCCGTGCCCAGGCTTGTCAGCTCAAGTAATCCAGGGGCAGGATCAGTGGAGCACTTGGTGTTGCCCATTCATGGGTGAGGAGAATATTTGTCTTTGTAGACTAATAAAAGAGGCAGTCGGACTGCCCTTTTCGATGAATTCAGGAGGAAAGACTTGACCCAAAAGCAGTTACATTTTATTTTGGAATGTGGTTATGTTTTCTGCCAGTCACGCTTAGGCTACAGAGTTGATGCTTTATTGAGGTGACCCAAGACACAGTGCCTCTATTTGCTCTGGAGCCTAATTGCAGTCTGTAGTTAGCATACCTAACAGTTTGAGGCAAGTTGCTTACAGGCAGGCACCCCTGAACAAAGATGTGTTTGGAAGAAATGTGTCATAACTGGAAGGAGCTGGCTTGTTTTGTGTTTTCTTTTGGCAGTTTATATTTCATTGGGAAAGTGCTGGCACAATGTCCCCCCCTTGCCTGCTTCAGTCTGACCTGTGTTCTATATCTGCTGTCTTTTAGGCTCTCTTCCAGCCCTGGAGCCAAAGGGACTTAAACTTCCCTTTCTGTGAAGTGCAGCATCCTAACTTGGGCACATCTCTTTTGCTTCTGAGTTTGCTTAGAGCAGCTGCTTAGTCAGAGGAAAACCATCAGTCATTAGAAGGTCAGGCCACATGTCTCAGGCCAGAAGATTAGAAACTGATTTCCACCCCCCACCTCCCTTAAGTCAAGTTAAAAAGAACGGGCAAGGGTCAGGGTTTCTGTGCTGTTCCTCAGATATAGTCTGCAGTACGCTACACCTCTGCTTGTGGTGAGGCAACTGCCCCTGGCTTTAAGATGCTTTGGATATTGAGAGCAATGTGGACAGTTATTGGTGACTTGAGTGAAAATTGAGTGTGAAACGAATCCTGTCTGGAAGGGCAGAAGAGTTTTGTTGGGTGACACTTCCATTACCATTTTTTCCTCATTAACTGCAGCATAGCCCCTCATTTGTAAGTTAGCTCAGGACTAAGTAACGAGTGTCATAAGGCATTTGTTCCCTTTTTATGGTGTGGTCTTGGTATTTACTCACCTGTGCCAACACAGGAATGGTTTGCAGGGGATGTCTCTAGCTGCAGTGTTACAAGTGAAGATGGGGGGAGTTCTCACCCTTGCTGTTCAGTAGAGGGGTGCAGGGCAGTCATTTGGCAGCACGAGTTCTGTACCTGGTTGGTGTAAGAACAGACTGCAGCTTGTGAGCACAGTGTCTCAGAGTGCTCTGTGGCCTGAGTCATGCTAGTTTGTAGCCAGTCTCCTCCTGACTCCTTGCCTGTCCCTGAGCTTCATGCTGCAGTTCTGTGTGCTGTAACTGTTGTATTAAAACGTGCATTAAACACAAGGGCAGCTGTGTCTTGTTTGAGTCACGGAGCTGACGTTTCTGCTGTGTTGGCAGAACCAAGTGCAGTGCACAGGCTTTTAAAATCTTAATCCTGGTTTATGACCCTTGTTTGCTGGATGGCTTGGGCAAGGAATGAAAAGCTGTTGTCTACCCCTCAGACTGTCAGTAGAGAAGATTTTATGTAAATTCATAGCAGGCAGTGACTCAGTGGCAGATGGGAGTAGGAGCTTGTAAATCCTGACTCCCAGGCTCTGCCTTATCCACAGGTCCATCCTACCTCTCGTTATGACTCTTACCATCCTGACTTTCCTTCTACAGGCTTGTGGTTGCAGTAGAGGAGGCTTTCACTCACATCAAACGCCTCCAGGCAGAGGAACAGCAGAAAGCTCCAGGAGAAATGATGGACCCCCGAGAAGCAGCCCAGGCAATCTTCCCCTCCATGGCAAGGGCTCTGCAGAAGTACCTTCGCACCACCCGCCAGCAGCAGTACCACAGTATGGAGAGCATCTTGCAACACTTGTCCTTCTGCATCACCAACAACATGACACCAAAGGTAATGCTTTCTCTAGCACTGGTGCAGGTAGGAGGGAGAAGAGGATGGCACGTCTGTGTGTTCCCTCAGAACAAACGGAAAGTTGTCAAGGGAGGTGACTGGATGTTTTCATAGTTGCTGCCTGTGATAGGATCAGTGCACTGTAGGTTGTATCAGGTCTTAAAGGGGGGTAATATTTCTTCTGCAGCATCTTTTCTCTCTTTATCTGGAAAAGCGTATGACATAATTGTTCTCCTATGCAGTTCAGCAAAGGGAATACTGAAGAAGTGTTTGAGATGGTAGCCTTGAGTCACAGGAAGTTCTCCCAGCAGACTCATGGTAGCAGCATGATGCAGGTGGCAACCTGCAAAGGTGGTTTTTTTCTGTCCCCTGCTGTATTTTGGACTGCTTCTAATCACTGCCTAAATATCTGTCTCTCTGACAGTGTTTCTAATTCATGTGCTGCTTGGCCAAATGTCAGTTTGCTGCTTCAGGGCCGGATTGTGACTGTTGACTTGCAAACATAGGAAGGGACTGAATGGTAAGGGAAATGGGTCACACGATCCCACTCTCCACATTTCCCCCTAAGAACACCACACAGTCCTAGGGAAGGGTTACTCCTGGGTGTTCAACCTAGGTCTTACTACACCAAGAGCAGAAATGCTGTCAAGAGATGGGCCTTATCTTCTCTCTGGGAGCCACCTGGGACCTTACCCAGGTAAGAGAAGGTTCTGCTGCTATGAAGATTGCAAAGGAGACTTTAAAACACAAGCAGCAGCAAACAGTGTTTCATGTTCTGCTTCTGGTTTTGCAGCCTTAGGCTGAAAACATGGAAACCTCTGCTTTCCACCTTAGCTTGGCCTGAAGGAGAGAGCCAGCTATCCTATCTCACTGTCTAGGACTGCAGTTTTGGGATGGGTTATGGGGCTGGTAGGGAAGAAATGACCTCTGCTCTACTGAACTGCTGCCAGGTGGCTGCGCTGATGGCAGAAATCAGGGCTATAACTTCACAAGCTTGCTGGGATGGACTGAAAGAAGATCTCCTGATGTTTTTGTCTGTTGCTGGGGTCTGAAAATCTGGGAGGGACTGGGGAGAAGATGTCTTCTGAAGTGTAAAAACTGGAACAATTTTCAGCATGGCAAGCCCATGCTCGCGGAGCCGTACTTGGGGATGGGAAGAGTGCAGAGCGAGTTGCGGGGCCGGTGCTAACGTGTGTCCCGCTCTTGGCAGGCATTCCTGGAGCGTTACCTCAACCCAGGCCCAACCCTCCAGTATGACAGGGATCGCTGGTTCTCCAAGCAGTGGACGCTGGTCAGCGAGGAAGCGGTCACAAGCGGGTTACAAGACGGCATCGTGTTTGTCCTCAAGTGCTTGGACTTCAGCCTTGTTGTTAATGTGAAAAAAATCCCGTTCATCAAACTCTCAGAAGAGTTCATAGACCCTAAATCTCATAAATTTGTCCTCCGGTTACAGTCTGAGACTTCAGTCTAAGGGATTTTGAGGGTGGGTTGTTTGGAGATTTTTTTTTTTTTTTCAATATTGTGCTTTTGGGTTTAATTTCCCCAATGCTGACTGAAACTGGCAGATGATGGACCAGTAATATTTGACCATCTGCACTTTATTTGAAAAGGGGAGGGGGGAGTTGGAATATCTTATATCTAGAAAGAAGTATCTTAAGAGGCAACAGGGTGACTTGGCTCAGTTAGCTCAGCCTTGGAGACAGAACAGATTTTTTTCTTTTCCCCCCTTCTTTCCAGGCATACTGTAAATCTCACGCTCTCTCTTTCTCTGCACAATTGCAACGTCAGTATTTTTGTTGGAGTGCTGCCTTACGCTGTGTGCACGCCTGCTCTGTCGTGTCTCTTCTTTTGCTACCTGTGACTGTTCCTGAGAGGGCGTTGCTCACCTCTTCGTTATAGAAACCGGCTGGCATGGGGGTGCAGCAGTCCCTGTTCACTTGGGGAGGAAGGAATATCAAAGGGCAGGTGTGTGAGAGTACTTCTATTTTCTTTTATTCTTTTCCTCTTCTCTATGTACCTCTTCTGTCTGTGCCAGACCTGTATGAGCATAGTGGGGTGGTTTCACTCCCTGTGAAATTACTTGTCTTGAACTGGATCAGTCCATCTTCCAGCTTTTTGAATTTTTATTACTTTTTTTTATCAGTGCTTGTTAGTGAAATTGTTTTGTGTGGCACAGCTCCCTGTTTTCTCTCGCCTGCTTCCCTCTCTTCTGCTTGTCCACATCTTTGTCGGGCACTCCCAAGGCTCCCTGTTTCTGTCCCCCTCTGTCTGGCTTTCTGAATATGTTTCTCCAGGCACTGCCACTTCCTTTTGCACCTGCAAGGGCGTATTTGCACTGGGACAGGGTCAGTGAATAGCTGGCTCCTCCTCAGATAAATCATAGACCCTCCCTACATCTGACAGCCTCTTTGAGGGGAAGGGGGTGCAGACAGGAATGTGCCCCTCCCTCTCGAGCCGGTTTCAAGTGTGTCTGGAGAAAAGACCAGCAAAAGCACTTCCCTCCTTAAGGAGAGGAGCCAGGGATGGGCTGACCCCTGCCATGTTCACTTGCTTTGGAGAATTGTTGTGCTCTGGAAACACTGCAGTGAGCCCTTCCCCACCTTACACCTTCAGCTGTAGCTAAAAAATACCAAACAACGTTTTGAATGTTAAAAATCTGCCTTCCTTTCTTGGCCTTGCTGTGCTGTAGGAGTTTCTGCTCAGTGCTGGGATCAGCTCCTGAGAGAGGAGTTTTGTTTGTAAGGCTGCCTTTGCCCACCAGTGCAGCTTTCGTGTGTGAATTCAGTGTCACCTGACTTTTATGGGGTTCTAGAAAGTTTGTTTTTAATGATGATCTAAATCGGTGTCTGAAGTCTGACTGCCAACACGGGGGCATCACGTCCAAGTTCAGGTAACATAGCTGCTCTGCTGGCAGTGACCTGCCTTCAGTCAGGTACCCCTGAGATCCACTTGAATGTAAATGTTCAATTCATTCTGCTCAGTCTTTTGCCATGCAAATATCCCTTATCGGGCAGGATCTGTTCTGCCCTCTGGAATTAGGACCTTCTTCCTTATGTTAGCCAGTGCCTTTCATTGCCAGACTGCACAGTCTTCTGAGGAAGGCTGTAACAGCCCCACCTGTCCCCTTTGGCCTTTCCCTGGGCTCCTCCAGGAGCTCGTGGGGCTGCCTCTGTGCTTCCACCAGCGTGAGGTGGCCAAGCAAAGAGTGGAGCTGTGCTAGTCCCGCGTGGCACAGCAGGTGTGGGCTGATGGTGCCCAACATGAGCTGGTGGGAGGGAGCAGCCACCTTAAGCAGGCATGCTGGGGACAGGGCAGGAGGGTCCATCCTCTTAAGCAGCAATGCAGATGCATGTCCAACAGCACCTGTGGATAGCCCACTTGGGATCAAGGGAGCACCCTGGGGAGCAAGGGTCCAAAGTGAGGATTCCCTGTCCAAGTGAGCCCTGCAGTTTCCTTCACCTTTCTTACAAGTGTGTGGTAGTCTCCTGGAGCCTTTTTTCTCCCTGTAATGTGCCAGAAGTGGTTGTGAAGAAACTAGATGGCATGATACATGATGGGATTAGGCACTTTGCCCTTAAAGGATGGGAAGTAGGTAGAGTTTTGTCTTCCCTAAACTCAGTGTTTGGATTTCTGTGTAGATTAACTTTTTGGTAGTCTGTATGGGGACTCCTTTATTGCCTGTGGCCTTTGCAGCATTTTACTTTGAAAAAATAGGTGGGTTTATTCCTTTAAAAAGAAAAAAAAAGTAAGGAGCGCGTATAGTATCTTACAGTTGGCTCTCCTAAAGATACCTGCACCTGGCTTTTATGATGTGCATAACCAGTAGGGTGGGAGAGACTGGGAGTAGCTTGGGAGACTGTGGAGCACTTAATGCCTGTGTGGAGGGTACTGCCTGTGGCTGAATTGGCTCATTTCTGTGAAGCCAGAACAAGAACCACCTTGCCAGGGGCTTGGGCGTGCCGTGTATGTGAGAGCACCTTGTCACAGGCACATGTGCAAAACTTTTCCCTGCCCCACGATGGGGGGGGTTTGTCTGACACTATCTGCTCAGGAAACTCATGTCTTAATTTTGTTAAATCCTTTAACACATGGAGAACCAGACGGAAGCGGTATGTGCTCGCTCTGGGTCTGCTTCCTCATCTTTGTGTTGTAGTTCCATGCTGCCTTTTCTGCCTGGTGCCAAAAAGGACACTGTCAATGGGGGCCAACTCCTACATTAAATGCTCTTCCCTATGTCAGCAGCGTGAATGCTTTGCCTGATAAAATCTGAACGAAAAGGCTTGGCCTCTCAAACGGTCTCTTTGGAGCTGCAATATGCTTAGAGGTGAGGACAGACTAAAAGGGGAATCATGACTCCTGAATATTCCTGCTTTTGGTATTTTTAGTGACATCTTTTAGGGTCTCTCTTGTTCCCCTCTCCATGCAAAATCAGGGGACCACTGCCATATCTACCTCACTGGGGTGTTGTGAGGCTAAACTCAACTTACTCTCAAGTGCTTTGAGATCCACAGCTGAATCTGTGGCTTCTATAGGAATTCAAACTCTTTTAAAAAATACTGAGCGGTGAGAGCAGACTGGTTTGTTTAACTGTGTTTATAGCCAGCTAATGAGTAAGAGTCGAGTCATAGGGAATGAAGCTCTGGTCCAATTCCTGCAGCCTTTGCTCCTGCCGAGCTTGCCAAGAGCTGAGCATAAATACAACTCGTAGGTTTTGTCAGCCAAGCGGAGGCTGTTTCCCCAAATGCCTCTCCTATCCTGCGCTGTCTCCTTGCACATATTTTCCCTCCTCTCTCCAGACTGGGAGAGAGGAGGGAACCAGTTTTTACCTGGCTGGGAATTATGGGGGGATTTTTTTAGAATTCAATTGGTTTTTTAAGACAACCCTGTTTGTGATGGATTGGATAGTGTCCCCCTCGGAGGAGGAGATCCTTGCACTGGACGTCCTTCCCTGGAAGCTGAACCATTCAATAGGGTGCTGTGTTGCCTAGCCAGGAGCAGTGGTGCCCCACTCCTCCCTTCCATGTTGGTGTCGTTCCTGTGACTCTCAAGTATGCTGCTAGGATACTTTTAAGACTTTGGTGTTTAGCAATCAGATTTGTTACAGCCTAAATCCAAAACCATGCTGAGATCTTGCAAAACCAGATGCAGCTAAGACTTTCAAGTGTTCCAGAGCAGATGGAAATGGCTGTGGGTTTCCACAAAGGCTGACTTTCTTTTTCATGGCTAAAAAGTGAGAGATTTGGATTTCTTGCAGCTTATCAGAGCATAGGGGCAGATATTAGACTCGTACTACTTTGCCAGTCTTGTAAATAGGCAGGGGTAAAGGTTTTAGCACATCTGTTAGCCTCTCATTGCCGTGTGGCTTCAGCCGTCCATTTGTAGGCTCTGTGGGGCTGCCCCAGGTCTCAGACTCCTTTCCCACTCCTGGGAGATGAGCAGACAGCACTCTTGGAAGTATTAGCATTGTAGGACGCCCCTGCATAGTGTACCACCCCTTGACCAAGCCCCTGTGTTCAACTTGGGGAGGTTTGGTGTTACCAGTTTTCACCCTGCAGAGAGGAGACATTGCCATCTATGCCTCCCTTGTAGGGAGGGATGCACTGGACATAAAAGCTGGTGTGATGCAGCTTGATCATAGAGCAAAGTCACCTCCTGCTTCAGGGACTGCCCTGGTGCCTTCAAGAGCAATGCCCCCCAAAGGAGGGGTATTGCAGAGAAAGGCAGATCTGATTTCAGCCTCTGCCAGCTATTTCTCTGACTTCTGCCTCTAAAAATTTGTTCTGTCAGCAAAGTGAGTCTCTCCAGCTTTCATCCTCACTTCTGTGCATTTTTTTCCCCCCAAAGTTCCCTAGGTGAGGCACAAGAAGTATCTGCTGGGAAGTGCTGAGGCTGCGGTTTGGAGATTGGGAGCAGCTCACAATAAGGCTCAAATTTGGGGGAGATTTGAACAAATACTGTCCCTCATAGAACCTCATAACCTTTTCCCTTGGAATGGAGATATCTGTGCAAAGACTTGGGAATCTGCTGTTGCCAAGTATGCCAAAAGGTGAAGAGAAGGAGTTTCTGGAGCTGACCCTGCCCCACATAATTAGCTTTGAAAAGTCTTGTTTAAGTTATGCTCACTTCGAACACTTGCTGCTGAAGAAACCTGAAAGATCTATAACTTGCTAAACGTGGAAACCTATTGAAGCTAATTTCATCTTGCTTACCAAAACGTGTAAATCTGCCCTTTTTCAAAGGTAAAACTAAAGTCTTGCAGTCTTTTGCAAAATTGGTGTAGTCTGGTCCTAGACTGGCTCTTCAGTTGTGCTCAGTTCTGCCCAGCCGTGTGAGAGCTGTTCACAAGATGTGTGTGCAGGTGTCTGTTTTCTCACTCAGCTTGTGTGTATGTCTTATGTGCTTTTTCCCTTCTAGGTATGTGCATTATACATGTCTCAAGCCTCAGGCCAGGCTTGGTGGTTCAGTGTTTAAACTGTGTTAAGAAGGAAGTGCTCTTGGAATTGAGCTGATTTTATAAAACAAACAAAAAAGGTAAACCCCCACATTTCTCTTCTAAAAGAGATGGGTTTGGGCCATGATGTCTCCAACAGGAGTGTGCATCCTCCTGCATTCAGGCTGCTGCCTCCAATAGATGATGACCAAAAGTTGCCGTTTCTGACAACTGTGACCGGTGTGGATCGCTTTGGGATACTCCAGAGCCAGGTCCTTGCCGCCCCAGCGGTACAGCTGGTGTTATCCGCCCGTCTGCATCCCTCCAAGAGACTGCATTTTTTATCCCTGTAGCACATGGAAGCCCTGCAGGCAGCAGGCAGCCAGCCCTGGGTGTGCTCTGCCCAGAGAGGGAATCCTTCCTTCCCTCCGGCTGCTTCCTGGGCACCTCTCACCAGCACCTAAGGCTGCTTGGGGCTGTCTCCTGTGTGCGCAGTGGGGAGATGCTGTGGCTCGCTACCTGCACAGGCGTAACTGTGAAGGAATCTTACACTCTTCTGTGCCTGTTTCTTTGATTCAGCATTATTGTGTCTTGGGGAAGGGGGTGGGGGTGAATGCCCTTCCCTCACCCTCCTTTATCACTGTGTAATACTTTTTCTAGACACACTGTATAGTAAGAAGGGTTTTGCCAAGGTTTTCTAATTAATAGACACTAACCAGCATTTCTTTCCTTTTTTTCTCTTCTTTGCACATGTGACTTTAACTGCAATGGTACATGGTCATTCTGTTCTTTTCTAATCGTGGACTTAAGTAAGCAAATTCCTGGTGTCTGTGACATTAATGCACTGTGGGTCTAGCCTTGTAAATTGTTCTGTTCCAAGCTGGGTTCTCTTAAGTTATAGCTGGATGGGGTTTTGTTGTTTTTTAAACTGAAACATAAAACCGTTTTACACTTTGCATATTTTGTACAGTAAAATTCTGGAAAATAAACTGAAACCAGATTTGATTGTCCTACTCCTCTCTCTTATCCTTTCAGATGAAAAGGTCTTCTGGTCTTCAAGCATTCCTTAGCTGTGGCTAGGAGGGGCCCTGCAAACATGTGGTTTAGCCTTTTTGAGTCTGTCTTTTTGTCACCCTTGTCCTAGGCCTTTCTGATCTTCCCGTGCCACAGTAAAATGCAAACTCATTTATCACTCCTGAAGGAAGACTGGTAGGTGACTGCTTTGAACACCTGAAATCTCAAATGATGGGGAGCAAATGCAGCTGGGGAGGGGGCATGATTAGAGTGGGAACAGGTTTTTCTGCCTCCTATGTTCTCATAGTTTGCACACAAATTATGAAGTGCAGGACTCACTGCCGAGTTCCTTATTTGGCTATGGTGAGGAGGAGGAGTGGCAAGAGGCAGAAAAGCCAGTGCTCCTTGTTGGTGTGGATGCAAGACTGTGCTCTTCTGAAAAAAGGTGTAGGGATCTCACCTCAATAGCATCTCTGGGTGCAGCTTTCCCCACCATCAGTTTCCATCCCCTGCATGCCAAGAGCTGGGAAAGACCAAGCAGCTGTGCCCAACGAAATGTGGGAGCAGCTTTCTTGCCTAGACATTCTTTGGTACCCACTCTTTAAGCAAGCCCCCTTTAAGGCAGAGTACCTTGCCTCACAGCCGTGCCCTGCCCAGCAGATCTCGGTGTCTTCAGCTACTGGAAAAATCCACAGGATGCTGCTGTGCAGTGAAAAAGAGCGCAGCAGTTGTGGAGATAAGCAGCACACACAAACACTCTCGTGGAGAGAAACAGCCACATTCTCTGCTTGGGGGGAGACGAATATATTTGGGCTACAGAGAGCTGAACTGAAGCCTGGGAGGAAGCAGGAAGGGTGGGATAGGGCTGTGTTCTGTTCTGCCTCCTGCCCTCCCTTGATCTCTGCTTTTGATCTGTCCCCCTCATCCTGCTGGTGCTTTGGCAGTGCCCAGCCCTGGATTGTTTGCAGGGCAGCTCCCGGAGATGGGCAGGGAAAGGAAATGGCATTGCTGCTGCCCTGCAGAGCCTGCAGTGGGGGTGCAGCCATTGCTGATCCCCACCTGCCCCTCTGAGGAAGACCTGACTTGCTGGTCTGGAGCTCTATAGGTAAAGCTTCTGTGGGAGTTGGCCAGAGGTGTGTCATGGGAAGGTGTAAGCAGGAGGAATTTGGCATAAACAAGATACTGCACTTGTCAGCCTCGTCCAAGGCTCTTAGCTGTGTTTTTACATGCGAGTTCAGCGTGCTCTGTTTCATTTGTGGGTTAGTGCTAATACCAAATCAACACATGACTGCTGCCGTTCATGGCACTTTCTCTCCTGCTGTGGGTTGTGGAACCTGGTAGAAGGAACAGGCTTTGCTAGAGGCACAAGTTCTCTTGGCCTTCACCCAGAGCACAGCTATTTGAATCATAAGGGGCTGTGGTATGTAGCTCAGCAGAAATTAAAGCTGAAGGAGCTGATCTGGTTTGGCCAAGACTTTCACTGAAGTTGCAAGGGCCTTTGAGATGTGATGGAGCCTGAGGTGCAACAGTGGGTTAAGTATTACAGACACAGACCTCTGACAGAAAGGAGAGGGAGGCTTTTACTGGAAAAACATCACCACTTGGAGGGATCTGCTGTCCTGAACCAGAGGTAAGGACCTTTTCCTGAGGGGCATACTGGACTTGAGGAAGAGATGCCTTTCCTTCAGTGCCCTTCCTGGCTGTGTGGGAATAAGACGCTGACTGCCCTGAGACAGCACAGCAACAACTAGTGGTGTAGGGTATTTGTTGGCTGAACTGTGGCTTAATTCCTAAGGAGATAGACTGGCCCCCATGGGTGATGGAACCAGGCCTCACAGCTATGCATGATCAGAGAACATCAGCTTTGGGGAATGAAATGGGGATCTGTGGGGCAAAGGGACCACACGCAGTCAGGGTATAACGGTTTAAGAAAGGGATTTGTCATCTTCAGTAACTGGCTCCACAGCCTTGCTTGAAGCACTAGCAACACCTCACCGTACAATTCTCTTAGCTAAATTTATAGTTCGATGAGACATCTGGCTGTGGAGGCCAGCAAGGCTTCAAACCCCAAAACAGCTTCTTCCTGTGCAATGAATTAGTTCTGCTGTCTCAGCCCCAGGTCTGGACTCCTAGGAAGTACGGTTGGAATTGACCTCCAGGGCTTTCAAGGGGCCCTGGAGCTCAGGGCAAGTGGGGTGGGTACAAGGGGAAGGGGATCTCTTAGCAGGATATGGTGTCTCACAACTGCATGCAGGAAGGGAAGGTGTTTTGGGAGTTGGCCAAGCAGAGTGCTTTGATTTATCTTTCAACACCATTCCTCAGTTAATGTTGGGCTGGGAAGGTGATGGGTTTAGGTTACAGTCCTTTCCGGTACTGACAGATAATCCACTGGGGCGAGGGTATCCGTTCCCTTTTCACGTGTGCATCCATGCACTGCTGGGTCACGAGGTGCTGAGAGAAAAGAGAGCACTGAGTACGTGTCTGCAGAAGTGAGTAGGGGTGGTGTAGTGGGGTGATTGCATATGCATAAATCACTCTCTAGGAACGAGGTTACCCGACTTGCTTTGAAATGCTGTAATAAGTTTTACAGCCCTGCTGTGGGCATGTGTGCTAGTTTATGTTGTCGTGTTGCTAATAAAATGGGGGATACGTAGTAGTCTGTGTTCAGATTGGTGCCCACTGCAAAACTGCCAGCCTACTCCAAAGCCCTGAGCTGGTCTTCTGTTCCTCCAAAATCCGGGGATCTGAGTGAAGACTTCTGTCGAGGACCTGGGGCTCGCTGTGGTTCCAGCTAAGTTAGTACAAATAACCTGGGGACACAAGAGCCCGCAAGCAGCCCAACTGCTGGTTTTTGGCCTCCTGGAGCCCATGAGTCCTGCCAACAGGAGCATGAGAACTGTTTGCTGGAGGGACCACAGCCAAGGCAAAGGGAGCAATCAGTCTTTGGGTTCTGTGTGGGCAGCACTAAATACAATTTTAAAGAGGAAGAAGGAAGGTAGCTTTTACCATGTGGTTGTGCATTTGGGACAGCTCAGTTCATCCACCTTGCTTATGTATCAAAATACAGAGCAAGCAGCAAAACCTCAAGAGAGATAGTAAGACAAAGAAGAGGCAATGTTAAGTCAGTGGAAGAGACCTTGGAGATTAGCATGTGGGTTTTCCCTCCAGCATCCTTAGAAACAGGAAGGTACAGAGATTTAAAAAATGGAGACACCACAAATTGCTCTAGGCATGAAGCTACTCGGCAAATTGAAACATTTTAAGTCTCTTCCAAAGGCAAAAATCAAGATTCCAAATGGTTAAACATCGACAGTCTTGATTGTCTTTCTTTTTCTCTTTTTTTGCTTACTTATTTGAAAAGGTAGCTCAAATGAAAAGTGAATGCATGGCAAGGAGGGAGTTCTTGACAAAACACATTTGATTCACCCTCTTTGAAAGTTTTAAGAGACATTCAGAACATTATAGCTCTTTGGACCTCTCTTCAGCAAGTCAGATGTTGTGGGCATGCTTTAAAAAAAGGAACAAGAAAGAGCTGATTATATCTGGGCCACAGATGTGAAACAGATCTGCAAACCTTTTGGCTTCTATTTTGTAAAAGCTCATTCTTGAGTACTCATAATACCAGATCATACAGTTGATTATAATTTTCTTTATAAGTGGTTGTGAGAAACTGGTTTAGTAATTCAGTAACTAGGCTGTGGGAAGCTGTGCAAATTCCTTCAGCAATTTCATTTTGTGGGGACTAAAATGTTCCTCAAACATTTAGTTACTTTTGTTTTTCAATAATCTCTCTCTTTGTCACTAGCAGGAGCAGGGATTTGATGTGTTGGACTGAATTTTAAAGCAAAAATCTAACACCAGGCAAATTTCAGGGCTGCTCTCTGGTCAAACATGACTTTATTTTTACCTGCATTAGTGAGGGGAGGACCTGATTCAAGCTGGGCTTCCTCCAAATCCAAAAGCAGAAGATGAGATTGCCCATGGCTGTTTAAGCCATTTACCACCCACAACTGAAGGAGAACTCACTCAGGACAACCACTGGTCATGTCTCCAGCAGGGAGTTGGCTTTCTGGCTGCGCCCTCCAACAAACTCAGCTCATTTAACCTTATTTCTTGTATGTGAAGCTGTGACACTTGTCTTCTGCTCAGATGATGAGCAGAAGTGGTCTGATTGCTGGTGTCACTGGTCTCTTTCCACAATGGCAGCAATCAGGGCTTGGTTGCAGGGTGATGGTTCCTCATCTGGATTTTGGGACAACGGGCAAAGATGCCCACCAAAAAAAAAATTCTGGTTTTAACTTGGTGCCCAGGCTGGTGAAATAGCTTCTCCTTGAGCATGTCCCATCTGTCCCCCTCAAAATGAAAGCCAGTGACAGCCATGTCCGGCTGTCTTTCCCCTCAGAAAGGAAATGTTGTCCCTCCCAATTGTCCCTGCCAGTTCCTGGCAGTGGTGTGGGGGATGCTGCTGTCTCCTTGGGCTGGGAGGAGCACAAGCAGTAGGGCAGGGACGGCTCTGTCCTTAAGCAACACTCAGTACCGTATGCTGTGGGGGTGGGTTGAGGAAAAGAGGAAGACAGGTTAAATAAAAATGGAGAGGGAAAATAGAGTAGGGGAGCCAGTGAGGATCAGAAGAGTAGAAAGTCAAGAGGGATGAAAAGAAGGTGAAAAAGCTTGTTTTCTTCTTGTTTTCCTTAGCGTTAGGGACAATGCCCTTTGGCAGGGGCTTGGCAAGAGAAAGCATGAGGAGAGAGTGAGACACCGGAAGGATCTTTGCTTCCATCTCTGTTTGTAATCTGATTCCAGGAATGGGTCTTCAAGCTGCAAGGAAGCTCTGTAGCTTTTTTTTTCTTTCCCCTTTAAATAGTTTAGCACCTTTTAAACCTGGCAGAGAGCATTCAGGGAGCTGGGCCAAGAGGGCTGGCTCTGCACTGGACCCGCCTCATGGTCCACATCATCATTAGACAGCATCTTCTGCCAAACAGGTGTGAGAGCCACCCCACAGCTGTCCCCCAGGGGTACTGACCACGGAAGGGCTGCTTTGCTAGATGCCAGTGGTACAAGGGAGTGGCAAAAAGGCAGGGGATGCTGCAGTGCAGTGGGTTGACACACACAGTCTTGGGTCTCGAGTACGACACAGTCCTGCTGGTGCAGCCTCATTACTGAGGTCCATTATCCTGCCTGCTGTGCTCTGCTGCTTCCAGTTTCGAGCAGATGGTCTTGCACTGCATGGCATAGACATACCTGGAGTGTAACAGTAGCCAGGAGGCAGGGCGTTTTGCCATGGAGGGCCTTGGTGCTTGTTGCCTGTTTAGCTGCTCTTTAGACCCCCAAGTCCAGGCATTGGTGTGCAACTGGCTGTGGGGGGGACTTCCTCAAAGCCAAAGCTCAAAGCTTTGCTGCAGTGGTGATGAATCCAGATGTAACCTTGGCCTGTTTTCACAGGACTGCAACTCAGTGGCAGCTGGGAAGTGATATGTTCCTGTCTATAACTAATTATTTTCCTGGGAAAAAAAGATGATGGTTTTTGTTTGGTCTCTGTAATGAATCAATCATTTCTTTAGGTATGATGTGCAGACAGACATGAAGAAGCAGCCGGTGTCCTCAGCTCCACGTTCATGTTGCTGTCTGGCTGAGCAGCTTCGTTTTGGGATGGGAAGCAGCCAAGATCTCTGGTTTCACTATGGGGCCATTCCTCTTCCATGGGAGAGACAGGGGTCTCAAAACTCCTCAGAAACATAAAAAAAAACCCTGACCCTGAACCCATGGAGTAATCTACTGTTTCCAAAGTTCCTCTTTTGTCCTCTCCTCCTGGAGCTGTTTCCCAAAGGGCTGACATAAGCTCAGAGCAGTTTTGGGTTCACAGAGCCTCTACATCAGTGACCTTGCACCCACTGCAGAAACTTTCTCCTCCATGCTGCAGTATGATAGCTGCAGGATGTGGCTCCTGATGGGTTCCATCTGCCTTGGTTGTTGCCCATGAGCAGCATGGGGTAGCCTGTGGTACAGCACACCAAGCACATCACTTGGCTGTGGCCTCTGGCCCTGTGTCTGGTGACTGGGAGGAGGTGGTGGTGTATGATTTGGTGTTCTTGCCATGTATCACTTGTGAAGGGGGGTCCTTACTGTCACTGGGGGCTGGTAAGACTAGGTTTTGGGGTATTTTGGCTACTTACTTGGCAGTGGTGGCTTAATGGTTGGACTCAATGATCTTAGGGGTCGTTTCCAACAAAAATGATTAAATGATTCTATGAAGTAACTGATCAGCTTGAAGCACTCACTGTTGGATGAGGGCAAAATCCAATTACTTGTCTTTATGTGTATTAAGCCTCATTTAATATGTCTAATTAACATGCTGGAGAAAAAACTATTTTTGAAGAGAAGGACAGTCTTAACAGACATGCTTGTAGAAATACTCAGTGCTGCCTATGTACACAGTTTTTTGGGGTTTTTGTTTTGTTTTTTTTTTTTAAATACAGGATGTTTTGCAGGTTCCTCATCCAAATCAACCTTCTGCTTCTCAGTGTATAGTGGGGGGAATTAGGCTGACTTAGCTCCTCGGGGCCACCACTGCCTTTCAAATGCCAGTTGTACCTAGTTCTGGCAGAGGAGCCCAGGAGCACCTGTGCCTGGAGTCCTGTGTGTCCTCCCCATACCACTGTCTGACCGATCCCTGCAAGGAAGTCACTTGAGTTTAAGCTGTCATCTCCTTCACAAGGGCTATTGCCTCATTCAGCAGCTTGGTCACTAGGATCTTGTGGCAGATGAAGTGTTACAGGTAAATGGGTTTGCTGCCCACACATCCTCATTGCTGGAATATTCCCTCTGCTGCAACATTTTCTTAACTTTTTACGTGTTTATCCTAAAAGCTGACAATAAGCAGTTCCTGTTTGTGGGTAAAGAGAATGATGAAAACTGTACTGGGGGATGAGGCAAGAAAGAAAGGGCAGCCCCATCAAGGACTTCACTGGCACCACAAAGGAGAGGCAACTGTAGCATTAGCGCTTTCATAACTCAAGGGAAACTGTCCATAAAACACTGGCACCAGTCCACCAGCTGCAGTATGAGCTCAACCTCTACATTTCTACATTATTTATTTTATTTTCCCCCCAGAGCTCTGTTGCTTTGAAATGTGTAAGTGCCTGTGAAACACCTGTGGACTTGAACACGTCCACAGTGTCATTTGCAGGGTCTACCTGCTCTGCCTGGGTAAGCTGTGCCTCTCAGTGCATCTGGAGAAGGGCACATCAGAACAGACAGGCATCCACAGCAGGAGGAGGCTACATGGAAAGTACCCAGGTAATTGAGATGTCCGGAGACTGTGCCAGTTAGGAAAGGCAGAAGAGCAGCTCATCATTTATTCTGTGTGTTTGGAGTGACTGATATGGAGCTGCAGGGCCTGTGCAGGCTGTTGCCTTATGCAGGGTGAAATTGGGCATGTTTTACTCCTGGGAATAGCCCCAAGGTAAAGATAAGCATGTATTTTTCTCAGGTGAGTAGTTATCCCTTAATTGCAGACTGGGAGACCACTAGATGGCCAGTTTTGCCTCTTGCTCCTTATAAGTGTGCATGAAGGAGACCTTGAGTCCTGCCTGCTCCTTCTGTCTCTGAGCCAGGGTTCTCCAGCAAACCTCTTGAGGAAAGAGCTGAAAGGAGGGAGTAGAAGGAGAGTGCTGGGCACCCTGTTGGCCAGGAGAGAGGCCTGTGAGTGGAAAGGAGGAGGGGACCTCCATGCTGAAATGAGCACTCTGCATTTCAAGGCTTTTCAAAGTTGTTCATCACCCCAGAGCAACCAATGGTCTCCCCTAATGGTCTCCCCAAACAAAGTTGGCTCGCCTTCCAGGCAGTGCTTATGTATCATAAGGAAGCAAGAAAGGGTGAAAAGTTGACCTGGGGGCTTTGCTGCCTTGTCTATTCTTCTAACAGGCTGCATCTTAAAAGCACATGTTGAATGTTTGATATTCAATGAGGAGCTAACTTGGCCTACGGTCATTTACCATGTTAGCACAGTATTCATTCATATGCATAGAGATATATAGATATCCAACCATGTGTTGTTCATACTGGCACTTTCTACCAAGGGAAATGGCATACATAGGAATATATCACTACTTTAGCTTTTTTATACCAGTAGTTTCAAATTTCTATTTCAGCTAATGTAGAGAGAGGTTCAAAGAGACTGATCAACAGGCAGCAAAAAAAAAAAATCTATAAAATCTTGCTTTGCGGTTCATCTGATAAAGGAAATATATATTGTGTGAACCTTGTTTCTCATCTGGCTGATTCACACTTGTGTAATGAGCTCTGATTCTCCTGTCCCTCACACTGTTATTTCCCCTAATATCACTTACCTCTGACGTAAGCCAGTAAAAGAACGGTCAGGACAATGTTTTCCATCTGTAGCAAGAAAGGAGATGCGTACTCTACCTATGCTAACAAGTCTGAACAACCAGAGAATATCCTTATAAATGTATTTATAGAGATAAAACTATCTCCGAACTCTCTGTTCATTGCACTATTGTCAAACCTAATAAGCTAAGACAATTGAAATCTGCTGGCATGGGAAAGCAGGGAGGTTTAATGCTGCCACAGTGACCTGCATGTGGATGGTGCTGCGCTCGCCAGGACTGTGTTACAGACCCTTTGCTTTGTGAGCGAGTCCCTTGACTGCAAACTGGCACCCTGAGCTCCTGCAGTCAAAAGATGGTTCTCACAGGTTGCTATGGGACATCTGAGTCTCTAAGCAGGGAGTAACTGTGCAACTAAATACTTAGAAGCCAAACAACTTGAATCCATTCGCTGCTCATTGCCCGACATACCTCATCCAATATCTGATATAGTTGGATGGCTGTGTTCCCTCCCAACATCTTGGTCATGGCAATAGGTGCTATGTGGGCTTTGAGTGAAGACTCAGCTAAAGCTGGAAGGTCATGGGGAACAGGAGAGCTTCTGGGTGGGCCCCTATGGATGTTTTCATTGGCTTGGCTCAGTTCCATGGGCTTCAAACTCAAGAGATTGGACTTAGACTGGGCTCAGACCTGCATCAGCATTTCCAGCAGTTCAGAAACTCGCGAGCCTTTATGCCTCATATCAGACCACCTGCACTTCCCCTAGCCATGGCCTGAGCTTTCAAGGAAAGAGGTTCAGACAGGGGGCATGGTGCTTGGTTTTGCATCGCACTGCCAGACAAGAATATCCTGTTGTTATGTGGAATCACTGAAAACTTTAATAGCATCCCTAAAACCTTCCTCCCCTCCCAAAGCATTTTGCTGCTCCTAGCATTTTAATGAGTAGCTAGGGACTCTCACAGCAGGACTTGCAGGATTGAGTGGTCTTGGCAGAGTATCTGCAAAGGGCATTGTGTTTAATAAAATGACTAAACTTTACATTGGCCTTCTCAATGTCTTGAAGGGAGATTTGGTCTTTGGATGTTAAGTGCTGTGCTGATGAACATGGAAAACACAAACTGGCTCCCTGCATCCCTCTGGCAGCAAGCAGGCAGGCACTTTTCTCCCGCCCTAGGACACTCGGGTCAGATTCCCTGCAGATTCCTATTGTCCTTACTAAGGAGGCATGATTTGCAGCGGTGCTGGGTGCCTGCAGGCGCTGCCCACCGCAGGGGCAGTCCTGGTGGCTCAGCACCACTGAGAATCAGGCCAGGGGGTCCCGGCAAGGGCAGGGGCATGGGGAGCAGGGCAGGGGGCAAAGAGGAGCAGCAGTGCTTGCTGACGCTCAAACACAGGCCTTCCAATGGAGGAACCTGCCGCAGGGGGAGGGCTCTCGGGCCCCACAAGTCAAACTGCACAGAGTCACAGTTAGTCATCGTCATCATCGTCGTCATCATCATCATCGTCATCATCATTGTCATCATCGTCGTCGTCGTCGTCATCATCATCATCATCGTCATCGTCATCATCATCTTCAGTATTTATCTTCCCAGAAAGCACATCCTCTATCCAGTCTTCCAGCTCCTCAGCTGTGGGCAGGTCATCATCATCTCTGATGTCCATCCAGATGCTGTCAGCCTGCAGGGACAGGTGATGGGGGATTAGCTGCCCTCAGAGACACAGGAAAGGGGTGGGTTTCACAACTATTGTGGGAGTAAGAATTGGACCATGGGTGGGACAGAGGGCTGGTGGTGGCATTAGCTCCCTCTCTGCCACAGCTTGTCGGCAGATTCAACCAGGGCATCTCAGCCCATGCACTGGGATTATCACTTCTCCCTGTAGCGTTGTTGTATCTGGCCAGGGCCAGTGGGACTGGTCAGTGGGTTTACATGGGGCTGTGGTACTGGGTGAGATGTGTGACTGCTGCCTGTTCCTCTCCTGCACTGTCTACACCTGTAAGCAAGAGCACTGTCTGCCCGATGCATTGCCCTCACTCTGTCTGAGGAGTTCTGTAGACTCCAAGTTTTCATAAAGAGATCTTGTGATAGTGGTTCCTCCTTTTGGAAGACCCTTTCCTCAGATCATCTCAGCCACGCTACAATTGAAGAATGGTGAAAACCACCAGTGCCCTAGTGCCCCCTGCTCTTTCCCTCCAGCTGTCTGCATTACTTCCATCAACCGGAGGGGTTGGGGACATTCAGTAGGAAGATGGTGACTAAATTATGACTGTTACCCAGGGACAGCAAGCATAGCTTGAATCATCTCTGAGGCCTGGTAATCAAAGTTTTCCTCTCTGCTCTGCTGTAGGTTCCTTGGGTAAATGCCTGGGTAAGCCCCTTTCCCTTCACTATCTCCCCTCCATAAAACAGGATCAGCATCCTGTTTTGCAGAGGTACTGTGAGGTTATCTCATTCCGTGCTTGATGTTGTAGAAGCAAGTGATCATCATATCTCGGAAGAAAACTACCAGCTTTTGAAAATGCATCCAGCTTCTTTCCCTGTCTGTGGTACCTAATTCTCTTTGGTTTATGGCTTGCTAAAACTCTGGACCAATTTCTGCTCAAGGAAAGCTGTTTCTTCTATACAATATTTTCCTCCTAAACTACCAAAACTGAAATAAAAAAGAGCAATGAAGAGGCATGCAGCTCTTGCTTCACACAAATGATCTTGTCCTGAATCTCAGCAATATTTGTGTGGGGAAAAGTGACACGTTCAAATAATGGGAACAGGAGTGGCCCCATTTTACCTAGGAAAGATGCTGTGCAAATAAAGCAGTGATATTTTGCAGAGCATCATGGCCCTAGTCTTGAGCCACCACAATGTGATGAGCCAGTTGGGGCAGCTGGGAGCTCTGGTGTTTGTTTTGGCAGGTTTTAGAGAAGAGATGGGGTCACAGGGGTTATGTCCACAGAAGCCAACAGCAGTGTTTATTTTTACTCTGTTGTGTAAGCCCCACTTTGTACCTGTGTAACTTGGCTGAATGTTGTGATGTAACACTGAAATAATGAAATGAGCTCAATGTTTGTTTTGGTTATCACCCACCAAACCTAGAACGTTCTTAAATCTCTCCCTTGAGAAATAAAAAACGGACTTAAGAGGAATGAAATAAAAACTGCAAATACTATAATCAGCAACCTGAAACATTTACAATATCAAAGCCAGATAATGCATGAGTTTTTACAGGTCTCTGAGTGACTGCTGCATAATAAGGCATATGTTCTTACCTAATACTGCTTTCTGTATGATTCTCATGCCTCTGACAATCCCACTTCCATGAATTTACATTGATTTCTGTTTAATGTAGCTTTGACATGACTTAAACATGACCAGTCACAGTAAATATAATGAAGGAAGGTACTGTGGACTAGTGAGAAGGTCAAAAGACTAGGAGGCTTGGGCTCTATTTTTGGCTTATCTGTTAATTTCTCTTATGATCTTAAGTGACAAGTGCTATCTTTGCCTCTCCCTTAACAATTCTGTTAACAAGGCTTAACTGACTGGATCCTCATGATCTGGGATATTACTGCTCTATTATAGGTAAAGAGCTCACATCCAGCCAGCGCTGCAACTACTCAGTGATTCCCAAGTCAGCCTCTCGTCCCCATCAATGGGATGGGCAATATTCAGGGGCTCCGCTTTCTTCATGACACCATCACTTTGCCTCTGCCATCCCATCTCCCATCTTATGGTCTTACAGCATCTGCTTTAACTGTAGGCACAATTGTCCAGTCTCTCTTTTTCTGGGGCGATACAAGAGAGAGGATGTGGAGGCTGGAAGCAAGGTCTGGTGGTGCCAGAACCAGCACACAGCCCCAGACATTTGTCCCAACTCCAAGTCCCTCTCTGCTCTCTTCTAATGAAATATCAAGTTCACATGCACTGAAATTTCAAACACAAAGTCAAGCACCAATTTACAAACACTTTTGCAGTGGAGAGATTTCTGCTTCTAGAGACTCTTACATACCCCCACACATTCACTTTAAAGAGGTTAAAACATCCAGCACTTAACCATCAAAAATAAACTCAGGTGAAAAGTGAGCCAGGCTGCAGCATGCGGCATTATGTGCTCTCTGATCATCTGGACTATTATGGTCAGATTAAGAAGAAAATAGTTCCTCTCTGTAGTCATGTCAGGGCTGTGAAGCATGTTACACTGCACTCAGCAAATCTCCTGAGATCTCTGCCGGTGAGGGTCAGATGGGTCCCTCTCCCAGCTTCCTTAAAAAGTCACAATGTGTGGGCAACCTGACATCAGTCCCATGGCTTGCTGGCTTGAAGGCAACCATAGTTAAAACAGCAGCTGCCAGAAAGCTGGCCCAGTAGCACAGCTGTGAGTGCTGCGGGTGCTGTGGGTACCACCACTACTGCAGCTGTGCCAAAGCAGTGCCTGCCTCTGCAGCTCTCCCTCTGCAGTGCTCCTGGCTGTGGGACGGTGTGGAAACTCTGCACTGACATCAGGTATGGCTCGGGTGGGTCTCCTCTTCCCACCCAAATCCCTCCAGCACTACCTGCATGGCAGTGGCTGAGAAGGAGGAGGGCCTGGATGAACCCCAGCACACTCTCTTTACCACAGCAGGATCCCTCGATTACCAGTTTATGCTGTACTTTTATTAAAGCGGTGTATTTATTTAGTTTTTTTCAAGCTGTGCAGTTTCTCCCTGTCATCTGTTGGAGACCATTTTTCCCTCCTACGCTCAAGCTGTGCCATTCTGCTTCTGCAGCAAAAACAACCCCCTTTTTCTCCTCTTCTCTTCCCTAAGCATGGCTTTCTTTTCTCCCTACACACACTTTTCCTCCACAATCCCACACAGGCTGTCAGAGCAGGGAATGGATAAAGGTTCATGCTGTGGTTTGGGGTGGAAATGTGACACCTTGAAACCTAAACTGTGCAAAGCCCTGAATCTTAGGCCACAGGGGCTGTTCCTGTCCTCAGTAAATGTAGTCTACATGTGACTTGGCAGCAGAAACACACTCAGACCAAAGCTGTGAAGCTGGACATCGTAGCTGTTACAAACTCCACTGCTCATGGTAATGGTGAGGGTCTTCACACTTTTTCCCAGGGCAAAAGCCTTGTCTACCTATACTTAACAGCAGAGGTCCCACTGATTCCAGTGGACCTCAAGTCCCATCTTTTCTAGCACCCTAATCTTGGCATCCCTGGATTTTCTGGGTGCACACTACTCACGTCTGTGACATTCACCACCCCGATCTGCGGTCTGAACAAGTCGATCTTGAAGGTCTTCTCCCAGTAAGTGATCAGCTGCAGGAGTGAGA
This sequence comes from Pseudotriccus pelzelni, assembly GCA_035584735.1. Classification (NCBI taxonomy): domain Eukaryota; kingdom Metazoa; phylum Chordata; class Aves; order Passeriformes; family Tyrannidae; genus Pseudotriccus; species Pseudotriccus pelzelni. The sequence goes on from JAWMRA010000001.1 coordinate 24,233,329, forward strand.
AACAAAAAGCTCAGGAAAAGATGATAGCAATGCCCCCTTGCACTAGTTCAGTCAGCTGGGCTGTGGTGTGAGGGACGTGCATTGACATGTGCATGGGAGAGAAGAGAGGCTGAACACAGGCTTGGGCTGCCACACCTGCCAAAGGAAAGTCCCAACCCTGGGGATGTTCTCAAGATAACACCTTCATGGGAGGTAGACTCAAAAGACCTGAACAACAAGCTCTCAAGGGGATTGCCTGTGGTCCAGTTTCCTATCCTTCCCTGTCTCAGATTCCCTGGGCAATTCCTGCACTTGTGTGTGCACATGCAAACCCACCCCCACCCTCACCCCATCCACAAATTAAACCAAGAAAGGCAAGGAGCCTCTGCCACTCACCAGAGGAAAGTCATCAGGGTCAATCCAGACAATGCTCAGGTCAGGATTATCGGTGTTGTCCCTGGCAACCTGCTTCAGGATTTCCAGGAACTCAAAACCATCTGAAATGACACATGAATGACCGTAACTCTCTCCTACAAACACACAGGCACTTTTTGCTTGTGGGGTTTCCAGCTTCCCTGGCTCCCCTATGCACACAGGAGTTGTTTATAGTTCTCATTAAAATGCTGTCTCCCAGCGCTTTATTTTGATAATAAAGCTTTTAATTTCAGGCATCCTCCCCGGGTATTGAAATTAGTTACACATGAATTAAGTCTCATAATCCTGCCATGGAGTGGAACAATGTCACTATTTTCTTGTGATGAGGGAGGAACTGAGCCCCCAAGAGGCCAAAACATTTCAACATGTTGATGGCTCTGAGAAGCATTGATGTCGCTTTTCAGCAGTTTGTGTCCTCTGTTTTCCCACATGCCTATCACACACCCAGACCTAAGCACTTTCCCAGATTCACACAGCAGGATGGATGCAGAGTTAGGGAGAAAATTTTGGTGGTGGGTAGAGGGGATGACTCTTTCTTCCCAGGCAGTCATTCATTTATATCCAAAATTTGAATCCCGGCTAGCATGCCTGCTAGCATAAACACCCAGAAGCATCCTGGCTCCCCAGCCCATCAAGCTGGGGCTCCCCATCCCTGCCAGGGTGCTAGGCTCCACTGTGCAAAAAAAGCACAAGAAAACACACTTCCTTGAGACATGGAGAGTCACACAAGGAAGAAAATAGCCTCTTACCTGGGTCGTCTTCTTCAGCGAAGGCTACGATGTGGATACCCTCCATGTCATCCTCCTGGAAACAACAAAACCATTACTGATGGGCCAGGGAGGGAGGGCAGAGTCCGGGCAGTTGCTGGACATTAAGAGCAGTGGGATGCCTTCAAACAAACAAGAAAATTGCAAATGGAAGCTTGACTGGAACCCCACTGAGACACCAGAAATGGGAGCTGAGGTGAGACCGAGTCATGAAAGTATTTGGTGCTGAAGTGGGTAGTTTGGGTAGTGCTGAAACTCTTCAGTTGAAAATGTGTGTGCACTGTGATGGCAAAGGTGAGGGAGCTTCTGATGGTGTGAGGCAAAAGTTTGTCTGCAGAGAAGGTCAAGGACTCTCTAGCATAGGAATATAGGCTTCCCATTAGTGCCTGAGGCCACCCACCCTCCTCAATTTGCAGATCCCGGGGGATAGTTTACAGGGAAACAAGTATCTGCCACCATGCTCAGTCACAGAACATGTTCCTTGGGGGCTAGGGAAGGAGGTTTGCTCACAGTATGAGAGGCAAGGTGGCTCATTTGGACCCCTTTTGGGAGGTGAAGGGTCTCTACTTTAGGTGAGGGTCTCTATGAGCAGTGAAAAGAATTGAGTGGGGGGCTCATTTCAGGGCTCCAGTGAGTGGAGGACAGAAATGACAGCCTGTCAGGCTGCTTTTCTCCATGAGACACATAAGTAATGGGTAATGATATTGGCAAAGGCCAATGGATCTGCCGGCCGGTTCATCATCTGCCTGCTATGAATGTCATCTCTGAATTATCCCATGGATTGGTTTCGCCTTCCTCACCCGCTGTCGGTCCCAGTTTCCATTTCAATTGGTTTTAATGCAAGAAAAAATTCCCATCTAAATGCTAATTTCTTTTCCCTTCTGAGCCCAGAGGTGACAAAGCCACCATCAAAACCTGAAAGGGAAAAAGCCCCTGAAAGATTAAGTGGAAAACATTATCTTTAAAAACAATAGCGGATGCTGAGCCTTTGTGGATGTCTTCAGGGAATACATTTTCACTGGGACACTCTAGGCAGATTTACTTGGAATTCAGACGACTTACGGCTGGCAAAATCTACACTGTTACTTTTTCTTATTATTTGCCAGCAGCACTATCAGACAGCAAAATAGAAAGTATATATATATGCCGTATATATGTCCATGTATATAGCTATATAACATAGCTCTATTCTGACCTCCAAGGCAGCAAACAAAACCGGACTAACTCCAGTGAAGGCATTGAGCATGTTGTGGACTTCCAGTGACATCAGAATCCAGCTCTCTGTCTTCTGTAGGTACCAGTCCCCTGCTCGTAGTAGAGGCAAGCTCTGTATTCCCAGGCCGCTAGTAGAGAAATGTCCCACTGCTGTGAATTCAGGTTTTTCCTGAGGCTAACTTAGAACACGTTCAGTTTGAAAGTGAAACCACTGCATGTGAAATTTGGGTCTCACTGAAGCTCCGTTAAAAACCTTGAAGGGACTTCAGTGGATCTTGGGAGCTATATTCTATACAGAATCTGTATTTCAAAACAAAATGAAAAGCTATCATGCCTAAGTGACTCATAACTCCTGGTTCAGTTTTATTACCTCTTGCTTTGTTGTATTAAGGACTCCCAAGGTTTTTGCCACTTTAGAGTCTCACAGTATTTCATGTTACACAGCCAAGCAAGGGGACATCTGAATATGCTGTTATAAACATGTCAAGCCTTTTGGAGGAATGACTGCATCTTCCTTAGTGTCTGTAAAGCACCTGTTCAGCTTTGTTTTTCAGCATTCATCTGGGACTTGAGGGTCCCTGACTAGCTTTTAACATCATATTCATTCACAGTGAAGGGATAATTTGTTATACACAATTTTTCTTTCATTTTCACTCTTTCTCTCTTCCCCAACCCTGCAGACCAGGAGAGTCCTCTGTGTGTGATAGGGGCTAAACTGCAGGTTAGTTCTTCACAGTTACTGTTTTGCAGCTTGCTTACACCAGGAGAAGTGCAATCAGTGCATGATCTGATTTGAAATCTATATAATTAATTGTACTGCCTGCCCTCACTTGTGTTTTGAATTGTACAACTGCTCTGTTACTTTTATAAAGACAGGTAGTGACAGGATGAGGGGGAAAGAGGGTAGATTTAGGAATTAGGATTTAATATTAGGAAGCAATTCTTTTTTGTGAGGGTTGTGAGACACTGGAACAGGTTGTCCATAAAATCTGTGGATGCCTCATCCCTGGAAATGTTCAAGGCCAGCTTGGATGGGGCTTTGAGCAATCTAATCTGGTGGAAGATGTACCTGCGATGACAGGGGGGTTGGAACTGGATGATCTTTAAAATCCCTTCCAACCCAAACCAATCCATGATTCTGTGAATTTCCATGAGATATCTGTACAATCTCTGCAGCTCACCCAGCAAGCAGGCCACCGAAATCTTCCTACCACCAGCACTGATATCCCGTTAGCTGAGGTGGAGCATCCTGGGGTGGGATGTCTTCCACAGCTCTGTCATGGTCCCTGCACAGGCCCAACACCTGCCTGGCAAACTGCTTAGCTTTCTCTCTTCCATCTGTGGAGCAAATGGGACCCAGCTCAGCTGCCCACTGCTGTTGAGCAAAGCATTTGAGCGCACTGTTTGAACTTGGGTACTAGCCATCACAGCCAGGGCCTTTCCTTCCTCCCAGAAGAGAGGAAGTAGCTTTGCAAGGAATGAAAGGTAATGTTTTACCCAGCTAGGGACTGGAGCTGGGCAGCAGTTCCTTGTTGGAAGCTGGGAGGGGACACAAGGCTTCCCACCCTCATGTGCTTACCCACGTCTCAAACATGTCCTCTGGGCGCAGCTTCCTCAAGGTGGCCCTGAAAGGAAGATAGAAATGCTCTTTGAGGACATATCCAGCACTGTCACACATGGTGCTGCCAGAAACACAGAAACGGTCACCATGGCATATTTAACTCTGGCTGGATCAGCCACAATTAAATGCAAGCATGGGGGCACTGTAGGTCAACTTATGCTTTTATTTATGGTGATAAAACCCTGCCCCTGGCCCCACTAGAGTCATTGCAACCACTGCTTGTGTTTGGGAAGATGAGATGCCTCTCTGTGCTGGGATGTGCTGGTGATTTAGTCTCACACATGGCAGATTGTTCTGTCTGTGCTGAGAGCATGAGCTGACCCATTCACTTTTGTCTTTCTGTTCCTGGGACATTCCCAACGGACTTTGTCTGCCTTTTCTCCTGGTTTTAGCCCAGCATAATTTCAGCACAGAAATCCCTCCAACCTCTGCTGAAGCAAAGAAGACAGAATAACCTCTGTGAAGAAGATTTATATTTTAATAACCACTGACAAGAAAATTTAGACCCTAAAAGCAGTCAAAGCAAATTTTTTTGAGAAGTGGTTCATAAAGGACCAAAAAATTAAAGGTAAATATTTTCAGAAACATCTATAGCAGGAAGCTTGTCAGAAAGCCTGGAGGCTGAGAGTTGACTCTGGTGTTAAAGGGGCACCTAAGGAACACAAGGCTACAGCAGCCAAGCACAAGTCACCCTTTGCACCTCTGCTTGCTATGACATCAGGTGCTTGGGAAGGATCCCCCAGAAGAGCAAGTCTCTGTGACTGACCTGCCCCAGGACCTGTTGCAGAGAGAAGTGTCAGTGTATGAGGTTTTAGAACACATTGGTAAGGGGAGTACCAGCGTGCTGCCAGAACCAGGTGGCACAAGTGAGATGTGAAACCTGTCACTTCAGTTTGCCCTGCTATCAGAGCAGGGGCAACAAAAGCATTTTATAGAGCTTCCTAAAGGACCTGAGGAGCCACAGATCTGGAAGGGTGTCTTCCTTATGGGCACAATGCTACCAGCAAAGTTAGAGCTGACAGACCTCTGAAGGAATACAATGTGACTGCACAAGAGATGCATGGCCTTTAGGAGGAAAGTTGTGGCTATGGAGTTCCCAGAGCAAGTCAACAAGTGGGGCAAGGTATGCTGGTGAATGTGGCGAGTGGCCTTTGGAGAACCATTGGACAAGATCCCTTTTTAAAGATTCTCAGGGAAACTGAGCTGCAGTTAGATCAGATTCTTCGGCATGATCACATGCATAACATATTCTCATACAGTCTGAAAAAGATGGGAAATAGGAAGATGTCAGCATTTGCTGATCGTATCCAGTTCTTTGATGACCAACAGAGGCCTAACTATGAGGTGATACAGAGGGATCTCTTGAGACTGGAGTATCTGCATGATAAATAGTCGTATAGCAAGTAAAACACTTGCAGAAAACCAGCCCTGATTATACAGATGCAACAGTGGGTTCTAAATTAGTTGCAATTAATTATTGCCTCTCAGGAAAGGGGGCCAGTTGTAACAAATTGAGAAAGCATCAGCTCCAAAGGAAAAAGGTAAAAAGAAGGTTACAAACCGTTGGGAAATTACTAAGGAGAAGGACATATCATTCCCTTACAGCAATGGAGAACTGCACTGTGCACCTCCACAGTGAATGTATGTGTGGTTCTGGTCATCCCATCACAGAAATGACATGAACAACTGAAAAAGGCTTGTGGAAACATGGCACTGATGAGTGAAGATGTGGAATGACCTCTATTTCGTGAAGATTAAATAGATAAGAATCTTTATCTTGTAAAGGTGGTGACAGAAGAGGGATTTGGCAGCATGTCTGAAAAACTGAGAATGGTAAAAAAAGTGAATATCTTAGAGCATGGCACTAATAATGCCAAGGTCGTGGGTTTGATCCCCATACGTGCCATTCAGTTAAGAGTTGGACTCAGTGATCCTTGTGGGTTCCTTTCAACTCAGAATATTCTGCAATTCTTTCTCTACAGATTACCTAAAGTATTAGTCATTGTTCCTCTTAACACAAGAGTTAGTAGGTGTCCAGAGAAATTATTAGGTAGCAGCAACAAATAGGAATGGTCTTTTGAATGCAAAGCATAATTCAGCTGCTGAACTCATTACAATTGGGTACCTTCAGCTTCAAAATAGAAATAAGGTAGAAACTACGATAGAAATTGAAGAAATAGCCACTAAGATATACAATTTTTGACCCAGCAAGTCCTCTCAGTGTTGATAGTCCAAACACAGAGGTTATATCAGGTGAATGTATATTACATATTTTGGCATATTTGTAGCTGGCTTTCAAGACACTTCTCCTAGGTTGTTCTCTGGGGGAAGAGCTTGGAGAAAGGAAACTCAGTGGAAAGGGTTTGATCACATCCACATGCACTGATTGCTGTGTTGTTGCTCTGGATACTTTATGCTGGAGGGAGTGAGGTAACTGGGATTTTGTTAAGTAAGAAGGAGCAGAATTCAGCCCCCCATGTCACTACACCACAATTGCAGAGAACTGGGGTTCCAACCCCAGCATTTTGCATGTGAAACAGGCATAAACCCAGAGGCCTCTTGCTGCAAGCAGAGGAGCTACCATGTAATTTGGTTTTGTGCAACTGGGAGCACAATCTGGGCTAAGACCTTGTAGTCACAATGCCTGTCACCATGACCAGATGAACACCCATCTGCTGGGCAGGCTTGGACGGGTCACCCCACCATGCTGAACACTGGCTGCCTGATCTGCTCAGGAGAGGATGAACTTTCCCACCACAGGCTGCAGCTGCCTGGAGAAGCCTCACCTGGAAGGCTGTGTATGGGCTCCTCCTGGGCATCTGCTTCAGATCCTGTCTTGAGGCTGCAATGGAAGCTCAGCAAATCCCAGTTTCTGGAGGAAGTGGTAGTGAAGCCTGCCTGGGCACAGTAGTGGGGAGTAATTTTTGGAAGGGCTGTTTAAGGCATGACAAAGAGCCTGGATACTGCTGACAAGTAGTAGCTTTCCCCATTGATGTGACATGGCTCCTTTAGTGGGATGGAGAGGTGGCAGTGGGGTTTTGCACCTTGGAAGAGGATTAGTCCATGCCTGTGAAGTGAGAAAGTCTACTGGGTGAGGGGGAGGAAGAGGCCAGTGGTCCTCTGTACTTTCCTGAAGAGAATACCCTGAGAAGTTGCCTACAGGGCACCAGCATGTGGCAGCTGCTGAGGTTGCTTCATTTTAGTCTACAGGTCTGATCATCTCCATGTCTCACTAATTCCCATCTCTGTCTTTAGGTCCTTTACTGGTGGCAAGGCAGGAAGAAGTACTTCTGCTCTGAGAGGCTCAGCATTAACTGCTAGGAAGATATCACTGTCACCCCTGGGTTCCTCCCCTACCTTGGCAGCCCCTTGGCTGGTTTGGGATTTCAGGCATCTGATTTTACAAGACTCCTTTTAATTCTCTTCTGAGCCTCAGCACTTGCAAAATATGTGGCCCAGCCCCTTGATCCTACCAAGCACAATACAGCATCTTGAAATATGTAAGACTTGGGGGCATTCCACTGCAATTTTGTGCTGGTGGAGACCTTGTCTTATTAGGCTAGCATTTAGCTGACTGTGCTTAATCAGCCCCCTGATGCTGCTGCTTGGCAAAAAGAGCTTAGAAAACAAAGATGGGAAGGACTGAGGTCAAGAAGTCCCAGAGGTCAGCAAAGTGAATTGCAAGTGCACGGGAGATAGAGGAGCCCTTCATATTTCAGAAAAAGCAGAGATCTGTTTCCAAGTCTGGTGAGTTGTGGATTCCAAAGATGATCTTCTGTCTCTAAACCCTCTGTGGGTGAACACAAACCTCCAGCTGAGCCCAGTTTGAGATCCCCCCCTCTATATCAATGGCCCTGCGTTCCTCAGACTCTGGCCTGGTCCCTTGAATGTCTGCTGGGAAATGCAGTTGTAGGAGCAGCAGGTTACTGTGCCATTATCCTGCATGGTGTTTTTAGGGGTGTAAAAATACAGCACCTCCTCGGTAGTTGTGGCCCTGTATTTAACCTTGCCCTTTTGCACAGAATCAGCCTCTCTTCCAAACATCAGTAGTTGAGTCCCTGAGCAACTGTGCAATAAACCTGATTGCGAAAACCATGGAGCATCCACAGCTCCTGATGGGTTGATCAAATACTGTAGCTGCTCAGCACTGTTGCCACATGAGGCTCAGCACAGTCATGACAGTGGTGGCTGCCTCTCTGTGCCCTTTGTCAGCAGGAGTCCCTTGGTCCATCGCAGTTCCTCTGAGCTCAGTCTAAGCTCAGAGCCTGCCTCCAAGTATATCTGACATTAGGAGAGGAATGTAGCCATTAATGAACCTGTTTTGGAGAAGGATGGGACTCGACAGATTTGGATTTGTCTTGAGAGGCCTCGGAGAAGTTTATCTTCTGTACAGACCTAAATTAAAAGCTTGGGCAAGGTTTCTACTTTCCACTGCTTTCAAGCCTCCCAGCTTTTTGAAGGAGCACTAACTAGGGAGGAGGAGAAGGCTCTGTTGTCACAGCCCCATTGCAGTGAGCTCTGATTGCTGCACAGATATTTCCACCTCTGGGAGTAGCAGAAAAACAATCACAGTCTCAAACCTGGGTCAGCAAATCATGAAAAAGGTGTTCATCATGCTAATTTTTTTCTGAAAGAGTTGCCCTAGAGAGGCAAGGTTGTGATGGTAGACACCTTTACCCACTTTCCTTGTCCAGGAGCATTCTGTACAGTACATACCTTCTGTGGTCTCTCACAAAGTCAACCAGCTCCTCTTCTGTGTAAGGCTTATCAGGGATGTGAACAGGCTCATCCATAAATGGTTCATAGAAGTCCACCTCATTCATCTTCAGACCTAGCTTCTTGGCAACCTGTTACAGTGCAGATAGTCAGAGGTGAGGGAGCCTGATGTGCCTCTTTGCCTACCCAGAGTCTCTCCTAGAGTCAGAGCTGAGATCAAGGTGCTTGTTCTCCCTCAGAGTATGCACTCCTAGGGGTAGCCCACAAAACAGAATGGATCTTTCCTTGGTTAAAAACCCACTGATGCTCTCTCCACTACTGGTGTCAAGTACTGGAGTAGAGCAAAGCCAGAGTGAAGGTCCTGCAGACCTAATGGAGCTGGTTTCCAAACCCATATCAGGACCTCCCTCCATGCTGCAGAAATGGCCTTTTGTCTTGTAACAGAGCCAAATCCCAACATGGACACCAATACCACAAAATACAGGAACACTGAGAATGAGAATCTGGAGCCAGATAATAAATCCGGGAACATCCTGAGCTCTCAGAAAACAGGTGGTGGCATCTGTGAGCTCCCATTTAGGTCTGTGGGTGCTTACCCCTTTGTCAAAAGTAGCAAAGAACTTGATGTACGGCTGGAATTGTTCAGCAGCTTCTTCAAATGCCTTGAAATCTGGAAGGAGAAAAGGGGAATGAAGAAGATATTTCACAGACAACTGACCACACTTTGATCAGCACAGAAGGCACCAGGGAAGAACAAATATAAATTATTGCAAGCTCCCACAGATGACAGCCCTATGTTTTTTCCACCCTTCCAGGGTTTACACAGAAGGACATTTAAAGTGGAGCAACATGCTGCACAGCTCCACAGTGCTCAGGAAAACTACAGATCCCAGCATGCCAGACTTAACTGTGGCTGAAATAAGCAGCCCTGTGAAGCAGGTCCAGTGGTAGTTCAGCCTGGGAAATTCATGGAATCGCTCCAGAATTAATGATTGCTGCCATTCCCTAAGCAGTCACCAAGCATTATTAGGCATGCTTCTCCTGATGCAGGAGGAGGGGAAACAAGGTACAGGAACAAGGTATGTTTTTACTGTTACTGCTAACAGCACAGTGCTGGGTTCCAGCCTGGCAGGAGATCTTTACAACAGGATTTTCCCCCTTCTCTTCAAAGTACTTATTACTGAAGTTCCTTACCCGGTGTAACTGTAACCTCAGCTGATTTTGGGTGAGATAAACTTACTTTACTTCAGGAGCCCTGGATTATGGCCCTCTTCTCTTACCAGCAGAAGGGTCGCGGCTGTTGGTGTAGAAATGGGCTCATGCATAGCACCAGCAGAAACTTGTCTGCAACCCCACCTCATCCTCCATCAATGTTCACACTGTCACACCCTGCCATTCACCCCTAACACCCTTAATTTTCATGCAGAACAACCCGTGCCCGGCCCCCTGAGCCCCCAGCCAGGCTCTAAGCCTCACAGGAACATATTCATCTTACGTTCAGAGTCTTCTCCTTTGAAGTAGCCGATGAGTTTGATTTCATCATCGATCTGGTCAAAAGCCTGAAGCTCCAGCTTGCTGTTTATGACCTCCACGGGGTCTTCTAGCAACTGCCATGACAAATGCATGTGATAACGCAGTGATTTGCAGCACCAACCTATGCCTGGCAGAGTGTGCCACAAGCAGCCTAAGTGAGGAGAAAGGGGTCACCCAATTTCTTCACTGTTGGAAATGCTAATTAGTGCTCTCTGCCTTAATGTGAGGAACTGAGAGATGCAGGTCACCTTCAAAGGGAGACATTAGTATGTTCCCTGCACAGGTGAAAGCATCCAGAGGGAGGCTGATAGAGGACAAGGTAACCTGAATGGATGCTGAGGGACCTGCTGTGATGAGAGATGAGGGGTAGCAATTGCAGCTGTCTTTAGGGAGGATGAGAAGGAAGAGCAGTTGCAAGGAGCTGGTATGAACACTATGAGCTTCTGTAAGTGATACATATGTACCTATATCTATACATACTTGTTTTCAAGTGTCATTTGGAAGAAGAGTTCATTGCAAAGAACTTGCTTTTGAAAAGAAAAACACTGAAACCTGCACACTAGAGGGTGGCCAAACAGAGGTTTGGAGAAATGGAAAGTCCGGATGTGAATTTTCCTGGCTGATCCTCCTATGAAGAATGGTTTAAACCCAGGCTTTGGCCCCACACATCACAGTGTTGATGAGGAATTTGGAAGACCTGTCTGGCACTTTAGCCTGCCATTGATTCAAACTTTGTTTCTGTTTTCTTAACTAGTCACTGCTGATGAAAAGATTCAGCCTGACTATTTTGCCCAATAATACTGGTGTAAATCAGGTGTGTTTTCACTGGATGGAAAGAAAAACAGGCAGGTCACTGTACAGCCTACAGAGGAGGAGAGAACCTCTGGGTTTCTATTTCATTTCGGATCAGGCTGCTGAGACACCATGTGCTTGGTTTTATTTTTTTGCTTTACCTGCTATTATCTTGCCAGGTATTTTCTCTCTTGAGTGGAAAATGCCCAAACATAAATCCTTGGTCTCCTCCTTTTTTCATAGAACATGATTTTCCAGCATCACACCACAAGGCATAGCAAGCAAAACCTTATGAAGCACCTTACACTGCATTCCTTGAGAGCGATGCTCCGACATGAGGCTGTGCCTCCGCTACACCCACAGCAGTATGTGTAGTTTCCTGCTGCCATAGTGGAACCAGGGATCCCACTGCTGTGGGGTCATGGCAAGGCCCTGCCCTCCTGAGTGGGGCAGATGCCCATTTCTGTCCCTGCATCCACTAGCATGTGTTTTGGCCACAACACCTGTTGCATGCAGCCACAGACATTGTCACGGGAGAGCTGAGGTTCTAGGTATCTGCTTCTCTTCCCTGGCCGTGCTTCTCCTCACCAGCAGTCCTGCACCACAGGTGACCACGTAGGCAACCTGCCACCCTGGGAAACAAACACTGCCAGCTCCACCGCTCGCCTTACCTCCCTTATCTGCATTACTGCATGGCTGCTTATAAAGGAGTCTCATTTCAAAGGGAAGCCAAACCACCGCAAAACATTTTCATTACAAAGCAAAGACCATGGTTTTGGGCTGTTGCCTCTCCTAGGAATAAAATGTAAATAAAGAGAAGTGCAACATGTTGATGGGGGATTCAGCATCTCTTTTGCATTTAGGCACAGAGGTGAGTACATCATTGTGCCCATGCACAAAATGACCCAAGGGCACTTAGTCCTAGGGCCTTGACTTTCTCTCACTCGTGGCAGTGCAATTTGGGAAGCTCCCTGAAGAGACATTATGTTGTATGTGTCTAGAAATGGGAAAATAGTTTGCAACATAAGGTTTTTTCAATACACTAAGCTCTTTTTAGTTGCTCTATAAGAATTCTACTTCTTGAATACTTTTTTTTTAAAATAACTTTTCTTTATAAAAAATAGTGTGGAAGTCTTTGCAAATAGCAAAGTGTTTGCACATCAGCTTGCTAACTGAGGTGGGTGACCAGCAGTCAGTTATGTGGGATTGTTGCTGATTTCCATTCAAATACTCCATAAATAAGAAAGAGGGCGTAATGTCTCAAAGATATAAGAGGTCGGTAGCATATAAAGCTACCAGCTTCCCTGTGAACTCTTGGTCAGACAAGTACTGGGGAAGATGGTAAATGCCATCTCTACCAGCAAGGAGCAGACAGGTGGCATTTCAAACAAAGATACTCTTGTGTTTTTCAGCAAACTCAGTATTTGCAAGGTCTTCTCTGAGAGGCTTTATCTAGCTCTGAGCTTATCTGTGCTTACATCCAAGAGGAATTCCACCAAGACATCTGTGGCCAGTTCCCCATCAAATTCGATCAATCGTTCATCCTTAAAGACATAGAGACTTCCCTCTTCAAGCAAGCCTGAAAGAAGGAGACAGGAAAGATAATGTGGTTAACATGTCACTAAAAGCTTTTTTATTGCAGAGTATCTTGCTTGTTATTCCAGCAATGGTGCCTGGGAAAATGCAATTGCCAGTTCACTGTGTTGGTCTACTTAAAAAAAACCTGATCAATCTCCTGACTGATGGCACAGGAACAGACCTCAGCCAGAACTGTGGCTAACTTCTTCCCAGGTGTTGAACTTTTCATTCAGGTTACAGTTTGGCCTCATCTGGAAAAATTCTGTACCAGGAACTTGTTTTATCTTGGCTATCTGTCTTACAGTAAATACTGGGCTCCAACTGACAGCTCAGATTTTAACAACCTGTCACTATGGAACTGATTTTCATGAGGGTTGTGCTCACTGCCTGGAGAAGGCTGGACTATGTGAACATCAGCAGTGATCTGAAAGTGAGCTTCAAATTGTCTGAGATTTATCTGGCCTTGGCAAAAGGGTTAGAAACCAAGGGGAGAGATACCACAGACAGCAGGGGGCAGATGTGAATGCAGTATCACTGCACTGAGAACTGAGTGCCACCACACTTCATTGGAGGCTCCAAAATCAGCAGCATTGGCCTCCTGTAATGCAGGACAGCAGGGTACCACAGGCCAAGGTGGTTGGTAGTTTGTTCCTTCCTGGAGGAGCAGAAGCTCTTATCTTTAGCTGAGCTCCCACCACCACACACAGCCTCTAATTCAGGCTGTGGCTCCCCCTTTTGTTGACAGAGGACACTCTGCCATGGGACTGGTGACATTTGGAGACCTATGTTAATTCCCTGTGTGTTCTGGTTCTGCACCACTGTGTCAGTCACGTCTCTGTGTAGGAAGAGCATGAAGTTACTCCATAGCATCTCTTTACTGTTCCTGCACAGCAAGCTGTGAGCTTACATCTTGTCAGCATTACAGCATGAGTTGCCTTTCTTTTTCACTTGATTTGGTTTGGTTTTGGTACTTTCAGACAGGAAGGTTTTTGCTGGAAGGGTCTTTCTGGGTTCATCCCTCTCATCCGCACCCCCACCGCTCGACTTGATCCTGCCCTTGGTGAGGTGGCAGGTGGTCACTGTAAAAGTGCCGCCAACATCCTCCCCATCCTGGTAATAAGGATTTGGCTGCCCTCTATGGAGCTAGCTGTTGGACATCATTCCAACGCTCTCTCCAAGCTATTCCAGAAATGTCAGACACGGGACTCACCTAATTTTTTGGCAAGTTTGGCGTCCTTCTTGGAGTCCACCATCCCAAAACCGATGCTTCTGGGCTCCAGGACCTGAGCTGCCAGCTGTGGGAGGAACCAGAGAGCCCAACATTAGCAGCGTTGACACCACAGAGTAGCTAAAGGGCATCATGCCCCGCTAGCATGGCAAGACAGACACAAGTGACCCATATTCTGCTTTTGAACAGCACCAGTGAGTGGGATGTGTCACATGCTGCCTCTCTGCTGAGATAACCAGAGGTCACAAGGGTTGGGTTTCTTCCCATTGTGTTGCAGCAGGGATTTGCTGGCACTACCACATGCTGTTCACAGCTGTCTGAGACTGGCATTGGGAGAGGGCTCCTGACTGAATCAGGGACACTAAAGCAGTGGGCATGGCTGGAAGAAAGACCTGTGCTACTGACACAAAGCAAAAGCTGTTTCCTCCTTGGTGCCTTAGTGGCCTCCTCCAGGGGAGTGCAACGTGTGGGCACTACAAACATTTTAACTCTTGAAGTGCAGGTTGCCAGGCAGCAGTGGATGCAAACTGGATAGGATGCAGGATAGTGCAGCATCATGTTTCTTTCATGCATGCAATGGGGTGGCCAAAGCAGGCTTGCTTTCCTATGAAATAACTGAAGTCATGTCTTCTGTCCGGGCTTCAGTAACACCCCACATCCTGGGCCCCTCTTTTTGCTGAAGAAGTGCATCTAATCCCAGCCATGCTGGTGTTCACCTCTCACAGCTTCTCAAAACCACTGCCCCCTGTTCCCACCATTTTTGACGAAGGGGCCTCTTGAAGATATCGAGTTCCTGCCTGTTTTGTGAAAATAGATATGTAAGGAAAGGAGAGAAGCTCTGCAAGGGCCTCATGGTGGGAACAGCCCCGGGTGAGACCCTGTGAATTCCAGATAGGCTCCTAGAGATGCACTGACCCTGGAAAATGGGTCCACTTACATACCAGGTGACTGACAGCCCCACTGCAAGCATGCTACAGACCATACAAGGCGATAATGATGCTCTGAGATCACCAAGCAGCTGTAAGAGCCTCTTTCTCCTCCTTCTCCCTTCCTGCTCTATGAACACCTCTGATGCTGATGGTCTTCTTGCTGTTCCTTCTCTCAACCCCACCAGATGGTGGGGGATGATGGAGATGAGGGGTCAGGGGCCTCTGGGATAGGAATGTCCCTATTAGGGCACAGCTGCCAGTGCTTGGCGGCAGGAGAGGGGCAGAAGAAAAGCCATGGCCAGAGATATAGAGGGCTGATTTATGAGGAAGCCCCCCTGCTCGGCCCATTTTAGTGCCCTCCGCCAGACTCAAAGCCAGTTTGAATGTCACCCAGTGGCGCTGCCACTGCAGCCGTGCAGTCCCTTGGCTCCCCTGCTATAAATAGCTTCTGCCTGTGCCCAGCCGCTGCGAGAGCAAGCAGCGATTAAAGGCATCACGAATCAAAAGTGGTGGGGCAGCTACCTCGCCTGTGCAATGGGGTGTCATGGGGCCAGCCTGTGCTGTCAGCACCCAGCCTGTCCCCAAAATTCTGGAGGATAGTGGTAGACACCCTGGTGATCACGGCTCAGGGACCTTGCTTGAGCAAAGGGGAGTGATGAAGAATGTGGTTGTTTCCTCCCTTCCAACAAATACGCATCCCCAGGCCTGTCCAAAAGCTCTCCAGGAGGACATAGTCTCCCCCAACCCCCACAGCATCGCTGCATCCTTGATCCCCCTACAGCTACCTGCCCTGTTGTCCTTAAGAGGACACCATGTGAAGCAAAAGGGGTGCTTCTGTTACACAGGGAACAGGCATCTCAATGCTCTTTCCATGCTCTTTGAGAGTGCTTTAAAACAGAGGTAAGGCTGCACGTTCGGGACTTGAGCGATGGACATTGCCTGAATGGGGGCAGAGCCTTGATTTGTGTTTGCACATCCATTGATGAGACATCTGAGCACTGGTTTGATTGGTCTGGCACCCCATCTCTGGTCTCAGGCCATGGCTGCACATCTCAGAGCACCTGAGAGCAGTTGGTACCCATATTGCAGTGAGAGATAGACACCTCTGGTGAGCTCTCTAGACATCTCCAAGCGAGCAGTGGTGAGAGAAGATCCCCCATTATGGGGATCTGTCTTTTCTGGACAAAGGGATGGAGCCTGTAGGATCATCAGCTTTCTGGGACATTGTCAGCATGCTTGTTGGCAGTTGTGCTCATCGGCAAGAGTCAATGCTTGAAGCTCAGGCTGCTCTGTGACCAGAGGTAAAACACAGAAAGCCTAAGGGAAGAAGACTTGTTCAGTCATGTTCACTCCAGTTAATACTTGATATAGCTACTCAGAGTTATGTCAGCCATGCGCCAAACAAAGTCGGGGTAGTTTAAGCCCAACAGTTCTCAACTCCTGCACACAGGAGATGGTTAGGATTTCCTGTGGGAGTTTGAAGAAGGTCAGAAATGCACAGAAAAGCTGCAACACCTGCTACAGACAAGTGGTTGGGCTGATTGCAGGGGAGGAGGCAGTAATCAGAACTTGTATGTGTCAGTTAGTAGCTCACACAGGGGAGCTCTTTGGAGGGGTGTGGGTGTAGCCATGTAGCTGTGAGCATGGGATCTTGCTGGGAAAGAGTAAATGTGTCAAGAAAACATAGGTGATGTGATGAAAACTTCTTCGTATGAGACCGTGGGAGTGCTCAGTAGTCAAAAATGGCCACAGTAATGCTGGAAGTGCGCCCGCTGCTGTGGCAGGGCTTGTGTGACTGTGTCTAGCAAGACTGTCTCTTGGAGATGTGTGTATTGTGGATATGAATGTTTGGAGATGTCCCTCTGAAGAGGCTCATCCCGAGAGAAGATGTGCAGCAGTGTGTGTATAGGAGCATGAATGTGTACAGGGGGTGTGTGTGCCTGTGGGTTATGTTTGCATGTGGCGACAGAGCTGGGAGCCAAGCAGGCGCCCTGGCTCCTCCGCTGAGACCTTCATGCTAATGAGACAATGAGGAGAGCAGTACAGTCTGTGCTCGTCCTCAGAGCAGTGTGTCACAACAGGGAACTCTTTGTGTAACTTGAGACTCTCTTTAGCTCTTTCTACTGTGGCAGTGCCCCGGGGGCGGGAGACCTTTGCAGGGCGTCAGTACCTACGTGGTGGCTTTTGAAAGTGCAGGCTATGCAGGGCCTTGCTTTCCCTGCTTTCCACTGCAGCAGGTGAGTCTGACCAATGAGCAGGTGAAGATATGTTCCCACACCTGTACTTCAACCCCATAAGGCAGCAAAACATGGAGTATGCCAGAGGCACAACAGTTTGGCTAGTTGCCCCCTACTCATTACAGTATCAAGCATTTATATATCCCCTTACAGTATTTTCTGATTCCATAATGCTAGTAGGATTTGAATGCAGATAATGTTTCTAATCTTGACAATCCTCTTGGCTCAGGACCTTGGGTCAGAGGCAACTGTAATCTAAGAACACAGCCCCTCCTCCTCCCACTCCTCCTCCTCATGCCTTTAAATTCGTATTGCTTGAAGTCTTGGCCAGCCAGAGGCCCTGCCTTTGTGTCAGCCTCTATAGTGAGTAATTTAGCTTCAACAGCTGCACAGGGAGATGGAGAGTAGAAACTGCCCTGGAAGAACTGGACCTTACTGATCATGCAATCCCTGAGGTAGAGCGGGAGCTTTGGGCAAGCAGAGCTGGCTGAGAGGATGAGCAAAGAGCCCAGTATCTTGTAAGCTCACATCCCATGCATATTTTAGAGCCTTCCTCTCATGTGCATGAAGTCTTTGCAATGCATACTTTCTAACTGCAGGATCACATGCTGTGTCCTGTGTGCAGCCTTGGGAAAAGGAGGTGTGAGTTTGGGAGCACTCTTCCTTTCTCCCACATCCCTCAGGTAAGAAGCATACTTGAATTTAGGTAAGCGTGAGGGAGTGCACGACCCTCTGGGATCTGTGAGAGGTGCCAGCCCAAAGTGAAGCTTGAGTACTACCAAGTGAGCAAGACCCACCCCATCTTGTGTGGTGTCAGCAGTAACAGGCACTCTGAATAATGGGTGTGTAAAGACACAACTCCCTGCCGAACATCTCAGCTTCACATCCGCTGTACCTACCTGAACTTAGGTATGATACTGGGAAGAAGTTGCACAGGATCATTCTGAAATCCTGGGTTATACAGCAGCAGAAATGTCACTGTCTGTCTGACCATGCTACTATTCCAGCTACAGACAGCACTGATTGTGCCAACCTTGCATTTAGTGTCAGTTTTGCTGCTAAATGGCAGACAAAATCCAGCAGAGAGGGTTTACAAATGGGAGTGGGAGGAGTGCCTGCCTCAGCATGGTCAGTTTTCTTTGTGAAGTGGCATTCTGACATTCTGGCCTGGATTTTCTTCCCACTTCTCTAGCACCTGCTTGGAGCTCCCACAGACAGTAGGGCTCATCTTTCCTAGCTGCTCAGGCTGGCAGACAAGTGTCTGGGGCATTTGGGCCATTGTAAGTAAACTTATGTTAAGCATGGGGAGCTTTCTGTTTCCCTGTCTAGCAGTGGAAGAAGAATAAAACTCCAGCAATGCAAGGAGAAGAGCAACAGGGGATGATGAGGAAGTGTTCCATAAGCAATCTACACTTCTCTGCTACTCTTTTTAAAGCTGCAGTTGATGTTGATGGTCAGAAACTGGCTGACGAAACAATGATGATTTTATATCCCAAAATGTTAGGGTTTTCTTTTCAGAAACAGTAGGAGGAGATGGCAAGTGTCTAGGGTATTTCTCCAGAAGCTTCGAATCTTATGCAGGACTCATGCCTTCATGCTATAGTTGGCTTCTCTGTTTTTTAAGCCAGTGGACAGTTTCTTGGAGAGCAGAGGGGGTTATTTCTCCTTCCTAATGCTGTGCTGTCTCCTCTAGCATTCGCTTGCATAACACACTAGTAATGTTTCAGGTTCTTCCATAATTCAGGCCGGGGAATTCGAAGTCCTGAAGTATCATGATGATCAAAGAGCAGGGCCAGAACCCTGCTGAGCAGTTGCCACTAGAGAAGTCAGTCTACTGGCAGTGGGGACTGAAGGACAGTTGTGTTTCCCACCTTCCCGCACATTTCCACCACCTGAGCTATCTGGAGAGGTTGAACCTGCCCTCCTAGGGATCACTGCTCCTTGGACTAAAAGGCAAGTCTCTGTATATGGAACACCCAAAGGTCACTCCCTCAGTGGTGGCTTTCACAGGTAATGCTCCAAAAATGCTGCCTTGGAGCTTTAGTTGCTGCACAGCCACTCAGCACAGTCAGCCATACGATGTGCTCTTTGGCTGCCTCGCTAAAGGTTTCACATAGTTAGGGCTGTATTTTTATCTGCTCCTGGCATCCCTAATTTTAGCAAGCTGTAAGCCAAAGCACATCCCCCTCAGCCGTGAGCTAACCGAGGCTGATGCCTGTGCCATCGAGCACTCATGGGCGCAGGGGCCACCTGCTGCTGCTCCCAGACAGTCCTCACTGGCACCACATCAGAGATGTTTTGCCAATTCAGCCGTGCAGCTTGTACGCCAAGCACGGACGAGACGTGTGTGTGCGCACGCATGTGCTGCCCCAGGCTGTGGGGTTTGCGATTGGGCTGGGGGCACACCCACTAACCTCTCCTTTGGCAAAGGGGAGACTGAAGGTGCAATTTGGGGGCTGTCCCTGACAATACTGAAGCTTATTGTCTTTCTGGCCTCAGAAGGGCTGCTTTGGAATGGAGGACTCAATGCGGCTGTGAAGCCCATGCAGGGCACAAGCTGGTTCCTTTCATTAGGTGCTGGAGGAGGGAAGCATGTTTGGTATTCAGCCCATTCACCTACGCAGACCACTGCCCATGTCATTCCTACGCCTCCAGCTCCCAGGAACAAGCCAGATTTCTCCAGTTTCTGACCAAGTGGGTGTAAGCTAGCACCTCTGAAATTCTGGAGAGTCCAGGATGCTGCAGGAGAGAGCTGGGAGCTCCGGTCCTGCATCTGCAGGAAGGATCAGCAAGGCAGGGCCCTGGGGGAACAGAGGGGTCCTTGAGACAAGAAAACCTTTTACCCAAGGAATGAGCAGAGAGAAATAAGGACTGAGGAAAGCTTTAAATATACACAGCCCTTTTTGCACCGGGTTCGAGGTGTCAGAGGTCTGCTAGCTGACCGGCGGTCTGTCTCCTGCCAGGGCTGGACAGGGTTCCCAGAAAAAGGACATATCATGTACGGCAGCTGGCCTTCACTGGAGCTGCGTCAGAGAGCACACAGGAATGAGCACCATCAGCACTGCTCAAGAGGGGGCACTGACCCTCCTGGGGCACCGGGGAGGGGAGGACCGTCTGCCTGGGAATTGAGTTCTTCATTGTTGTTGCTTGCTCTATTTCCTTGGGCAAGTTTTTTTCTCAGTATGTAGGTAAATCCCAATGTGCAAAGGAGAAAAAAGAAAAGAACTTGGACCTTGCTAGGCCTTTCCTAGGCCATGGATTTCTTGCCTGGGTGCCTGTTATTTAGGGACAGAGGCTGCAAAAGGATATCTTTGGTCATCAGACCCATAATCATGTCATTCAATCTCTGTCACAAAGCGGTCAATGTCCATTTAAAACTGGTTAGACTGTTCTCCCCTTGAGCCTTCCTCCTCTGGTGATTAGGGACTTTGTAGTTCCAGACTTGTTTTATTCATAGACCATTTGTCCTTAGGCTTCAAGTTTAAATAGCTCTTCTCTCTCCCGGGTGTTTAAAGAGAATTATCATACCCCCTTTCCATTCTCCCCACAAATGATACTCAGCCATGAAGGAAGGGCCATCACAGGCTTTGATTAGCTTGGTTTTAGATGAAGGGCACTGGCAGACAAAGTTCTGGAGTAAGGTCAGTGTGGGCGAGTACAGCATGGCCAACCACACGCAGTCTGCCCTGCAGAGCAACAGCTGCTCCAGCCTGCAGACAGGATCCTGAGAAATGTCGAAGTCCAGGCTGGAGAACATGACATGATAACTACAAACGCCACACACGTGCACTGAGTAGGTGAGTATGAGCTCAAGCTAGCCCTCAGGACGGGCAAAGGAAGAAATTCCCCATGGTGAGAGTGATGAGACACAGAAACAGGTTGCCCAGAGAAGCTGTGGATGCCCCATCCTTGGAAATGTTCAAGGCCAAGGCTGGATGGGGCTTTGAGCAACCAGGTGTGATGACCCACCCGTAACGGGAAGTGACACCTGGTCTAGTGGAAGGTGTCCCTGCCCCTGGGCAGGAGGGCTGGAACTAGATGATCTCTAAGGTTCCTTCAAATCCAAACCATCCTGTGTTTCTATGAAAGGCACCTCATTGTACAAGAGTGAGACTCTGCCCCCTGGGAACCAGCCCAGCAGGAAAGGCGCTGGGAAACCTTGCTGGCACCATTTGGGGAAGCTGAGTAGCCTGGCAGGATGGCGAATACCACAGAGGATGGACTTTTCAACAATTTCCCTCAATTGCATTTCTGAAGGGAGCCTCCATGCAGCTCAAGGTCTTGCATGGAAATGGTCTCAAATTGCACCAGGGGAAGTTTAGATTGGATATTAGGAAAAATTTCTTCACTGAAAGGGTGGTCAAGCCCTGGGACAGGCTGCTATGAAAAGTGGTGGAGTCACCATCCCCGGAAGTATTAAAAAGACATGTGGATGTGTCACTCAGAGATATGGTTTAGTGGTGGGCTTGGCAGTTCTTGGGGAATGGTCGGACTCGATGATCTTAGAGATTTTTTGCAATCTAAATGATTCTATGACTCTATGGCGCCTACAGAGGTTGTCTGCAACAGCTGGACAGTGACAAGAGCTCATTATTTCAAGACCAAGGAAGCCTGCAAAGACTAAGCAGACTTGGCCTTGCACTCTGTGAGCAAACCAAACCCAGGCTCGCAGGGGTCTGCCATGTCTCCAGGGGACATTTGTGTTCTTTAGATCCTGGGATTATAGCTGGACTCTGCTTTAAGGTCTGATGTCAGTACAATCCTCTCTCCAATCATAATTTAGCAGATGAGAAAGGTGCCTTTCAAAGCACAGTTATGGCTTTGAAAGTGGGCTCTTATGCTAAATACTGCTCACGAAGACAGTCCAAACTCACTACTGGGAACTGACAGAGGGACTTCAAAGAAAGAAAGATGGCAATGATAGGTAACGCAGCCTTGGAAATTATTTCTGCCACTGTTACACAGAAAGATCAAGTAACATAGTTGTCCCTGGATGTCAGCGTGCCCATCTGTGAAACAGGGAGCTCCCTGTAACTTTTTTTTGTGACTGGTATATCAGTAAGTGAAATCCTCATGGGTGCTGTCGCTAAAAATCAATGTTGTGCTGGCTGTTGATGAGTTGAGACCTACTTACACGGCTTCAAAGGGCAAAGTAATCAGTGTACATTTTTCGTTTTCCTTCCTTCCTTAATCTTTGCATTAATTTACTTATAGTGGAAGCCACTTCTTTAGTAGCCACAAACCTCTTCTCTTAACTACTAATCAGACTGGTTTTTGCTAGGGCAGTTCTCCAGGAACTTCCAGTCCAGGGTCACTGTTGCACTGAAGAGACTAAAATATCTGGGCTTGATGAGCCTCTCTTTTTTAAGGATATTACACATGCACACAGATGGCAAGGGAAGAATGACAGGGGAGCCAAGACTGAGCAAGTTTCAGCAGAGGAAAGAGCTTCACGAGTGCAAAAGGAAAGCCCCTAACCCCACTGCTTGTTATTCTTGCTACGTGATTCCTCAGAGACAGGGACTGGCCCACTGGAAGGCAGAACTCCCTATTTAGGAGATTCAGAGATGAGAAAGAGAAGGGAGAAGGTCTGAGAAATGGTGGTATGAAACAGGGTGAAGTATGTTAGGGGAGATACAGAGGAGAAGAAAAGCAGAAGTGGTATTTCTCAGCTTCACTGCTTTGATCTTTTCCTCTCTTGACCCTTCTTCATTAAAACTGAGACCCTTTAGGACAAGCAGCTTTTTCTCTTACTTTCCTGTTAAATAATTATTATGGTTGCTTGGCTGTTTTGTCTGCTTCTTCACTGTGCTCATCTCATGAAGTGTGCAGAGCTCTTGCAAAAATCACCACAGACTAGGAATAGCTTCTGTTCGCACTGGGACTGCCTGGTTCCACCTCTGCACTGCCCTGTACAGAGGATTTTCCCCGCTCAAGATGTAGGTGATTTCCAGTAGCCTGTGGAGCAGAGTGGAGTTACAGGAGAAAGGCAAGCAAAGGAGAAGAGTCCTTTAACCTGATCTATGAAACAGCCTGTGCTCATGATACCTCTGCCCTGGGCTGTCTTAGAGCAATCCTTCTCCAACACTTTTCAACCCTAGGCAGGAAACAGTAGGCATCTCCAATCATTGCTTTGGCTATTATCCTGACAGATTAATCCGACAGTCCCTAGCTTTCCCACTGGGACCTGAGGGGCTGTCATTGCTAACTCTGGAGCTGTTGTCATGCACAAAGGATGACAGAGGAGCTCCTTTTGCTCCCAAGGGGGCTCAGTTGTCCTTGGATCCTGTCCTCACCAGGTGGCACCCCGCAGTATAGGTGGCAAGAGCTCTCAGGACTGCTTCATGATGGTATCCAACTTAGAAAGAGACCCTGGGCTGCGTGGGAATCTGGTGATGGTTCCCAGCGCACCTGGGTGCAGGGAACCGAAACCCCCATGTGCTGTGCCAACTGTAATATCAGCCTGATGACATCATCCCTTTTCTGGTGATAGTGGGTGTGGACCCTGAGCTTTGGACAGTCACTCAGTCCTGTAAGTTGGTCTTTTGTTTTGAGAAGGAAATGTTTCCTATCATATAGCTTCTCAATCTGCTGTTCATAGTTATAGTTTGGTAAAGTCCTTAAACAAGTGCTTAACTTTACTTACGTGCTGTCAGGTTTTCAGTTTTATTTTCTAAGTTTATGAGAGCCTTCTGATTCTTTCCTCTCTCCCTCAGGTCTGTCTGTCAGCTGCCTCCCATAATAACTTTATTGGCTATTGGCCCTTTTGAACCAAATCTTCCAGAGTCAGTGATCTCATACATAATAAAACTATTGCAAGTTTTGTGAAGATCAGGGACTTGGAAGGGAAGAAACTGAAGTGCCCTGAAAGAAGGAAATGTTACCACGAGAGATCAAGTCCCATAAAACAGCAAAGGACCCAGTTAAGAGAGAGCCTCACGTGCTCCTCACTCCTGGGAGAGGCCCCAGTCAGATCTTGTTACTGACGAGCTACATATTTCAAGGAAAGCATGCTGGATCTCTTCTGCTCTTTTCTTGGTGTCTCACGTAATTCTTCAGGTGTTTGTCCTTTGGGATTACTCATTTCTTATAAGGTGCAGGTGGGAGAAACAGAAAGGGTGGACTCTTGGGGTTTTTCTAGACTTAGCATTCATTAAGCCCATTCCCTTCCATGTGCCCACCCACACATGTACATCAGGCAATATGATGTAACAACCCTTAACCACCCAGCTCAGACCTTTGCTTGGCTCCACACCTGCCTGTGTGTCAGATGGAAGCTCCTAATTAGTCCTAATGGTGGAGACCAGTGCCACTGTATGAAAGCGGGGCTAAGGACATGATGTTTTCCAAGCTGTGGAAGCAGCATGTCTCATTGTAAAACAACAGGAAAATCATCAGTACAGTAAGATGGAAAAATATCAGGTGCTCCAGAAAGGAGCATCTTACCATAGGCAGCACCCTACACTGCGAGCCTTCTAAGCCAGCTGTCAGGGAATAGTCAGAGCTGGAGTATTTATGTCTTAGATACTTCATTTTCAGTGTAAAGGAGCTTCAGCACTCAAAGCCCTGAACCCCCTACTGAAATTAGATATGTAAAGCCTTCCTGAGTGAACTTTTCCCAGGTTTGGCAGGAACAAGAGCCCTGTTACTGCTCCTCTGCCCACAGAGTAGCTCAATACTCCGAGTACATGCTCAAATTACACGAGAGCTGGGTTCAGTTGCTGACTGCTTCCAGGGATACTGATCCCAGGCAGCTCATCTCACAGGTGAACATATCCAAGGAGCCACTGCAGCCATTTCTTTCCTTCTCCCTATGCTGGTGAACATGCAGTGAAGTTCAACAGCTGGATGAGCTGTGGCAGAGAAAATCGAAAATGACCCCCGTGGCACATTATGGTTTGAGGTGAGGGAGATGAATGATGTCACAAGAAAGAGCAGATTACAACCTGGCTTGCTCACTCCTTTCTTGAGTGCTTCCGTGGTTGAATTAGCACAGAAATTGGGAACACTAACACCATGCTGGGCTGTGTCCTGTGCAGGATAGGACATATCCTATCTTCTCTGTTGCCTTGTGAGACCCTCTGCCCATCTGATTCCCTTGGCTGACAAAGGCAAAGAAATGTTCAGTCTGCAGATTGCCCTGTGCTTGGGCTGTCAAACTGCTGCTGTGGCAGTTCCCAGTCCAGGGGAGGGACTGTGAAACTGTGAGACATGCACTGAATCAGCATTGCAAGTGCTTGGGAAATTTTGAGGTCAAAGCCACAAGTGCCAGCTGATGTGTGGCACAGTTAGCTGGTAGATGAGCACTAGGGGACTGAAGCACTATAATTGTGTAAAGTCTCCTGTGGATCTAATCCTCAGTCTCTTGCCCAAGGTCACATAAGAAGTCCATGGCAGAGAGGCAGTCGGAAAACAAATAAATCATGAGAGTCCTGAGCTCATGTTTTCAACTGCTGAATCCAATCCTGAAAAATAAAAGTTTTAAGCCAGACTGCATTGCATCCATCGCACCCTTAACAGGTCTGATTGCTACCATTGGTTTAAGGTGTCATGGGGACTCAAACTGGTAGCAGACAACAGACCACAGAATCATAGAAACATAGAATGGCTTGAGTTTGAAGGTATCTTAAAGATAATGTAGTTCCAACCTCCCTGCCATGGACAGGGACACCTTCCACTAGACCAGGTTCCCAAGCACCCCATTCAGCCTGGCCTTGAATACTTCCAGGGATGGGGCACACTTCTGTCAGGTTTCTATAAATATGTCCCTAGTAACAGTTTGCCACCTATCGAGCATAAAATAGCTACCCTGTTAAATAATAATGCTATTACACTACCAACAGTATTCACTTCAGAGTTCCAGCATAATTTTTTTATTTTCTTTGCCAAATGTTATTTGATCACTCACCTGCAGAATGTTGCCTGACAGGTGACTAAAATCTTTTGGTTTTGATCTTTCTTTCAGGCAGTCATGAGGCTTGCTGAGGAGGTCAGCAGACCTTGAACTTGACACTGGACTTTTTTGGGTCCGAGTCCTCAGCAAGCATATTTTCTAATTCACATTTGCTATACTTCTAGGGATGCAATGCATTTGCTCTCTAGACCTGATAAATGAAGCTTAAGTGATTCTTCTGCAATTCGTACTTTCTTTCCAAATGCGTCTTTTAGCTAAGAGGGAATATTTGCAGGCCCCTGGTAGGAAACAGGCACCTAATAATCCAGGCTTGCAGCTGTATGATTCCGTAGATTACAGCTACACTACAAGAAAAAATGCTACTAATCTACATTGTAATTCTTACCATGATTTACTTTACTGAGGATTCTTTCACCGGAGAATTAACAACACTCTTTTTCTAGCACAGAAGTGAATGGTTGCATTAACAAGCAGCTATAGACTGATTCCAAGCAGGCAACTAAGTGTCAGAAAAACAAAAAGGGATTTAATGCTGCACCAATGGGGAGATTTTGAGATGGGGAGCTAGGACGCCCGTTTGCTGCACAGCTTGATAAGGTTTCTTGGCACATTTCTCCTAGTGGGATAAAAAGTGGGACTGAATCCAGAATACAAGTGGGATACTGGCTTGCACAGAATGAGGAAGGATCAAAAAATTTCAAGCTATGTACTCAGGTTTGTGCTGAGATTTGAGAAAGCTGAGCTGAGCTGAGTTCATGTTGCTGAGGTTTGCAAGGTTACTCGCTATTGCCTGGGTTTCTGACACACAATCCAGAAAGACTATTTCCCAGCAAACAGCCGAGAAGAGCACAAAAGGGGCTTTTTTTCTGGGCTCTGCAGAATTCAGGCAGAGGGTAACTCAAATCCAAGCAAACACAAACTCTGGGGTGCTCAACCTCCCCTGCATGAGACCATTTGACTGTCCTGTCCTGTGGCTCCTCTCTATGGCTCTGAGCAGAGCTGTGATATTGATCCCGACTGGGACATGCAGCAGCACTTACCTCCAGGACCATCTCTGTCATCTGGAACTGCTTTTGGGAGATCTTGTCAGAACTCACAGGCTCATGGAAGAGCAGGCAGAGCATGTCATACTTCTTCAGGGCCTGCTTATAGTTCTTCTCGTTCAGGTCGATCACTCGGTCTTTCCCATCGTAAGTGGGGAAGTTCAGTCCCTCTTCTGCCTTGCAGCAGAAAAGCAGGTAAAAACCTGCCAGGATCCAGCAAGTTGCCTTCATAGGGGTGGCCTCGGAGTGCGGCAAAGGGTGCGTAAATGTCCCTCTCTTTCCTGATTTGGGAAAAGGGGGAGACCAAGGCTTCAGGTGAAGTTTGAACTGAGTTTCTCTTTCTGCTGCCTTCCTGGTGATCAGCACAAACACTGCAAGGCTGGTGGGGAGCAGCAAACTTTGCTGTCCTGGACTCACAACAAAGAGAGACAGGCAGGAGAAGCTGTGAGGCCAAGCCTTGGATACCTTACATAGCTCTGTCCAGCTCCCGTGTCATTAGGAACTCCATTTTTAGGAAGCAGTTGTTTCAGGCTAAAAATAAACCCTGCAATGAATAAAAAGGACAGATATGACACCATTGAGGGACTTGCTGGCACTCTGCATCATCTGAGAGAGAGGGAATGAGCAAGAGGGAGGGAGTGGAAGATGTCAGTCCTGGGAATATGCAGGCAAGGTTTGTGAAGGGACAGACCTCACTTGTACAGGGAACCAAGGCACACACTTGTCCTACTAGGGCTTGACAAAAATAGAAGGTATTTACTGCAATGTATAATAAGGGTATCTCTCTTTGCATCCCTTTGGGCATCACAGTGATTAGGCTTTTGATAACGGATCTTGGTTTAAACAGTTTCAGAGCCTCATCTGCACCACTAGAGGAAAAGTCCTGTTTCCTCAGCAGCAAAGGAGGTGAGCACTCCTGGGACTCCCTCCTCCCCCTGCTTGGGGCACCCCATAACTGCTGGCTGACATTCAAGCTGTTTTCTGAAGCACATTCTCTGCTTGCAGGGCATCAGGAGAATTGCTGCCCCTTGGATCTGTAATCTTAAAGCAGAGGGAAGCTTGTGTTGTAATCTCCCATGCCCACAGCAGTCACCAAGCCCCACACACTGCTGGCAAGTGGTTAAAACATAACTGTACTAAGAGGGATGAAGGGTGGGAGGCGTGTGCCTAGGCACATCCAGGGCAGGAGGCTGGATTCTCCCCAAGAAGATGGTCAGATGCCACCATCACCACCAGCCTTCCTTTCTGTTGGACCAGAGCAGGTTTTTCACGCAGCCCTGTTGCATTTCTCTTGCAAGCTGTTCTGCATATTCCTTCCTCTTCATGTCCCGGGAATGGTGATCGGTTCCCCCTTCTCCAGGAGCTCGGCACCGGTTGCTGCTTTGCTGTATCACCTGCACAACACTGCTGGGGGAGAGCGGTTCTGTGGCACAGTCTCTCAGCTCTTTCCCTCCTCTGACCAGGGTGTCACCTCTGCCCCATGACTGGCAGCGACAGGCAGGTGGAGGCAGGCCAGCTGGCCACAGGCCAGCGCCGGGACTGGCGTGGATCTGCTGGAGAAGGCATGTTGAGGGGCTGGCAGAGAAGAGCTTGACAGGGGGCACGGCTCCCTCCCCCTGCCAAAGTGATGTGCAGACAAGTGGCCTTATCAGGCCTCCTCCTTGCATGCGGCTCCGTCACAGCCTTGCTCCATCCACAGTGGGAAAAAAGGGATGACATGTCTTCTTGGTGCAGCTGTTTCCATTTTACTGTATGTCTGGGATTATTTCAATATTTGGGGCAAAAGGCGAGCATTACTTAGCTATTACAGAATCAAAGAATCAGATGGTTGTAAAAGACCAACAAGATGACTGAGTCCCACCATTAACCCAACACTGCCAAGTCCACCACTAACCCACATCCCTAAGCATCACGTCTACACATCTTTTAAATACCGTCAGGGATGGTGACTAAAGCATTTCTCTGAGCAGGTTATACTCATCTCCTGGGTGATTTAGGAGCACACATCCTCCTCAGCTTTCACTTTCAACATGAACATACTAACCCACAACATACTAACTGAAACTCTGTGGGCAACCGTTTTCAAATCTCCCTTGTTTCCAAAGCCTCCCCTTAGTTCTGCTCCTGCTTTTTCAGAAGTTCAGTGTTTGCTGGCAGCTTAAACTACTAATGATGAAACATGAGGACTCAGGGTAAAAGCCAAAGGCAAACAGCCTTCAAAATAGACTTCCTACAGAGGCACCCTTCAAGGCAGTCGTTTTTAGTGGGAGATATGACAAATCATGATAAATCTGATTGCTTTTAGTGGGAGACACAAGACTTGTGTCACGGTGGGTGGCAGTGGCTGGCTAGGCTTATGGTGAATGTTTAGGATGTAAAACACGGAACCGAATTTGTGGGATGACTAGGCATACATTAGGCTGGTTTGTTGCCTTTGAAGGACCCCATGGATTCAGGGTGCAGGAGCAGGCTTCTGCTGGCATCACAATATGTTTTAAAGCAGGCATATATCAGACAGGGCTGCAGAAATGAAACATTCACAGCTACTTCAAAAATTGGCTTATGAGGCTCCTGACCTCCTTTATTCTTGGAGAACTTGAGGAATTGCTCCACTTTCATATTGCTCAAGCTATTTTTGAGGCACTTTTTAATTTGCCTAAAAATAGATACAATCCAATTTTCATTTTCTCTTTTTTCTAGAGAAGAAAAATGCTTTCTATTCACAAAAGTTGTTGCCTCATTAGCCTCATATACATCTAGTTTATCTGTTTGTGGCATGAGTAGCAAAAATCTGTGATTGTTAGGCTTCGCCTCTGTGTCAAAGGGAATTCCTCCAGCAGATTGACCCTGGGTGTCATGGCTATCATCTCTTTGTGTGTCCGCTCAGGACCTTGGTGGTACTGCTAGGGCTAAATCTAGTGAACATTTTCTGTGGTCTTCTAGCTCTGGCTGCATGTAATATAAAATTCAACACATCAAGTTCACCAAGTCCGAAGGAAGGATGAATTCCTCAAAATCTGAACAACTGCCTCAATCATCTGAAATTCTTAACTCTAATAAACTTTAGCCAAAGTAGATGTTCTCCTTGCAGCCCTGTTGATACAGATCTGAAATCTTGGATTCAGGTGTTTTGGGATGTTCAGAACAGCAGT
The DNA here is from genome assembly GCA_035584735.1 of Pseudotriccus pelzelni. Classification (NCBI taxonomy): domain Eukaryota; kingdom Metazoa; phylum Chordata; class Aves; order Passeriformes; family Tyrannidae; genus Pseudotriccus; species Pseudotriccus pelzelni. The sequence continues at coordinate 24,263,468 of JAWMRA010000001.1, forward strand.
TAAATACTTCAATCTAACCAGTGCTGCTTTGGTTTTTTCCCTGGGGAACAGTGGAGCTGCGACTGAAGCAGATGGTCCCCCAACCTGACAAATGCCGTAAGTATTGTGTCTTTGCCTTCATCATCTCTCTGGGTGCCAATAGCAGCACACTGAAATGTGCTCATCTCAGCCCCAGAAGTAAATCTCCATAGAAGTTCAAAGCTTGTCCATCCACTCTAAGATAATGTTTTCAATTTGGAATTTTTTGGCAGCCTCACAGTCAAGAAAAGTTCAAGGTGCAGAATTCATGCATTTAGGGAACTTGAGTTTTATCAAAGACCATTTCTGCAAGCACTGACATAAGGTTTCTCTTTGTGTCAGATCTTCTCCCATGGGGTAGGAGCAACAGCAGTTGCTTCTCCAGAGGGAAGGATGATGGGAACAAAGAAACTTCACAGATTTCTCTGTGGAATCTTGGATTTTACACTCACCAGTTCACTACAAATATCGTTCTATCCTTCTGCATCTTGTGTCTTCCTGATCCCATTTAGCTGCCTCAGATTGCAACACATCTGTTTCTGTGGGCAGCGTGATCCAAGGGAATGATATGGTCCTCACAGTATCCTGGGACACTTGTCTTTCAGCTCAGATAGCTCATTTCCTGACAAAGCTGGCATGTGTTAGTGTCTGATACAAGCTGACTGCAAGGCTCAACTTCCCAACTCTGACTACTTAACCACTGACTCCTTCATTTGTTCTGTTACTACATCACTTAGTCCTGCCTCAAGAAACCACTATAATACTTTTTTCCCTGTCCAACCATCCCTGAAAGCTTTCTGAGAAATGAACTGGTAGAGCTCAGTGCCTGTTCACCTGGGGTGGTGCCCATGTTGTTCAAACAACCTTCAGAATTTGCCCCGAAACTTCAAGCAAAGAAAGAGATAATTAAGAGGAAAAGCTTGCTGTTGGGTTATCCACTATTCTAGGCTCTTTGGGCTCATTCATTGAGCAAAATCTTAGCTCTGGGGATTTAGGTCACAAAAACACCCCTGACATTCACTGAAGTCGGGTTTTACTTTGTTTCTTCAAATTTTGTGAGGATATGTAGCCAGTAACAGTGCTTGAAACAGTGCAATCTTGGCCCTTCAAATTGGGCTTTCAAAAATGTTGAGTGGGGATGTAGGATAAATAAAAATTTTCTTCTTATTGATTTTTTTTTCTGACTTGTATTATAAATTAAGAGAATACACTTTCTGCTCCTCCCTCCTGGCTGCTGCAGTTGCACTCTCACCTTCACTGTCCTTTGCATCTTAAACAGTAAAAGATGTCCCCAGCCACCACTGATCCAAATGCTTTGGTGAGCCTTTTTTCCAGGGTCTCAGGATTTAAGGTTCTGCTTCAGCTAATCTCTTTTCAGGCTTCTAAGACCTTGTATGTTTTGCAAGATAGGAGTATTCAGAAAATATGCCCTTTTTCTACCAGCGAGCCAAGCAAGGTCACAGCTAGGAGCAACTTGCAGCGTACTGCTGTCATTGGGGTGGGAGCCTCAGAGACACACTGAACCTCTCTAAAGAGACCAAGGGGATCACTATCATCCTGAGAAAAGCTCTGCAGTGTGAGAAAACCCAGTTCTTTCTCCCTTCCCTTCAGCCCTGAAAGGTGACAAGTCCTTCATGGTGTTTTACATTGCCCGTACTCCAACGCAGTCATGCCAGTGATACCAAGCACAAGGCAGAGAAACTGTATCATTGGCACTCCTGCCCTTTTTTTTCTGTTACAAACTGCCAGAGACCTTTTCAGCACCTGAAAACACTTTTGACTGAGGTGTCCTGAGACCTGCTTTGTGATAAGACGATGCTATAAACCCTTCCTATTTTACAACACACAGACACTGGTTTTGATGAGGAAAATCAAACACGGCACTGACAAATGCACTTATATGAAATTATAAACAAGTTGTAAACGGAAGGCCAACAAGATGACTCAGGAGTCCTGACTCACTCTCAGCTACACAAGCATTTCAAAAAAATATTGTCTTTTTTAGACATCGTGTCCCCCAGAGAAAAGTTGCTCTGTGCCACCTCATGGGCATCACTGCACCTTTGTCTCTGGGAGCTGGTCTGGCACCTGTGACTTATACAGGTCAAAAAAGTACTTTAGAAGGTAGTTCAGTCCCAGAAGGATTTGCATAGTTATCTCCTAATAAGCTAATAATCCTTATACAGTAAGAAAAGATTTAACTAAGATATCACTGTGGCCAAATGGAAACGAGCCCATCCCCATGTATGGAAATGGGTGGGAAAGAAAGAAATAATTTAAAAATGAAAAGCATTAGGAGAAATTCTGGAAGGAGACGAGGCTGCTGCTTCATGCAGAGTTCTGACAAAGGACACCTGAGGGCAATCTGTTGTGGTGGTTGGGGGACCCATCAGGTGGACTGGAAAAGGTGGTAGGTAGTTTGCAGCAGGACACAGGGGCAGAGACCTGCCTACCCCTCTCAGCTGGGCTGGGAGCTCTCCCAGCCTGTGGGAGCAGGGTACTACTTATCCACAGGCAATCCACTCTGGAAAGGATGGAGGCACTCCCTGGGGGGATTCCTGCAGGTAGCAGTGGGATAGGAGAACTTTCTGCATGTGACAGCCATCTTTGCTTTGCTGGTAATCACAGTGAGTCGGGGTCCTCCAGCTGTGATCCAGAACTATTCCAATCTCACTGCACAAAGAAGCCCACGCAGAGATCCAGCCGTGCTGCTGTCTGCAGTGGGCTCCTGGTCGCCTCTTCTGCAGGACCTGCAAGCGAGAAGGGGTCTAACATGCATCTGGTGCTGGGGTCTTCAACCTATTTTTGATGTATGAGCTCCTAAAATCATGCTGGTGTCAGTGCAGATCCCTGCACAGCAATTTAAAGCTGACTAATGAGAGTTTTTTTGGTTTTTGTTTTTTGGGTTTTTTTGGTTCCCTACCCCCCTCCAATAACTCTAATGCACCCTACTTCAGAAGAACTCCAGAAGAAACCCCCACAACATGTCATTGCCACCCTACCCTGTTTTATGTCACCTTCCTCTGCTGAGATGTCACAACTAATGAGTTAAATCAGTTGCCCCTGAAACAGGAGCATAATCTCCTGCTTGGTGGAAAGATGTGGACAGATGCCTCAGGAGGGACAGGAGGTGGCTGTTGGTCAGAGATGGATGTTCAAGTTTTCCACAACCACAGGCTTCCCAAAGGGTTTTGGAAAAATCTTTCCATGTCTCAGTACTCCATCGGAACTGTGCCAGTGTGGTCCAGGGATGATATGATGCTGCAAGGTGCTTAGGCACCAGACTGATAGGGATTAGTGCTTTAGGCAGGCAGGGAGCCTGGAGCAGCTCTGGGCTCTTGACATGCTGGAGAGCTGGAGAAGGGGATGCAACTGTGGCTGACCACTTTTTTGGGAGAGCTTGTTCAGAGGCTGGGCTGGGTATGTTCCTGTAAGAGATGCTGAGATATTTGTGAAAACCCAGTGATCCACAGCCAAGCCCGAAGATGGTGCAAAAGTGTGGCCTAAAGGTGGTTCCCAAAGATCTGGGGTGTCATTGGTGAAGAATGAGCTCTGGCCCAGGTATCAGGAATTACTAATAATATCATGATAATATAATTCTTCCTAATAAGGTAAAAGAAATAAAATACATGCAGTATGTTCCCTTTTGGAAAACCTTAGGGCACATACAGTCTGGCCATTTCCATCAGTCCCCTGCCTTTTTCTTGGAGGAGATGGGGCTGTTGGACTCCTGCCTAGCTTTGGCCATGACTGGTATGTCCTAGCACATGTCTGTGTCTCTGCCTGCACGCACCCTTGCACGCACTAACCACCGGTGCTGTTTCCACACACTCCTCTGGAGACAGGGTCTAAAAGGATCCTGTACCAGGCAGGGTGGTGGACAGGTCTGGGGTGACACTTGCACCTTGGGTTTCTCCAAGCCATGAGAGCATCGGTGTATTTAATGACATCCTGATGATTGGAGGGGTGTTTAATTTAGTGGCGTGGCGCCTGCTGCTGCTGACGGAGCTGTTCCCAGCAGATTTACACCTGTTGCAGTGGAGTGGCAGCTCAGCTCTCCTTTGCTCCTGGCATCCTGTGTGGCCTCTTAAAGCCTTCCCCCTCCCCTTCCTGGACTGTGATGCCAGTTGGGGTGCAGCCGGCAGGCTGGGAAGCACTGGGGTAAGCTCACCAGGAACCTCATTCCTTTTGGATGATGAGCCAGACAAGCTTAGTGTGCTCCTTAATTAAAGGAGACAGAGAAGACTTGCTGCTCTTGAATTTCTGCTCCATTTTTACCTCCTTCTTCTCTAACTGGGTTTCAGACGGTCTGGCATAGCCCAAAGTCTCTCTAAAAAGTTCATTGGTACCTGTTAGGCACTTGCATTTCTGGGGTGAATGGCTTTCCAGGCAATCCTTTAGGCATGCACTGGGTGTGCATGGTTTTTGTTTGTTTGGTTTTTTGGTTTGTTTGTTTTTTTGGTTTGTTTGTTTTGTTTTGTTTTAAATTTTTAATGCCAGGTAAATTTTTAATTCAAATTCTTCTATGTGAATAAGCCCTACTGGCAGCAAACCCACTGCGGATATTGATGTGTATCTAAGGTACAGTTACACAGTGTTTCCAAGAATTCAGAAGTAGTGATTCAGGTATCCCCTTCCCTGGGATCACCAAGTCAGCCTAGAAACTTGAAGATCTGAGAAGGGTCTTGCTTGTGTTTATCTTTCTGTGGCATGGCAGCTTCAGGGTGCATGTGTTCAAGCTCTCATCTCCAATCACAAAAGACAGAAAAGCACCTCTATTTGAAAATTGAAAAAAAAGCACCTCTATTAAAATGCCTCTGTTTGAAAATGGAAGCTGAAATGTTTGAGTAATAGCATGAAACCTGCCATGAAGAGCCATAGAATGATCTGAAAATCACAAACTATATGATGATACAGTGGAAGGTAGCAAAGAGGTGGAGACTTCCCCTCACCTCATTCCTTAGAGATGGCTGAAAATTGCTGTTGAAGCTGATGATGGGAAGAAGCATGTCATAGAATCACAGAGTCATAGAACAGCTTGGGTTGCAAGAGACTTTAAAGATCACCTAGTTCCAAGCCTCCCAGCCTGGGCAGGGACACCTTCCACTAGATCAGGTTGCTCAGAGCCCCATCCAACCCACCCTTGAACACTTCCAGGGATGGGGCATCCACAACTTCCCTGAGCAACATGTTTCAATGCCTCAACACCCTCACAGTAAATAATTTCTTTCTAATATCTAATCTAAACCAACTCTCTTTCAGTTTAAAGCCATTATCCTTTGTCCTATCACTACACACCCTTGTAAAAATTCTCTGACCTACTGAAAAATTGTCTTTGCTTTTACTGAAAAATGAGCCACTACCCACAATTCATGCAACCAGCAGATTTCAGGTGGGGGAAACACTTTACAGCTCCTTTTGAGTCTTTTTGTCACTCTCTTTAGAAATGGCCACCTATGCTTGAAGAAACATTGGCTTGTCCTGATGAAGAGTCTCCTCATCCTGGGACAGAGCACTGGCCCGTTGGCCATCTCTGCTGTGGGAGGCTGGAAAGCGGAGACTGAGGCTGCACCTGATAGGCTGAATGCTCAGAAGAAACTTGCTAGATAAAAGATACCTCAGCAGCAGCCTCCTGCACCAGCTCTGTCCTGGGATAGAAAAAAAAAAAGCTCAACACACCTGGAAACATGCAGCCAACCTTTTACCGGAGGAAAAGGCAGTAGCTGTGTCCCTCCAAGCCTGGGACCTGCAGTGTGTTGCGCCAGAGCATGGCTTGGTTTCTCTTTCTAACTTGAAGTTTCTAGCTAAGCACCACCTGGCAGCACCCTTGAGCTGCCGCCTGGATCACAGCTTCCATAAAGGGCTGCTGGGTTCACTCATATTTATAACACTTGCCCCTGCTGTGGTGTGCCAGTTTGCAAGAGGTCAGCTCTCCCCTGGGAGCAGGGAGTCATTCCACAGGGTGTGCTCCTGTTTCCATCCCCACCTGCCAATAGGCTTCTCACCCTCTGGCAGATGGGACCTGGGGGTGGCTGGGTGGGGGACATGGCAGATCAGTCCAAGGGGTAAATGGCACAGGGAAATAGGGTGCACAGGAGATACAGTACCTGCTTTCTAGTGTAAACTCTAGAAAGTAGGTGTGTGGCTTTCTCTAGTGCTGCAGGGAAAGTGGGAACTACTACATCCCTCTGGGACACAGGCTGCATACAGGCAGGTGAGGAGTTTTCTTCTTCAAGTGCATTTCAGTTGGCACTGTGGGTAAGGAGGATCTCAAAATCTAGGGCCTGACTCCAGCTTGGACCCTTCTCCTCTGAGTTCATCAAAGATGGCTTTTGACTGACTTGTACAGCTGCCAGCTGTACAACATGGTACACTCCAAATGGAGTTGTAGAAAAGAGGAGATTAGACTACCAGATGCCAGTCTGTGGCCAACATTCAGATATTCCTCACGGCTTGGCAGCGAGAGCATATTACGACAGTGCTCTCAATAGGTCCCTTACTGAGTGCCGTGGCCCTAGTGAAGGCTGAAGATCCCCAAATGGGGAGTATTTTGGTGGGCAGGAGACAGAAGCCACTTTGGAGGATGTGACAGGTTTTAGGTAAGAAGTCAGGCTGTACGTTGATGGTGCTCTTCATTCTCATCTGCCTCAGAGCACGTGCACGGTGTCGGGAACCAGCGCTGCCAGCTCGGCTCTTCCGCCTCGGGAGCCGCACGTCACAGCTGTGTGCGGCACCTCATGCTGACGGCTGCAACTAAGCTCCTACAAAGCTCCCTGGATTAGCAGGTGTGGATATACAGGGCAGGGATGGAGTAATTTGAGCTGGAGTAGTTAGTGCAGTCAGGCAAATGTCATATGTAAAAAGAGGATCTGAAATGATCCAGCACAGCAGTTTGTGCTCAGTTCTTACTGGTCAGTAGCAGGAAACTAAGGTAGCTTTATTTTAGTAAATATAACTGATCCCCGTTCTTTCTTGGTCAACATATTTTTCTTGTCCTTTTTTTTTTTTCATTCCTGTGTTTCTATGTAGTTTTTTTTTCCTTTCTTTCCATTTCAATCTAGTACAGAGGGAAAGATTCCCAGGAGGATTACAGAGCTTTCATTATGCTATCTGGGATGCTTTGACAAAGACACAAATGCCTGCTTTACCATAAAGTGGTGTTTTCTGCACTACTTATATTACTGTTTTGTCTGAGTTAAAGCCTGCAGATTTATGAACACAATGCCCTTTCAAAGACCGATTTCAGGCTACAGTCATTTCAGGATCATTACCTCATTTGCAAGTAGCAGATTTTCGGGATTTAAACAGGCAATTAGATATTTAAGGCTGGTCTTGCAAAGATGTGAAACTTATATTTTTTGCTGCTCCTAGAGTTTTTTCTGATTACTGTTTGTCCAGATTAGACCCACAGAACAGATATTTCGGCAGCTAAATGAATCAGGACAGGGCCTGATTCAGTGATGCATTCAATATTTTTCAAATCTGATGAAGACCCCAAATATTTAATACTTCAGTAAGTCCTTTTGACTTCCATGTGTTGTGATCATACACAGAACTATGTGACTGAACAGCACCATTTGTCCTGACAGTGTGAATGCAAATAACAGCACCTGCCAAAAAGGGGAAGACTGCCCAATAATCATCTCAGGCAGACTTTCAATTACATTAATTGAAGTGCTAATTGAAAAATACCCAGCTAAATTCCCTAGTGGCAGAAAGCACAGATTCTCTAACACAAAGGACTTTAAAAGAACTGGTTTGATAAAAAAGTGAAACATTTCTTTTGACTTTTAAAATTATGATATTTTTATTTTTCTCTAAAATTCCCTTCCTGTACCTAACCCGCTTCTCAGATGAGAGCTTGGAGATCACTGCTTGAGTATCACGCCCTAATATGCACACACACACACACACACACACACATATTTACTGGAAGCATTGTTAAGGAAAGCTGGGCAGCCTGGTACTCAGGGAGAGGGTGCAGGAGCAGCCAAACCTGTCTAGAGTTGTCCAGTCCTGAGAGATTACACTTCTTAAACTTTAGTGAACCAAAGCTTTAGTGACACCAGCTGCCATCTTAAGCTACCCAGTGACAGTAGCTTGGCTTTCTTTTTGCCTGTAAATTACTGGACACAGGTGGGGAATTTATCAGCATAAGTAAAATCAGGAAGCAGCACTCCATCCATCTCCCCACTGACGCTGACAGTCTGTGAGATGTTGACCTTCTCTAAAGTGTTAGTCTGGATAGACTTGAACCTAGGAAAAGCACTTAGGTCTGCGATCAATTTTACATCTCCTTAGGTCTGCCCTTGTGCTAAAAGTTAGGTATGTGGGTCACTGTTTTCCTGGATCAGAGTCTAACTCCTGAAGGTCCTTTAAGATTTAGCTAGATAGAGCTTCTTAAACTAAAATTATGCAATTAATATATTGGGATTCTGTTCTCTTTTCTGTTAGCCGCTGATTTGTGATGAGGAGGCTGGGCTGTTCAGAAGTATGCATCCATCCATCAATAGTTTCCACGAACTATCAACTATAAACATGCTACTAATTTCTAAACTACTAACAAAGTCTTTTCTGGGGTGCTTTTTTGTAGTGATCAAGACTGTCCCTCCTTGCAGACCCAGTATCCTCATGCAGAGGTCTAAATTAGGATCTAGACTCTGAAGCTCAAAAATTACTTTGCTTTAGCTGGGAGTTGTCAGAAGACTGAGAACAGCTGCTGTAGAATGACCAGGTCATCAGATCGAGCTGGTGGCTCTTGAGTCTCCCTGGTGGTGGAATATAGTCGCCTCTGTCACATGCATGTTGGTGTGCAGGAGACAGGGACTGATCTCTCCATCTCCTCTCACACAGGCAAAGGAGGTAACCATGACTTGGAATCATAGAATTACAGAATATCTTGGGTTGGAAGGGACTTTATCATCTAGTTCTAGGGTTTTGAGAACTGTCTTGGGGTATCTTTCTCTGGCATGGTACCTTCAGGGTGCCTGCGCTCAAGCTTTTACCTTCAATCACAAGAGGAACAAAAGCTTCTCTACTGAAAGCACCTCTTTTTGAAGATGGAAACTGAAATGTTTGGGTAATAGCATGAAACATGCCATGAAGAGACACAAAAGGATCTGAAAATCACAAACTATATAATGATACTGTGGAAGATTGCAAAAACGGTGAAGACCTTGTCTTGCTCCTTAGGGATGGCTGAAAACTGGTTGAAGCCGATGGTGGGAAGAAGCGTATTGTGGTACCGCAGAGTCACAAAATAGTTCGGTTTGCAAACGACTTTAAAGATTACCTAGTTCCAAGCCTCCCAGCATCGCAGGGAAAACCTTCCACTATACCGGGTCGCACACGCATACAGGGATGGGGGACCCACACACAGCTTCTCTGGGCAACCTGTCCCAGTGTCGTGTTTTTTGAGATCCTCAGCTTTTCCTCAGCTCTAGATACTTGTCCCACCAGTGCCGGTTTTCCCCCTCCGCTCCTTTCCGGCCGTCTGACGGCTCCTTTCACCGCCGCCCCAGCGCTCCCCGTCCCTGCCCAGCCCGCGGCCGTCGCCCACCGGGGAAGCGCCGCCGCCGCTACCGCCGATGGCCGCCAGGTGGCGCCGGCGCCACGCGTGTGGCGGCCGGGAGGGACCGCGGGGGGACGTGGGGATAGCCCTGCTCCCGTACACCGGGAATAGCCCTGCTCCCAGAGACCGGGAATAGCCCTGCTCCCAGAGATCGGGAATAGCCCTGCTCCCAGAGATCGGGAATAGCCCTGCTCCCAGAGACCGGGAATAGCCCTGCTCCCAGAGACCGGGAATAGCCCTGCTCCCAGAGACCGGGAATAGCCCTGCTCCCAGAGATCGGGAATAGCCCTGCTCCCAGAGACCGGGAATAGCCCTGCTCCCAGAGACCGGGAATAGCCCTGCTCCCAGAGACCGGGAATAGCCCTGCTCCCAGAGATCGGGAATAGCCCTGCTCCCAGAGACCGGGAATAGCCCTGCTCCCAGAGACCG